>JAUTXW010004295.1:0-74757 GCA_030620095.1 Kuschelorhynchus macadamiae
AAAGGCTGCATGAAATAAAATATCCAGACAAGGTGACGCACGCCTCTAAAATGCCTTCAAAATTTTGGAAAGATTTATTATAGCGGCAATGTTGTGATAGCATAACAAATTTACACAAATCGAGATAAAGAGTTAGAAATTCTAATAGAATTTCTTAACTCTTTATCTCGATTTGTAGCAAATTTGTTTATAACTATCCTCTTCAATATACCACATTGCCACTAGCAATAAATCTTTCCAAAAGATTTTGAAAGGCGACTTTAGAAGGCGTGCGTCGCCTTGGTCTGGATATTTTATTTCATGCAGCCTTTTGGCGAGAAGGAAATTTATTATTAAATTAAAATAAAATAAATAATTAAAATTGTAGACTTTTTATGTTCTACAAAAATAAATAAAAATATACAGTCGGTGTCATTTAAAAAAACTGAAATAATTTAGTTCAAAGATGCTAAATTTTGCATCTAAATTTGAACACCATGTATGTGTATTTTGAATCTTTGAAGACAATCTTTTACTCCATGGTTATTCTGTGCATAAGCAAAATATTTTATTTTCAGTTGCACAAAATTAAAAAAATCAAAGAATACAGTCTCATTAAAAAAAAATACAAGTTTTAGTTGCCCTACTTTTTGAACACACCCTGTATATTTGTAAATATTTTTAAAATATGTCCAATTTACATATGTATACCACGGCAGATACAGTTTGTTTCCAAATTATACCTGTTCGCGTAAATTTACATTTTTCAATCGTCGACTTACCCTGTACAAAAATTAAAAATGTTCTGAGAAAATCAAACATACCTGCATTTTTTTTTATTTGGTTATTGCTTTACCGTTGTTCTAGTTTATGGTCTCTGACGATATTTTTTATATGGGAATCCCTGTATATATTTGTTTAATTCCTCTTGAAAAGCGGATTTAATTTTTTTAAAGTTTAGGTAATGAGTTACCGAAGCAAATAATGAATTTTCGTCTTGCATATTATATATACATATTTTACACTAAGAACCGTGACGCCAATTTTGATCCATCATGTGATGTCATCGATATATTTTTAAGACGATATCGAAGTGAAATAAAATTCTCAATGAGCTGCTTATAAATCGCATATCTGCAGTGGCAGTTGCGAGTTTACCGACATAAATCTAATACTCTAGCAAACGAGTCGGATTACAGTCAATTTCAAAATATTTAGAAAACGCATCATGAAGGAGTAAATACAAAACGATCCCCTAAATATGGAATGTATAGCACCACACTCAACTGAACGATATATATATATATATGACGCTTCAAGAATTAGATATAATTTACTTCGTCTTGACTAAGCGTTGTTTCAATGGACAACGGTTCTAGAAGGTAGAATCAGTATTATTAACGGAATACGAGTATAACAGTTTTATTTCTTTGGAGATTTGTTGATGTCTCTCTACTGCATACAAACCCTCGTCTTTTAACCTAAATAAATAATACACTTAAAAAATTATCAAAAGAGAAATAAGAAAGTCTTTTTAAATAAAGGCAGATTATTATCACACTAAAACAATGAGGTTATTAATCTGGAAATGGAACCTTTAGGAAATTGAGAGGCTTTGTATTTTGTGTAGAGAGCTTTCGGCTTTCGCCATCATCAGTGCTACTTGTCAGGTATATCAAAACTTCCCTAAGGGCTCTTTTGCGTCAACATCTTTTCTGTTAAAAGAAATCCAAAGAAAATCGGCTTGGTGCAGTCTAGATCGCTAAACTAAAAATTAAATTGACTTCATACTATGTAGTGACTAGTGACAAAACATATGTAGAGCTTGCCTCTGTATGAAACAAGTTCAATAGAGGGAATGATCACATATTGGTATGAGCGAATATAGAAGTACACATCAAACCAAACACATACAAATCAATAAAGAAAATCAATTAGCCAACGAGGGGCGTATTATTCTTGAATAAAGAAGTTGAATAACGAAGAATATCAAAATCGCTAGAAAAAAAATTGACATCATCATCATTGGTAATTCAAATTATATAAAATATCATAACAAAAAACCAAAAAAAATAATTAAAAAAAAAAGATATACAAGTTGGGACACTCCAGAATACAAGACCACACCAATATAATTGTCTCTAAGAAAGCCAAATAGATATAGGAAACTCTAGAGAAAAACATAAACATGATATGAGAATAAATGAAGACACAAAATCATAAAAATAAAGGACCATAATAGATACTTAAGACCAGATGAAAAGAAATTGTAGCAGATATTAAAAAATCTGAAAAACTCTACAGATCTACTGTACAAGGTAAGACGCCAAACGTAACAGTTTAAACGCTGGGTCAGAAGAACTACCCGAAATACATTTAACAGAGATTCTCTAACGAACATCAAGAATTAAAGGGCGGATATGTTGTAAATGGGAGGAAACGCATTAGGAGCTAGCATCATAAATGTAATGAACAATGTTTAGTGGGGGAAATAATATAAAATACCATAAAATACCACATATTTAGCATTTACAAACTGTCACAAGGCTTTTCAGAGTATTGAAATATGGGCTTACTTGAATGCAAATGATGCCAGAATTGACTCAAGATACTCCATCCTAATTAAAAACATGTATTAAGACGCGACATTCCATGTAAAGAAATTTAAGAACTGAGAAAATTGCATAAGACAAAAGGGTTTAACAGGACGATACCATCTTACATAAACTTTTTACTTTAACATCAAAAAACGTCTTAAAACAGCTTAATTGGGAAAAAAGGGTCTGAACATTCATGGTATATACCTTAGCAACGTGACATTCGCCGACGGTATAATACTAATCAGTTGAAGCATAGAGGAACTCGATATCATGGAAAATGAGTTAAACAACCACTCCAAAAAATTAATCGGCGATTTTGGCCTTGAACTTAATAAAACTCAATGAATGATAGTCATGAAGATCAAAACTGATACTACTACGGTAGAAAAAGAAAATGAAGAACCGTACTCAGGCCACAAAATCAATGTTGGCAAAGAAGTCGGACTGCCGAAATAAAACGCAGCAACATTTTCTGATATTTCCGATAATCGCGGATGAGCGTGACCTACGTGATGTAGAATCATGCAGTGATCCATATAAACAACAATACGAGGAATTATATCTAGATTATAAACGAAACTAAACAACAGAACAAGAACATTATAATAACTATAGAACAAAACAGATAAAAACACACACGATATCTTTTCGGAGACCTCGAAATATTAAGGGTTCAGGCGATGAAAAAGGAGCATTATTATTGTGGGAATCATTGGCGTACATGATTATTGTTTTAGGGTTATATATTTTCTAAACACGAGTATATTCTAAAGCAAATTGAGTATAAGAATTGTGTATATAAATATCTAGGGAACACTGATCATTGGCAGAGATTTTATTGATCATCTTGGAAACGTATAAACCAATTTCAATAAAACTAATGGAAATAATGCAGTTATCTTGATGACATAAACTTATGGAGATTAGTGGTATAGATAGTTGATATTGAGGCATAAAAAATATATATTTTATTGAAATAATTGAATTGAATGGAATTGAATAAAAATGTATGAGCAAAATATTAGCTCGCATGTACAGAGAAGTCCTATGTTTGCCAAAACACATTGTTTCTATCTGCAATACTCCTCATCATACACTGTAGACTAAATTAAAGTAGTCCCATTTTTACATTTCAATAGTTCTTTTGGTTTTTAGCCGATATGAATGTTTTTTTGGTACAACGGATATACGACAGTTCTCAATGCAATTTTAATTTTTGTTTTGATCAAAAAAATTTGATTTTAATGAAACCAAGATTTGAGCTCGTTGTAAAAATATAATTTAATTTTTGACTCTTACCAATTTAGGTATTATTATTTGAATTCTTCGGGAAAAAGATATTCTTTTTGAACCTTAGCAATAGATTTCTTTCATTTATGGAAATCGTGTCTGTCTTAACGGATTCAGAAACGAATAAGCTATATATTAAATTAAAGAATTTACAAAAATGCTTTATGGATGTTACCTTCCTCATTATTTACCAGTTCTTGTAGTGTCCTCTATCATTGCTCTATAGATGCGACAATAGCATCGTGGGAAACTTTTGACAACATTCGGTGATTTTGGCCTTGAACTTATTAACCGTCAGGTTTTAATGAACTATATTTCCTAATAAATCTCAAATACGTTCACTGGGTTTAGGTCCGGGCTATTAGTTGACCAGTTATTGGGTTGAATAAAATTAATACAATTTTCATGTAAATAGTTGAATGTCCTCCTTAATGTGTGCATATGTGTAGCGTCCTGTTGAAGCGTATAATTATCAGCAACTTCTTCAATTTCTGGTAATCCATATTAAAAAATATTGTTCTGATAAATCTCAGAGTTTATTTTCTTCAAAGAAAATTGGTTATTTTTCGAATTGAAATGTGGAGTGCTAACAAGGTTCTCTGGCAGTATATTACGTTTTTTTGGATTACAACCTAATAGTTTCGGGGTTCTTAAGCTGCCGTATTTAAATAATTTTTCGTCCAGAAATTTTTAAAGTCATGCTCGACTGAAACATGTCTCCTTGGAAATGAAGTCTGGTCATTGAAGGAAAAGAACATCGAGAACCGCGGAAAATAACAAACAGGGCCTGAATTTAAGAATTGTCGAGAACTTGCTTCCATGAAAAATAGTAACTTGTGGAAAAATTTTATTAGACTTATTATGAAATAAATATTAACAATAAAGCGTTCAAAAATATTTACTGCGAAAATCTTACTCCAGTTGTTAAAAATAAAAGGCTACAAAAATAAGGGATTTTGCATATCTTTCGATTGAGTGAACATATAAATCAAATATGGTTTACCGATGAGAAAATATTTAGGTATTTACGGCAGCCCAAAAACAATTACATTGGCAGAGTTTATTCAAATAACGGCAAAAATTTATCATACCACAAGAAAATCTTTAATTCGCAGACAATGTTTATCCGCATCTGTAATGATATCTTTTGTGAAAGATAAAAGTAATTCCCAGGTTTACCAGAGGAATATTGTGTCATAAATTGTATCAAAATTAAAGAAATTACTAATAGTTATACCTTTTAATAGAACAGTACAACTGGGCATACGACAAGGAGCATATTCGGTTCTTTACTTGGCAATTATGCTGATTTTATTGATCCCAGAACTGCTACATAGCAGCCCAGACCTAAACCCAGTTGGCTATAGTATTTTAGGTTTATTAGAAAGTATGGCTCACTTAAACACCACTTTGATATTATTAAGGCATATGTTGACTTGTAGAAAAAATCGATCACGAAGTAATAAAAAACTCTATTGCTAAGTTCAAAAAGATTACTTTTTCATACAGAGGATTTCCAATAATACTATTTTGTAAAGTCAAAAACAAGAAATTATTAAAATCAAAATAGTTTTGGTTCACCGCAGTACAATATTTAAGAATATTGTACTGTGGAATTTATTGTATGTATATTATCCCAAAAAATCATTTAAATGGGGTGAAAACTAAAAAAGTTATTAATGTGAAAAAAGGAGCTACTTTAATTTGGCACCATCAAAATAGTTCTTTACGAGCCGTAACTAGTGTATTATTTAAATATAATTAAATACTGACCTCTGACTATTGTATGTGTATGGTACACATTTTATATTTATATTAAATTAATATTCACAATATCATTTGTAAAATAATAATAATAATAATAATAATAATATCATTTTAGGTATACTTCAATAACAAATATGCCACACTTTTGGGACCACTTTGGTGGAAAAAGTCCACCAAAACAAAGAAACCTTCAAGATGGCCTTTTCCAAATTGCCTCGCAAACGTGTAGTTTACTTGTGCAAGTTAATAACACTAATAATATAAGTTACGGAAACAATGCTTCGAATATCCATTTAAATAGGTAAGCAACGAATATATGTGTATAACACGAGTTTAATGGCTATTTAGTGTCTTTATTAGTTTGCGCCGACTTTTTAGTGTTTTTAAGTCGGTTTTGTTTTTTTATAAACATTTTTATTTCACACTTTTTAGTTCTATTTATACAGTTTTTTATTCCATAGTTTTTCAAGTCCTAAACCTAGGTTAAAAACTAGCTGTTGGGTCCATTGCAACTGAAATTTTTGCCATTAAAAACCCCGAAACTATATAAAATACGATATTTTTATATCCGTACTTTTTCCTTCAATCCTCCCCCGACATAGACTCTACTCACTGACACAAGAAATATTTTGTGTCAAGAATAATTATATTTGGTATTTTCAACATTCATTAACCTAAATAAACTGACAAAAAATAGCTAGTACCTAAGGTTGCGGTGAAATAGCTTTCTTGGTTAATTACGCTTCATACATTAAATTTCAAGGCCAAATATTAATGCGTTTCAAATTTATCGCGGAAACTCTTAGATAGAAAAAAAATGGCGCCATTCCTCTTTTTTTCAATATGCTTACTATGGGACTACTCCAACACTATCCTGAATACTTCCTGAAAATTTCATATTATTCTAGTCTATTAGTTTTGTGTTATTTATTAAACTGTTTTAAATAACGCAAAGTTAAACTAGAAAATACATTTCTTCCATGCATTTATGTACCATTCTTAATCAGGTGCGAATTAAATTTTACCTCGAAGCCGAAGCCCAAGGTATACTTATGATATAAAGTGTCTTTACTTTAAGGACTTGTAACGATTCGTTACTCATACAGTGGCGGCTCGCCAGGGGACGCGGGTGAAGCGCCTCTTCACCTACAGTTTCCAATTAATTTACTTAAATATAAAAATATTTTTAAAATATTAAGCATTTTATAAAAATGTAGTATGTTTTATATAAATTCAAATTATTTACTTAATTATACCATTATTTTCTATCAAAACTAGTTCGTTATAAACTCAAAAAATAATGACCTAAAAACGTAACGCGCTGAACACCTTTTTATAAGAGCGACCCGTTGAGGAATCACAATCAACAATCAACACTAACAAATTCCGCATCAGACTGTTCCCGCACGTCGGCTTGCGCGCTTAAGTTTGTTTACGGCAGTTGCGATGGTAATGCAATGGTGAATATCCATAAGCCAAATAGAGACAGTGACGTAGACAGAGGGGACACTGGCCCCCCCCCATTAGCCTGTTTAAATATATTATATGGTACGCTCATACAGGCACAATAATTTTAACGAAATAAAATACTCAAACCACAACACAAAATATCTCTACTAGTAAGAATCCCAAATATAAGGTGACTCTTACCTAATTAAAACAAAGAAAATATAAACAATTATAATCGCTGTAACAATCCCGGTCTCTAGTGCTTCATGTGAGCGAACTTTCTCTTGTTTAAGAATAATAAAATCGTATTTGAGAAATAGAATTGGAAATAACAGACTATCAAACTTGGCTATTTTATCAATTGAAAAGTCATATAGATGTTTTCGCGGAAAATAAGAGAAGAATAAATATAATTAGTTAGTTAGAAGGTCTATATTTCCATAATTATTACACACATCTTTACGAAAATAAAATATAACACAACTTGTGGAAAAAGGCCGAAGATCAGGTGAGCCTCACTAAGGAAGATCTCTGTTTTTCATCTTAAGCCAAAGAAAAAAAATATAAATTATTGGTGGTATACAATTAAGAGCATTAACAATAATTAAACTAGTCCAAAATGTTAACAATGTTTAAAAACTATTAAGACCTAGAAAAAAAAACATAAAGCTCTCAAGCAGTACAAACGTAATAAAACTCTAACTTATACTATAGAATTGCTTTGATCATTTAACATATGTTTTTTGAGTTTTTCTTTATATTTAACGGGTACGATTTTAATATGTCATGGAGATTATTATAAACATTCGCGATTTGGTATGTTAATGTAAGTGTGAATCGATCCCTGAATCGGAAATTTAAGGTATGCACGTCAGATCGAAAAGTAATCTTATAGTAAAGATATGCAGGTTGTTTAAAAAGTAATATTTTGTGAAAGAGAATAGCTGCGCGTAAGAGCCTACGGTTTTTCATATTAAGCCAGTTTGCTTCCATTAGTTTATGTGAAATATACTGCCGGCGTCGTATACCATAAATAAGGCGAAGACACGAGTTTTGGGCAACCTGTATTCTTCTAGCCGTCTGTGAATAGGTCCATAGATAGGGTCACCGAAATTAAATTTAGAAAGTACAAGAGATTCACATAAGATGATTTTTAGATTGTTTAAATAAAAAATTTCGTACATCATTTTTAAGTTAGTATAGGCAACGCGAATACAGCTACTAATACGACTTGAGGTCCGTATCCAGAATTAAACCGAGGTTTTTAGCCTCATTAGTACATGGCACCTCTGTATTACCTACTTTAACTTTTATTTCAGTAGTAAGTGACTGTTTTATTTTGGTCGAACCGAATATTAACAAACTTGTTTTCGAGGGATTAATTTGAAGGCTGTGTTTAGTCGCTGAATTATAAAGACTATCGAGATCGGAGTTAATTTTATTTAAGCAAGATGCAAAGTCGTTGGGTGGAAAAGAAAGATACATTTGCGTATTATCCGCGTAAAGATAAATTTGGCAATATTTAACGGCTTTAATTATTTCGGATGTGTATAAAATGTAAAATCAAAATAAGACCGCAAAAAATTAATTACCGAATTCGAAAGCCCTAAATAGTGTATAATAGCAAATAAGATATTGTGGTTCAGGGTATCGAAGGCCTTGGAAAAATCAATTAAAGTTAAGTGTAAGCTTGTTAACATCATTGGCTCGCAAAATGTAATCTGTTATAGTTAAGAGTCGTTTCACAACTATGAAATTTCCTGAATCCTGATTGTACCGGCGGAATTATGTTAGTACTAAAAGCGAATGTTTGAATTTGTGAGTATATTATCTTTTCAAGCAGCTCTCAAAGCGCTGGTACAATACTAATAGGGCGAACATCTTTAAAACTCTTTGGTGTGTTGATCTTTGGTAAGGGTAATACTATAGCCTCTTTCCAAATATCAGGAAACACTGAATTACTGAGACAGAAATTTACAATATGGACAAGGTAAGGTAAAATTCTGGACAAGACAATAATAACATTTTAACATTTATTCCATCCTGCCCCATATCATTACTTTTAATATAATATAACACCTTCTGAACTTCAAACTCAGACACAAGTTGAAAAGTAAATATTTTACGTTCCTGGGCGTTGTGACCGTAATAAAAATCTAAAATTTCCCGATCAGCTACAAGTTTGAATATACCATTTATATAACAATCATTTAATTTGTCCACATCTTTTAGCTGATCGGGAACATCAGACCTCCCTCTCAGCAAAATAACCTAGGTAAAAAACTTATTCATGCTGCTTGAGACATTTTATTGAATTTATATTAGGTTCTAAAATTGTGACGTTGCCAAATATATTATACAAAAATCACAAAATTTTAAGTAAGGTTCCTAAATATAAAGTTAGATACTCAAACAGGCAAGAAAAGAAAAGAAAAGAAAAGGTAAATAAGGTTTGAAAAAGTCTATTGTTTTGTTTATCTCTTGTCAGAACGCCTGGAAGGGATAACGGCGGTCTAGCTGGGACGTCAATATTAGATCTTCTAAGCCTTTTAACAGAGGGTTCTCCGTTAACAAGAGAAGTTGTCGTTGATGTTTTTCTCGAAGCTGATTCCTTTGAAACCGATTTTGCCACTTCCTTTGGCATGGGAGCTTCTTGCAAGAAAGAACTTGATAATTGAAATTCATTCAATAGTGAGCTATTAGTTTCTGTAACCGTAAAATTTGATGATTCACCTCTTGTAGCTGTTCAACAGAGTACACTTCGAAGTTAACCATTAGTGAATTACCTTTTATTATTACACGGAAATTTTGGGATCAAAATGATTTTTGGTGTTGGACAATATTTGTTTGCCGGTCTTCATAACACATATCATGATATGTGTAAATGTTGGTTCCCTTTAATTTTTTGAAGTTTTTCAAAATAAGGCTTTTTTTGATATACGACACTAATTTTACTTTAATAGGTACTATATTCCTGTTTTATTTTAGGTAATATACGTTATTAATGTCGGAGTCTGTCACATTCACTTGAAATAATTTTATGAATTGTTTTTTTTTGTATTTTTTTAGTTAACGGTTTATATTATTCATGTTTATTTTTTATTAGTTTTAGTAATACTTCCACAACCATGTATGTGTTTAATTAAATTACTTTTCTATAAAAGTTGTTATTTATTTCAAAAAATTAAAATACATGTAGAAAATTCGTTTTAATTTTTTTACTGGCACATATTATTTGTTACAGGTTCCATCATTAATGTAAAACGAATCTTTAGTAGGAAAGTATGCTACTTTGACACACTAATGACAGACCCTGTATATAGGCCTCTCTAGAAGTATTTGTGCCCCCAACTAGCTCAATGAATTTTCTGTCTACGTCCCTGAATAGAGATGTGAGCAGCATAAAACTGCTGCTGCAGGCTGCAGGCGTTTGTTTGCTTGTTATAGAATTAATGTAAATTAGTGCATTCGGATCATTGGACGCAGAAGCAGTTTTGCATCGATTGAATCGAATCGAAATTAGCTTTAAGATATAGGTACAAAACTGTTTTTTAAGAACAAAAAAATATATTTAAAATCTTATAAATTCATATTATTTCCCCTAAGTATTAAAAAATGCTCGACAGTTATGGGTAATTATTATCATAATGCTGCCCTGTTTTTACATACGGCGCGGCGGCGTTGTGCACCTAGCTACGCTGCGCTCGACCCATTCTTAAATCCACGAGTAGCCACTGTACATACACACACACACACATATATATATATATATATATATATATATATATATATATATATATTCTCTTTATATATATTACATAAAGTACAAGATATAAAATGACATTACTAAATTAAGACTTTCAACGATAAGTCTTTTAATTTTGTCTTTTCTTTCACTTAAATCTTTTTGTTCACTTAAGTCTGGAAACTAGCGAATTAAGTTTTTTCCTTTTTAAGTTTCAAATTAGCAGATGTGAAAATAAAAACAAGCAAGAGTTGTACATTTGCTTCTTACTTTGATCTTTCGAGTAAACAATATTAACCGGGGGCGATGACGTATTTAGAATGCCTTTATGGGGGCGGGCAAACAACATTTAGCAATTAAAAAAATTTTTTTGCTTTTTCTTAACACAACCTAAGCATAATACACTGTCAGCAACGACGGCTAAAAAGAAGTTTCTCACTTAATAAATAAAATCATCGTAAGGTACTATAAAATAATGTTTTTTAGTTCCAAGCATTTTGTTTTGGTTAGAAGCACCTGAAGAGAGAAAGTTGCTCACACTTTCCGAAATCGCTACTAAATTTGAACCGAGTTTGACTAATGAAGGGTCTCGTTTTCTCAAAATGCGTATATGTATATTAATGCGTCTGTATTTATGCTTATTTCCTGGAATTAAGTTATTGCAATGGAATATATATATATATATATATATATATATATATATATATATATATATATATATATATATATACGAGTGACAGCATTTTAGAAAATCAGCTATATATATAAAAAAAAATTAATGAACCTATATAGGTTTCATATAGGTGTCACACAAGCAAAGCAGTCTGGCGTTAACTAAAGCGTCACATCAACAGACTAGATGTTCGGTAGTTTCATCTACCTCAGCACAAAACCTGCAGTATGGATCGTTGTCGAATCCAATCTTATGCAGGTAATATTTCACCAGCCAGTGTCCAGTTAGGACCCCAGTAATGACAATAGAATTGTAAAAAGTATTATTAACTATAACTTTCCGCCTACGATCGTAAAAGTAGTATTTAAAAGCAAAATTGCGAAAGCCAAAATATTTTACTTTTTGGTTAATAATATCGAAAGCTTTACTATAATCCAACAAAATGAAACAAGTACAAAGATTTTTATTGTACATCCTACAGATATCGTCGGTGACATTCAATAAAGCGGTGTTTTGCTGTGATACCCACGGAAGGTAGAATATTGTTCAGATTTAAGAGAAAACTTATTTGACTTGCTATAAATTAGATGGATTAGTTTTTTAGATATATGAACCATATAATGGAAGATTTCCAAATCTAAGGAACTAGTAAATAATATATGTCAAGTTAATAGATATAAATATAAAGAACCTTTTTTAAGATAATACCACGGCTACCTACAGCATTTATTTTTATTATGCGTCTTTAACTACACTGATTTCTACCGTGGTCATAATCTGATCCTGCAACGTTTTTTTTTTTAATCGACTTCAAAAAAAATATGTATTTTGTTTATTTGGTTAAATTTTTCAGAAAGTGTTCAGAAAACATAACATTAAAAATGGCTAGGGTCGCGAAAACGTGAAAATATGTAAAACCTGAGAGGGTGATTTTTTCACGATTATAAACATTTTCTTTGGCCGCCATTTTGTTCCACTATCTTGGGTGGAGAGAACTAGTAAACCACAGTTTACTAGTTCATCTCTAAACTACAATTAGTTATGCCACACAATTTGAAATCAGTTCATTAAATAGTTTTTCTAGGCTGAATTTTGAAATATTTCATTAAGCAGTCATTTTGTTCCGCCATCTTGGATTTGTATCAAAATTTTACCAGTTGATTCCTACGTAATACTTGATTTGACAGACAGACAGACAAACCGACGGGATTGATAAACCATATTTTTTGGCATCTAGGGACTTGAAGATACGTAAAACCTGAGAGGGTGATTTTTTCACGATTACAAACATTTTATTTGTTCGTCATTTTGTTCCGTCATCTGGAAATAGTACTACAATTTTACTAGTTCATCTCTACGCTACAATTAATTATGACACACACTTTGAAATCAGTTCATTATATGTTTTTTTCAGGCTGAAAAAACCCTGAAACGCAAAAATCTGAAAAAATATAGAAGGGTGATTTTTTCACAATTACAATACTTCCCTTTTACGAGGGAAATAACAAGCAAGAATGGGTGACCGAAGAAATTTTCGAACTTGTGGGAAAACGGCGGAGACAGAAATAATAATAAATAACAAAGATAACTTAACAAGATAATAATTAGAAAGATTAAGTTCAACCTCAACCAAAAAATAAAAAAACTGCAGAAATATATAAGTCGAGAAATATTAATGTCACTCTAGAAAGACGCCAATAAAACTCGGATAACGGAAACCAGTAAAAAACTAGCTAGATGAAAAAAGTATATGTAGGAATTATTTGAGGATTAGTTACCGGAAATCCAAGTAACAGGTACAATAAGTCTTAACAACAACTGATGATGCGTCCATGGCAATAAAATGCCTTAATAACAATAAAGCACTTGGACCAGACATGATACAAGAGTAGATTTTTTAAACTATTATGTAAAAATATTCAGTGGGCTATTCCCGTATTAAAACCAAAACTAATCTGGTTACATACTTGATTGGCTACTCCCCATCTTCATACACTTATACGATGTTATCAACGACCTGTCAACCATCATTGTATACCTATTGGTATCACTGCACCTACCTAACGGCATTATTGCACACCTATCGGCACTTATCGATAACTATGGAAGTATGGATATTTTTTATTCGATATATATATATATATATATATATATATATATATATATATATATATATATATATATATATATATATATAAAACGCCCATTCCTATCCCATACCTAAATATTTCTCCATAACTGAACTTGAAGAGCAATTTTTATGCAAAGTACTTTTATGGCTGTTTGGTTATTGTTAGTGTAGCATAAGCATGGTATTTAAAAATCAAAAATGTTTAAAACAAATATTTTCCCTGCTGAAGTAAGTAGGTTCTTTGATAGGTTGGTAAGATGGTAGTTAATAGCAAATCATCTTGATGACGATTTCACAAGAAGGGAATAAATACATACAGCACTGGTTATCTTATCTTTTTTGCCCCATACAAAGCCCACACTTAAAACCGGCAAACAAAAAATTAACCCCGAAAAACCCATTAAAAATAATAATTTCAATTAGTATTATGTTATATGTTACTATAACATTCAAAATCTCAATGATTATTAATTTTATTTTCAGTGCTGGAACATCCTATTCGACATCAGAATTTACACAAAGCTCTAGGGCTCGGACAGTATCAGTAAGCAAAACTGATGTCGATAAAGAACAACTGGTAGTTTTAATACCCCCAACTCACGAAAACAGGAAGAGGGCATCTCAATATCGACCGGGTCTTTTGAATAAACCAAGGCTATCGGTAAGTTTGGGTTTTGCATTTATTTAAAAGTTTAATTCAAATCTGAATTTATTTTTCTATAATTTGAAGCAATACCGATTTTATTTAGAACAAATATCTCGTACTCATAATATAACACTTTTAACGTAGTTAATCAGAATTTAGATGTCAAGATTTCAAGGTATGTCCTACTTTTTTATTTATGGGAATACCACTAAAGCTGAAAGCCACAGTATTATTAGTAGATCTTGTTTTGCGTGAAGGGAAAGATAAGGTTTATTAATGCGATAATCTATTACTTTCAAATTAGGGATTGGGGGAAAGAATTTTTATAATATTTATATATTTTTATAATAAAATCATAATCGGGATTAAAGGAGAGTATAAATTTGGAAGCGAGGCCTTTAGTCTTTGAACAGTGAAGGGATGCATGATGGTCATGCTCATGTCTGCTTAACAGATGCGACTAAAGAGGGTATAATGGATGGTAATCCGTCAGAGCAGAATCCATGGCAGTATTTACATGTAGTATCTATATACAACTGGACGACTATCAAGTCAATCAAGATTCTTTATGACGGTTGATTAATTTATCTGTCAGGCATATTGTTTGGACAGAGTTTAGGATGTTAAAAGTTACCCTCATATATGGGAACATTATTCAAGTCTGAGCCTGATTTTGGGAGGTGTAAAGGAGGAGAAAAATATCATGGGGGTCGAAAAAGGAAAGCCAGTCTGTTACCGACTGCCAAGTGGATTGTTGGTGGGTTCTGATCATGTCAACGGAAATCGTGTTGAATGGGTAAACCAACTAGGTTGAGTATAAAGTACAGTATTTGGTTATTCCTTCGAATGGCATGGGCACTGAAAAAAAATATTGTCGAAGATTCATGTCATACTGGACAAGGTCTTTTAATTATATTCTATGATTTGTGGTTCTTAGTTAAAGAGAGAGTTATTACTTCGCATCTATTGTGAAACTCAGATTCAGAAACTCAGTTTTGGAGAATTGTATTTGGTGTGGGTGCGCTATAACTGCAAATAGGATTATTAGTAGAAACCAGGTCAATGACATGAAACAGAAATAAAATAGTTGCCAACATAAATCCCTGCGTTGTTTTTTAAAGACTGATGAAAGCTATCGGAACGGAAATACTCCCCGCGGTTGGAAAAAAATCTGGTAATTAAAGCGCGGAGCTTTGAGTGTACTATAGGGGAATAGTTTATTAAAGAGTTTTCCAAAATTAATTGAAGGCATAGGATGCAGTAGAAGGCAATTATTTGGGCTTCGCCATAGAATTCGATTGATTTGTTCCAAGTGTGAATTACGAAGGTAAGAAAATCTACTATGTAGATTTGGTGTTGAGGCCGTACTAGCATATAGTTTTCAAGGTAATTGAAAATTGATTCACTGCCGTACTCATAATTGAAAATAGTTATATGGGTTTTCATTTAGACAAGAGGGTTTTTGACTTTTCTTAGGAAAATACTGTTCACAAAAAGTTATCCAGATGTTGTGAAAATGCCATTGTAACAGGACACTAGGAAGCATGCGCGTATGCCAGTTTAAAAACCAAATTTTGTACGATAAAGGCAATCCATGTTAGAGACTGTACGATAGAAAATAGATTTTGAAATGTCTGAATTTTTCAGAACCATCGTATTTTGAGGTCAATGCCGCGAGATTGACAATTTCAATTAAAAAAAAAAACAGGATTTGCCTTTACGAAAGAATATCCGAGGAATGGAATGGCGACAACTTAGTCGAAGCTTAAACAATCAGATTATGTTTGCGTTAAAATGCTTAATGTTTATTAAAAATAACTTACTTCATGCTTCTTCTCCGTTGCTGATATTTTTAGTTTTGCTCGTAGGCTCTCATTTCATTCCTTTTTATATATTTATCTATGTTTAATAATACTTAGCTTGTGAGAGGCTTCATAAATCTTAAATTAGCGGAATCTTGTGAAAACAAGCACTTCCACTAAAATTCCCGGAACTTGATGAAACCATTCCGTAGAGTTCAGAATTTTTTTTATTTAATGAATGACGGATCTGTTCAAAACTGTATCGGAATCGAAGTGAATGAGCGGATCAACGACCTGGCAAGATAAGGCACCCCGACACCCCCTCTGGCCTAACACTCTATCTAGCCCTAAACAAGAAACAAACTTCCGGGGCCTTAAAAAATGGAATGGGGATAAAATAAAATTAGAGAACAAAATGCTGCTGCAGGTAGTCCAAAGGCAGGCATGCTTCCAGATCCGTTACGAGCTAAGACGACCTGGTTACTGTCTAAGAACGTCAGATCATGACGGCTATGGTCAGAATACCGACCGGTTACTCCAAAATTAACAGATATTTAGATTTGTTAGGGATATTGTATAGTTAACTCTATCCTAATTGTAGAACAGGAATAAACCCCAATTCATTGCACTGGTATATGCGATAGACTCAGAAGGAAAACGTTCGGATCAATTAGCCTGGACAGTTTGGCGCTAGAACCGAGGGCGTTCTGATAGAACTTAACAAAAAAGAATATCCTGGGAGGGACAAGGCAAAATTAAATTAATCAGTAATCAATAAAGTCTATTCTTTTTCCTAAAAAACATTCTTTTAATTAAAACACCTTGTCAATTCCTTTCCATTATTATTTTCGCTTGAATGTAATTTTGTTTTTAAATACATATTAAAAAGAACCTTGTAAAAACTGTAGGCCTGCGTATCCACTTGGATACACAAAGTACCCTAAAAATGCCCTGTATATGTGTCACCGGTAGTAGAGATCTGAGAAACTCAAAACTTAGATAATGGGAATGATCTAGTTCCAGATGTACGTTAAGTAATCCCAAACAAAAAATATAATTGTAAGCCAATAACAAAAAAAAGGGTAGAGGTGTTGGAGAAAACATATAGAAATGAGGTAATGATCAAGATGACAAGTTTTAGTTACTAAAATATTTAAATATTAGGCAAGTTCAGGAAAACAATTTTCTTTCGATTTTTTTAAATATGTATGTACCTTATGTGAACATAGTTAATAAAACACCGACCGTCCGACGTTACAACATTTTGATTACAATGTACCAATATTCTTTGGCATCTCATCAGCCAGTTAAATTTCTTAACCATTCGGAGTAGACAAAGTAGACTACAGTTCACATCGGCGCCAATTTTAATTTATAAACAAAACCACTTTTTGTAATGATTTGTTTTACTTTTTTATAGTATTTATTATTTTTGGTATAGTTTAATAACCATTTTTTGTTATGGCTGATTCCAGCCGTGAAGGTGACTAATCTGGTAGTGACTCACGATGTAGCAAAATATCTATATTAAACTGTTTTAAAAACTATTCCTAGTTTATAATAAAAACTTTAAATTTTCCTAAATAATTATTTTCAGATTTCTGACATTAAACAACAATTAAAATACTGTAAAAAGCGACTGACAAAAGAAAGAAATATGAAAAAATGTACTACCACAAGATTTGAGCTGCAGAACCACTAATTTAATATATTAACCATTAGAGTAAACAGATTTATGAGTAAACAATAAACATAAACAAATGTTGCCCGCATTCCGATATATATATATATATATATATATATATATATATATATATATATATAAACTGTTTTAAAAACTATTCCTAGTTTATAATAAAAACTTTAAATTTTCTTAAATAATTATTTTCAGATTTCAGACATTAAACAACAATAAAAATACTGTAAAAAGCGACTGACAAAAGAAAGAAATATGAAAAAGTGTACTACCACAAGATTTGAGCTGCAGAACCACTAATTTAATATATTAACCATTAGAGTAAACAGATTTATGAGTAAACAATAAACATAAACAAATGTTGCTCGCATTCCGATATATATATATATATATATATATATATATATATATATATATATATTCTGAACCTAGTGGTTTTTAACTTAATCTAAGGAGTGTTTGCTCGTTATTCACCACTTTGACGATTTCGAATAACGATGGGGACGTTGGTGAACGTGAACAAACGTAATGACCTTCAAGTTATGGTCAGCTTTAGTATTTTGTGCATGTTTTCTAAAAGTTCTAATTCCTTTTTGGTCATAATACATTTAATAATAGTATTCATAATAATAAGCACCACGGGGACAGGCTAGATCCAGCTCTATCTACCATCAGAAAATGCATTGAAAAACCAGAACAGAAAAAGTTAATATGCAGATTTATGAATGCATTAGGCTCAAAAAAGGTGGATAAAACAAGGTCACTTACGCTTCTCACCAAATCACTGCTAACTTTAGAGAGGGAAGGATTTATCTGCAGCATTCAGGATCAAATAATTGCCACAAAAGCCTATATTAAAAATGTCATTGGATTGACGTGAGGGACAGTTGAGACATCCTAATATATTAGTCCTGGATATAACATGCTCGTCCCGATATTATACACAGAAAGGCATAACAACCTCGCCAAGATCATTCATTTAAACCTTTGTCAGAAGAATGGATTTTATATTGGCCGTCAGTTTGATTACAAACCTGAAACAGTATTCAAAATAGATCACTTTCAAATATATTAGGACGTGATGTTCTCTATAGACAGAAAAGTGCATCACAACAAACCGGATATAGTAATCATTGATAAAAAAGAAAAAGGGGTTTCTCCTCTATTATAACTTCCGAAAGACCATTACAGATAAAGTACAAAAATATCAAGACTTGGCATTTTAAGAGGATAACTAGATAAGTTAGATATATTGCCAGTGCTAATATCGCCGAATGGACTGGTCGAGCAATATTTAGTCAGATATTTGGAACTAATGGAAATGACACTCCAAACTGCAGAAGAATGTGTAAAAGCACCAATTCTTGGAACGGTTAAAGTTGCTCGACAAGTTATGATAAAATAAATTTATAGGTTTTGAGTACGTTATATTCCGACCCAAACCAAACCGTGAAAACAAAAAACAATAAGACACAACAATAATTTAAACCAAATGCAGAAAATACATCAGCATCGAACCACTGGCTCTACCTGGAAATAGGCGGATTCATGACTGTGATTCAGGATCAGGTTATAATTAAGAATCCTAACATCGAATCGAAGATGTATAGGAAATGCCACCAGAAGTCAGAAACTGACACATAACCTCAAGGTGCACTTACTTAGCAAACACAGATTATTCGTATAAGCAAAACCAAATACGCAAAAATCATACATCAAATGTTAGCCAACAAATATGGGCTTCTAAATATCGTCGGTGTTGGATAGCGTCTTTTTTAGACTTTACTATAATCGGGCGATTGTTCTTGAGACAGGTAACCAATAAGCGACCCTACATCGTGCGGCTGGATAAAAGGATTAACAATTGCAACATAGTTGAGAAACATCGAGACAAGAAGTTTAACACTGGTCTTCAGAATCGGCCGCCAGAAGATTCGCCATCGTTGATATGGTTGTATTTATACATACCAACAGAGGCATTTGATTATCGTTCTGTCAACGGATAATGCATGTAACTATTTTTCTAGCCTAGTAATTAGAATATATTAGATTGTACTCTCGGTTCTACGATGTGCTTAAAAAGTAAGGGTGATATAATGGAAATTATCTGTGATATACCCTTTACATTACTTTTCAGTTGCACGCCGATAATTCAGAATTTGATTTTTTAGCTAATTATTAAAAATAAAGGCTGGTACATTTTCATTTTGTTAGTATCATTGGCATTTAAAACAATCTACAAGGTATAGGCATTTTTCACGATCTGAGAAAGTCATTTGGCCACTCTCAATAATAATGAGATGCAACAAAAACATTAAATAACTCTTGGTGTAACAGGGTCGTATTTGTTAAAACGGTCCCATGGCTTCTGTCTAGTCTATTGTGAGACAAGTAGTTTCATATAAAGAATTCTGAGAAATAATTTTCATTTTATCTCGAGTCTTATAGAGAAGTGTGTCTGTGAAACGGGTATTATAAACTTCAGTAGTGTCTTAAAGTGTCCGCAGCTCTTTCCGTCTGAAGCCGCGAATGTGGTTCAAAGTGTTTATTTAAAGTTAATGGAGCGATGTCACTAAAAGTACTTTTCATTGAAGGAGACATCAGGCATTCTTGAGAGTACCGTTTAAACAATTCGATAAAGCCTAAAAAAACGAAGACAATGGTATAGGAAAATGTATTGATTTCTGTCAAGAAGACTTAATCCGCCACAAAATTTATGAAATGTATGCAGAACAAAAAGTTAAAAATATTGGGGTCACCAAACGTTTTACCGCCCCAAACTTTTTTTGATTTGATTGTAATGGCAATTACAAACGTATTGTCTCTCTAGAGCTCTCTCGAGCATAAACGATATGTAATTCCTATCATCATAATATCTGACATCATCCACATCAGCGTTTAATCACATAAAATCGTAAATATTTTCCATTGTCACTATTTGTTTTTTAAACACACCGATTTTCTGAGAGGTCAACCATATAGGCTCTGCTGATTGCAAACGCAAGACTCTAGCGAGTTGTTTATAAATACAACCTTAGCCTGCGGGCGTTCGGCTGTGAAACAAAATTTTGGCGAATGTCCAACTTGCGGCTGATTGGGAATAAACACCTCCTCAAAAACGACAATATTTTTATTTCAATAATTTTCAGCTTTCTTATAAAACAATGAAACACTTTAGTAGTCTTTCTTTTTGAATATAAAGGTTAGTCTAGACGGGTTATTATGGTTACGTAGTAATTTTTTTGACATTAAAAACATTATATAAATCATTGGGATTCGTTTTTTTTTTGGAATAAATATATTTCGATAAAACGGTAAAACACGATAAATTTATTATTTAACATTATTGTGGTATTTTTAAATTATCTGTCTGTAGTAAATTGGGTCACATTTTTAGAGTAGGCGTTGGGAATACAACAGTCCTTTAAAAAAGCATTTTTTTTCATGGCAATTTTTAAAGAAATAGCGGTAGCTGAACTACATATCCCTACGAACAGTTTTATCATTTCTCCACCCTCCAAGGATGCGCCAGATGAAATGAACACCTCGGCGCTTCGCCAAGCCTCCGGTAACTCGATTTTAGAGGCATGAGGATATTCCTGATCATTGCCTTCCTGGTCACTTTTTATTATTTATTATCGCTTTAATGATAGTTTTATTGACGAATATGGTTTTAATGATAAATATGTTGCTAACCTAACGGGACGGACCCACTTAAGATTACAGGTTTTCTTAAAAAAAAAATAAAAAGTCGTCGCCCGAATCGGGATTGGAACACACATCTTTTGCAAAGCATGTGGAGCACCCTCCATTAATTTCAAATTTTGTGTAAGCATTAAGTGTGATTTAGAGATAAACTGGTAAAGTTGTGGTACAAATTCAAGATGGCGAAGCAAAATGACGGCCAAATAATGTTTACTTCTCTTGTAAAAGGGAAGTATTGTTAATCATGAAAAAATCACCTTCAGAGATTTTTTTCAGATTTTTCGTTGCAGGGTCCCTATATTCCGAAAAACACGTTTTCTCAATTCCGTAGATCTGCGATCTGTCTGTCTGTCCGTTCGCGGCAGGGCTAAAAAACTAATTAACCGATTGACTTGTTTGAATTGATGAATTTTGCTAAAAAATGAAGGGTCATATGCGAATAACCCGGCAATATTGTAACACTTCCACGTTATTATACACTATGCCATTAGCGACATTTTATAATGTTAGCACTGGCTTTATATAAAGTCAATAATGTTAGGCTATACACCAAAAATCGTTAAGATGAATTAGCATGTTTGGAAGAAATTTAAGAAAAGCAATTTTTTTTTAATCTTTGACGGCCTCTGCAGATTAAACGAAGTAATTTCGGATATAACTAAGTTAGCATAAATCGGTCTATTTTGACGTAATCAATCTGTGAGTAAACGTTGTAAACGTATTTTCCGGACACCCTGTATAAAAGTAGAGAATGGGCTGTACCGTTTTTAATGTTATGGCTTTAACGATGGCGCCTAACCTGATGCTAACCCAGTGCCATTTAACCTAGTGCCTCCGCTATACCGTATTTAAAGATGACCCCCTCGGCGCCTAACCTGGTACTAACCCGATACCAGTTTACCTAGTGAATCAACGTTGCTTGCTACCAAGTTGCCAGCGCCGCTTACAGCTTTTGTGCTATAAACGAAGTTTTTTTTGTTTAATGACGATGCCTTCGGAGTCTAACATGGTGCTAACCCAATACTGTGTCACCTTGTGCTTCAGATGACAGCGTTTCAACTATACAACAAAATATTTCAATAAAAATAAATTTGGTTTATTTATTCAAAGAACGAAATATTATTAACAACCCTAATAAACAGTAATGAATTCTACGCTGACATAATAGAATTACGCTTGGCCACATTCCTTCTTGAATTAGAGGAAATAGCCGATTAATTATGAAATGTCAAATGTCAGTTAATTTTTCTTTTGAGAATTTTTTAGTTGGACCATCAACATATTTTGTTGCACACATTTTTAACATCAGTTATTTAAAAACTTAACGTAAAAAACAGCAAGTTATGTAATAATATACTCTAATTGTCTATTCTGCACGCAATTTTAACATAATTAACGTAACAGTAGACTTTTAAAACCACTATATTATTTGATATGCTTTTTTACAAAAAAAGTGTTTCAATTTTTTTTTGCTGAAAAGTGTTTATTTCCAGAAAAGCTCTACAATTAATCCAAAAAAGTGGGAAACTTAAACATACCGAAAATATACAAGAGTCAAATATACTAATCTTAAAAATCTGAATAATGAGATTAATAATTTATATTCTATGACAAATAATGATATGCCAAAGTCAGTTAAATAAGAAATAACAACCTAGAGCATCAAATGAAAAATATTTTACTTAGTCGGACATTAAACGGTTTTTATAAGGGATAACGCATTACCCTTCTATTATTTATTAAGAAACGTGGTATAGGTAATTATTATTTAAACATGTTACGATCTGACAGTGAAAATGGTTTGTTTATATTTCCAGTCCTAAGAGCGCTCCATACGTAGTTAAAACGCGGTGCCATTTGCTGACTTATCTAATTATTTATACAAACTAAAACTTTTGGCAAAATATTTACTAGACCTTTTTGTTTTTGGCGGAACTTAATTTTTGTTTTAATCTAGAATAAAAAGATAAGTGGATTATTTAATTAAAATAAATATTGCCACTGTATTGTTTTATTATATTTTCTGCTATTAAAAATTGAGGCCACATTTTTCAATGAAATTATATCCATTCCTTTGGCTTTCACATTAAGGCAATACGCAAAGACAGATTTCTATCTTAACTATTTTATATATTTTTTGTGTGTAAAATGCCGCAACAGCCTTATAGTAGAAGCGAGTAGGGATTCATTTTACAACTTATAAACTGTTTTAAACTTGATGAAACTGTCGAGCTCAAATCACAAAATAATACCTTATATCTAAATCGGAAATATCAATGTTCATCTTTCTGTGTTCCAAAGAAGTCGAGAAGGATATGAAGACTACAAAGCCAAGAGAAATCAGACTACAGTTTTTTCTTGTGAAGTTGATACCTGCTAACAAGGTCCATAAGTACATGAAAAAATTCGGTCATAATGTATGCTGCAAAAAGCCTGATATATTTTTCTGGTAATTGTATTATTGATATTAATGATTTAGACTTGGATGACACAATTACTTTACTGAAGAAGAAGAAATGACATAGTTTCTTTTTATTTTTTTTATATTGCACATTGTACCTATACATGGTGTTCGGTACTCGATGGTACGTTAGAAGTATCTGCAGAACGAAAAGAAAAAATTTGAAATTTTGACATTAAAAATTCAATATTTTCGTCTCCAGATGTCAAATCAGTGTAAAGTTTTAATATTATTTAGTCAACATGTGGTACTTAATTTTAGCGACATAGGATTGCCTACTTTTATACAGAGTGTCCTAAAAATTAATTGTAATTCAGATTTTATAAATTTCATCAAAAGTGGGTTCTTTTTAAATGGAACACCCTGTATATTATTGAAGCGTTGAATAGAGTGAGAAAATTGAATTTTTTTTATAAGGTATACTATATCTATACCTATTTTAAATTACTTTCGATTTATAAGCGATTTTATGAATAATTATTAGTATTAAAGATGTCGGTTTATAAGCGATTTTATAAATAATTAAAATTGATGTTTGAGAAACAGACATTAGTTAACACCTGTATTCACTAAAGAGGTTTATTTAATTTATTTTATTTTAATTTAGACCAGGTCTAACTTGACAGTTATAGGTTTCAGATGACATTTTTAACAATTGAACAAATAATTATATTAAATGTCACAATTACAAAATGACAGTGACATAAGCGAAACATATCTGGCGAACTAAGAGTTTTAAGTACCATGGCAATTACACCTGGTTTAAATCTTAAACAGCTTACGCAATACCAAATGATTTTCTTTTAATATAAATTGTGGTTCTGAAAAGAACCGATTTTGTCAGTAAATTAAAACTTTTGGAATTCTCACCTATTACGTCAGATGTGTAAAGTGCTGACCATTTACATGTAAGCAATCGGCAATACATTTAATCACATGACAGGTAGTAGCTCTTTGAATTTCTGATGGATCAAGTGGTTCTAAAGCGGGCTTTACCCGATTTTCTAGACCTTCTTTTGAATTTACTAGAGTTTAATAAACCATTTCTCTATTCCTACCCCACAGAAAAAAGTCTAATGGAGTAAGATCTGGAGATTGCGGTGGCCAACTCCATGGTTCTTCACGTCTTAACCACCTATCTTCAAATATATCATACAGTTAGGGGGAAACTTCATGGGTACAATGGGCAGGCGCTCAATCCAGTTGTTACCAACAATTTCTCAAATCGATAAGCGGTAGATTATTCAAAATATTATTATTATTCATATACGGTCGTTTTTAAAATTTCAATATATTTTGCAGAAGTTAAATTTTTGTCATAAATGTATATTCATTGCCTATCCATCAACAAACAAGATACATTAAAACTAAATTTCTGTTGGTAACCTTTTTGATAAAGTGTGGATCTTCTGCAGCCCAAAAATAATTATCTTGACGGTTAGATTCCTTCGCTTGAGAATTTTGCTTCATCAGTCCAAATAATTATGTACATAAAATCTGGATCCTCCTGTGTACAAATTAATAATATTTCGCAAAGATCTATACCTTTTCGAGGATCATCTAGTCGTAAAACCTGTAATGTAATTAGTTTGTAGCCATGCATATTATGTTTATGTAAAATTCTCCCTATTGATGTTCGAGTTATTCATAAATCATTTTTGGCACTTGTTATTGAAACATGGCATGAAAATACGCCAAAACTATATATAATTTTATTTTCTTCGTTTTCAGTAATAGGGTGAAATTGAATTCTTGGAGCCTGCAAAGTTTCGAAATTTTAAAAGTTACCTTCAATTCTGAGAAATTGGGTTCATTGACAACAAATTGGGAAAAAGAGCGGTAAAACTTAATCTGACATAAACTAAAAAGTGAGACATGTCATGCCACCGTCGCGATTTAGATCTTTAATAACTTGTCGAATATTAATAGTAATTATTCATATAACCGTTTATAAATCGAAAGCAGTCGAAAATAGGTATAGGAACACCTTATATATAAAAAAAATCAATTTGTCCACTCTATTCGACGCTTCAATAATATATAGGGAATTTCATTTAAAAAAAGTCACTTTTGGACAAAGTTATAAAATCTGAATCGCAGTTAATTTTTAGGACACTATATATAAAAGTCGGAGATCCTCTGTTGCTAAAATTAAAGTACCACATGTTGACTAAATAATATTAAAATTTTATATGGATTTGACATCTGGAGACGAAACTAGTTTTGGTAAAAAAAAACCACAAAATAATTAATATTTAAGAAATGGTAAGAGAAACGAAAAAATATCTTATACAAAAAAAAAGTTAAGATTGTTTAGCTGAATGTAAAAATAAAATAAACTACAGGGCGTCCCATTTAAAATTCCAAAGTTGATGCCTGTTACCAGTAGATCTGGCAAAACAGCAAACGTGAAATTATTTTTAAAAGCTAGAGCGTAGCGTCCTATGGCCGTAGTTAAAATTTGAAATTTACTTTTCTTTTCGTTCTCCAGGTACTTATAACGTACCATCGAGTATGGAATACCTTGTATATTAAAACAAATTTCTACAAATTTTCTACCATATTTGACTTCTTTCGACATAGATATAAATTAATACAATTTTAATATTTTACGTTTTCAAAGTTCAAAGCTAAAGTATATCAAGTTCAAAATTTTAAAAAAATTAACTTGATGCAGAATATCGCTTTTTAAATATATACTTTTGTAGTAAAGTATGTACAGAATTAATACATTTCATGCATCCAAACCGACTTGTAATTCGGGGTGCTAAAAAATTTAGTTTTCCCGAAATATAAAAGATTTGTTTGTATTTAAAGAGAATTACATATTAAAATCAATACATCAATGTAAGTTATGATTTTTTTATACAATGCAGATCTAAAATTATATTATATGTACAGGGTGTTTCACCATATTTAGACTCCATCTACTGCCTTTATTATACGAAATAGTAAAAAATGTTAAAAAGTTGTTGAAAATGAACATTGCGAGCTACTAAAAAACATGACTTTGTATTTTTTACGGAACACCCTATATATTGCATTATATTTCGATAGGGAATATTTTTCTTATTTCAAAAAATGAATATATCTATGATGGTTCAGTAGTTTTTGAAATATTGACCGCCATCATTTTAAACACATTTTTTATAATCATTACCGATTTTAAGCAAAACATTCCTAATAATTTGGGGATTCTTATTTAAGAAACGAATACTAATTTCAATTCTTTCCCTTAAATCCTCTAGATTATTACTTCTTTCAACTATATAACGGCGTCAAATCTGGACTATTCGGGGGCCAATTTATACTTCCATGAGCTCCTAACCACTCGTCATACTGTTCATTTAAGTATTCTCTTACATAAATAGGATTATGAGGTGGCGCGCCGTCTTGATGCGATCAAGATCCGTGAATTGCCCAATAGGAAGCTCTTCTAAAAGATTTGCTATATTGTTTTCTAGAAACTGTAGGTATCTGACTCCTGTTAAAGAATCTCTAAAAATTATTGGACCAATTATTTGATTTCTAAGAATCCTACACCAAACATTTAACGACATACGCCCCTGAGTTTTAATTTCAATATATCTATGAGGACTTTCTAGTGCCCACCCATGCCCACATGTGAGTTTTTCTTCTGTTATGCCCGCAGCAGTAAACATCGCCTCATCACTTCATAAAATTTTGTTAAAAAAATCATCAACTCATTTTTTCTTGCTAAAATATAATTACAGTATTACAGTCTTAATTTTATGGATATCTGTTAACTTTTGTACTAGAACATTTTATAAGGATCATATCCATGTCTATGTAGGATTCTATAAATTTTGCTTCTGGATATTATATTACATTATATTTCGATAGAGAATATTTTTCTGATTTCCAAAATGTATAATATGTCTATGTTTGGATCAGTAGTTTTTGAAATATTTACGTTTAAAAATATCAGATTCAGATTTACGAAATCACAATTGCCACGGACAAAAAACAAAACAAAGCGGAAGATTCAAAAGTTTATAGTTTAAACTGTAAACTGGATTATACATACAGAAGACGAAAAATTTGACATTGTTCGCATATTTTAATATATTAATTTACTGGCATCTGATATAGATAAAGCCGGATTTTCTAAAAAAACGTAGGTAAACAGGCCTTAAATTACATAAGTAATTAATAATAACACATTTTCAACCTTGAGAAAATAATAATATTTGCAACTCTTCACCATTGTTTTGAGTCATAGTGCGTTTTTTCTTTTGAAAATGTTTGCGCTCTCTGCTGCATCTTTCAATGTAATAGAAGGTTGATTTGGAAGGCACTTGCCTGTCAGGATAAATACGACGATATTCTGCTTGGGCTCTACTAACAATATTACTGTTTTTGTATGTATAATCCATTTTACAGTTTAAACTATAAACTTTTGAATCTTGAAAACGTTTGAATCTTCCGCTTTGTTTTGTTTTTTGTCCATGGCAACTGTGATTTCGTAAATCTGAATCTCATATTTTTAAACGTAAATATTTCAAAAACTACTGATCCGAACATAGACAAATTATACATTTTGGAAATCAGAAAAATATTCTCTTTCGATTCGTCTTTACGATGTTCATTTGTGTCAATAAATAGATTATTTCCTGGCTGTTTAGGACAATCCTTCCAACTTTTGTATTTAACATTTTTTTCTCTTATAATAAAGGCAGTAGATAAAGTCTAAATATGGTGAAACACCCTGTACAAACACATACTTAATAAACATGTTCTGTTGAATTTCTAATGGGTTTTATTATTATCTCAGGAAACGTAATGCGCAATAATACTGACTAGCATTTCTGGCGCCACCCTTTTTACGGATTAACTTATAAATAATAGATTTATAACATAAATTTGAAAAATAAGGATTCACTACACGATCCTGAAAATTTGCTTGGACTTCCCATGACAGATTAGTCCACATCATTTCTTTGTATAGATTTTTAGTATTATCATTTCTGAATAGATCAAAATTTAATTATCCATTCTAAAAATAAATAAATAATATAAACCATAAAACTTTAAATTTTAAATATATTCTGCAGAAAACGACGGTAATAATAGAGATACCTATAATTATTTTATAATTATATTTCACTGCACTACGACCGGGCGGAAATATCGAGGGATATAATTGCCATCGGACTTTTGTCATACGCCTGTCGTTGATGTGAACGTGACAGTGGTCTTATGCAGATTTTAAGGCGCTACCGGCAGTTTTGAAGATATATTGATATAAAATATCTAGTTTTAAACTAAGTAATTCGGAGAATTATACAAAAAATTCCCGCAGTAAAATATATTTCTTGTATAATCTGCAGTACCTGTAAAGAGAAACAATTTTCGAAAAACTTATTTCCAACGAGTATATATATTATTAAAGTAAATAACAATATAAGGTATTTTAAAAAAAAAATATATTACAGATACCTAAATATACCTAAATAACACTTTTATATCCACTTTACTTACAGTTTCAGTCCATAAATGAAACACAAATTAGAAAGAAAAACCTAATTTAATGACTAGTAATTTGATGACCAGCAAAAAAGAAAAACGAATGACCGTAGGTTTTAATAATCCTAGTCCTACCAAAATTAACTCAAATCTTTACAAAGCACAGACCAAAAGAAGCAGCATAAAGTGGCCGAGTATTACCTTTCTAGGCCCTCAAATCTGCACTAAAGCAAACAGCATAAAATAGACTAGTATAAACTTTTTAGCCACACAGATTGAGCCACCTTTCCTCTTCCAATTTTTCATAAAACGTGGACCGGGGGTTTAAATTTACCCTAAAGTTACCAAATTTGACACAAATCTTTACTAAGACGAGCAGCATAAAATGGCCTAGTAGCAAATTTCTAGCCTCTCAGATTGAGACCCTTCCCTCTTGCAATTTTTCAAATAAAGTTAATGACCGGGGTTTAAAAATCATTCTTAAGTTACCAAAATTAACTCAAATCTTTACTAAGGTAAGCAGCATAACATGACTAACATACATTTTTAATAAAAAGTAAATAATATAATAAAGGCAGTAGATAAAGTCTAAATATGGTTAATAAAAAGCTACCAAAATTAACTCAAACCTTCACTAACGCAAGCAGCATCAATAGCCGAGTATCAATTTTCTAGCCGCTCAGTTTGAGGTACTTCCCTCCCCAAATTGTTCATAAAAACTAAATGATCGGGGGTTTAAAGTTAAAGCTACTAAAATTGACTCAAATCTTCACTAAAGCAAAAAGCATAAAATGGCCGAGTATCAACTTTTTAGCCCCATAGATTGAAACACTTCCCTATTGAAAATTTTCATTAAAGGTAAATGACCGGGAGTAATAAAGTTTATCCTAAGATTACCAAATTTGACTCAAATCTTTAGTAAGACTAGCAGCATAAAAAAGCCCAGTATCAACAACCGGGTATTTACTAAAGCAAATAGCGTAAATGGCTCAGTATCAACTTTCTAGCCCCACAGATTGAGACACTTACATCTTGCAATTTTTAATAAAAAGTGAATGCCGGCGGTTTAAAGTTATCCTAAAGCTAACAAAATTGACTTAAATCTTCACTAGAGCAAGCAGAATAAAATGTATCAATTTTCTAGCCTCTCAGAATACGTCCCTTATGAGAAAATTATTGTATTAAACAGAAAATGCCTACATAAAACGAGAAGAAGACGAAATAGTCAGGAATATATACAGGATGTACCGAAATTAATGGTTAATATATTTACAGAATAATCTACGTCTTAAAAAAATCTAAAATATCATGTAAATATATATAGAAAATTATTTCGTTAGGAGGCTACAGCCCAGAGAATGAGCCCCTTAGAAGATGGTTTTTACTAAATATTGTCGAAATGTTTAAAAACTGGATTATGAAATTTATAATAATAATAAAATAATGTATTTTAGTAACTTTTATATGGCTAAATACTTGATACTTGGCCATTTTATTATTTTACTTTAACAGAGATTCCAGTCAATTTTGGTAGCCTTAGGATGACTTTATACCCCCGGTTATTCACTTTAATTAACTCAAACCTTCACTAACGCAAGCAGCATCAATAGCCGAGTATCAACTTTCTAGCCCCTCAGATTGAGGCACTTCCCTTCCCAAATTGTTCATAAAAACTAAATGATCGGGGGTTTAAAGTTAAAGCTACCAAAATTGACTCAAATCTTCACTGAAGCAAAAAGCATAAAATAGCCGAGTATCAACTTTTTAGCCCCATAGATTAAAACACTTCCCTATTGAAAATTTTCATTAAAGGTAAATGACCGGGAGTAATAAAGTTTATCCTAAGATTACCAAATTTGACTCAAATCTTTAGTAAGACTAGCAGCATAAAAAAGCCCAGTATCAACTTTGTTGCCAAATTGAGCTACTTCCCTATTGCAATTTTTGATAAAAAGTGAATGACCGGGTATTTACTAAAGCAAATAGCGTAAATGGCTCAGTATCAACTTTCTAGCCCCACAGATTGAAACACTTACATCTTGCAATTTTTATTATAAAGTGAATGACCGGCGGTTTAAAGTTATCCTAAAGCTAACAAAATTGACTTAAATCTTCACTAGAGCAAGCAGAATAAAATGTATCAATTTTCTAGCCTCTCAGAATACGGATCTTCCAGAAAATTTTTTCGAGTGAATGATCAGGGGTTTAAAGATATATCTTAAAGCTTCCAAAATTGACCTAAATCTTTACTAAGGCAAGCAACATAAAATATCTTAGTATCAACTTTCTAGTCCCTCAAGTTGAGGCACTTCCCTTTTGCAATTTTTCATAACAGGTGAATGAACGGGGGTTAAAAGTCATCCTAAAGCCACCATAATTGGCTAAAATCTTTATTAAAGCAAACTACATTAAATAACCGAGTATCAACTTTCTAGCCCACAAGTGGAAGCACTTCCCAATAGCACTTTTTCATATAAAGAGAATGGCCGGGCATTTAAAATCATCGCAAAGTTACCAAATTAAATAAAATCTTTATCTAGGCAACATCATAAAATGGCATAGTATCAGCTTTCTAACCTCGCACTTCTCTCCTGCAATTACATAAAAAATGAATAATCGGAGGTTTAAAGTCATCTTAAAGCTACCAAAACTGGCTCAAATTCTTTACTAAAGCAATCAGTATAATTTAAACAATATTACTGTTTTTGTAAAATATGCGAACAATGTCAAATTTTTCGTCTTTTGTATGTATAATCCATTTTACAGTTTAAACTATTTCGTTTTGATATCTAAATAACTTTTAATTAATATTAAAAACGTGTGAATCTTCCGCTTTGTTTTGTTTTTTTGTCCATGGCAACTGTGATTTCGTAAATCCGAATCTGATATTATCGCGATTTTTAAACGTAATTATTTCAAAAACTACTGATCAATATTCAAATGAAGTGAATGATCGTGGATTTAAACTCATCCTAGAGCTACCAAAATTGAATGAATAATAGATACTAAGTAAAAAGAGATAAACTTTATAATACCAATCGTCAGTCTTAAGATTTTCTCGTCCCTTATGAGAAAATTATTGTATTAAACCTGCCTACATAAAACGAGAAGAAGACGAAATAGTCAGCAATATATACAGGATGTACCGAAATTAATGGTTAATATATTTACAGAATAATCTACGTCTTAAAAAAATCTAAAATATCATGTAAATATATATCGAAAATTATTTCGTTAGTAGGCTACAGCCCCGAGAATGAGCCCCTTAGAAGATGGTTTTTACTAAATATTGTCGAAACGTTTAAAAACTGGATTATGAAATTTATAGTAATAATAAAATAAGGTACTTTTATATGGCTAAATACTTGATACTTGGCCATTTTATTACTTTAATAGAGATTACAGTCAATTTTGGTAGCCTTAGGATGACTTTATACCCCCGGTTATTCACTTTAAATAAAAAAATTCCGAGAGGGAAGTGCCTTAATCTGAGGAACTAGACACTTGATACTTAGCCATTTTATGCTGTAACTTTAGCATGACTTCAAATTCCCGGTCATTCATGTTATATGAAAAATTGCAAGTGGGAAGAGCCTTAACCTGTGGGGCCAGAAGTTTGATACTCAGCTATTTGATGCTGCTTACTTCAATAAAGATTTTAGTCTATTTTGGTGGCTTTAGGTCCTTTAGGATGACTTTAAACCGCCAGTTATTTACTTTTTATAAAAAATTGCATGTGTCTCATTCTGTGGGAATAGAAAGTTGATACAGGACCATTTTATGCCGTTTGCTTTAGTGAAGATTTGAGTTAATTTGGTAGCTTAAGGATGACTTTCAACCCCCGCCCATTCACTTTATTTGAAAAATTGCAAGAGATAATAAGATAACTTTAAACCCCCGGTCATTTACGTTTTATGAAAAATTGCAAAAGGAAAGTGTCTCAATCTATGGGAAAGTTGATTCTGGACCATTTTATTCTTGTAGTTTTAGTAAAAATTTCATTTTTTAGTCAATTTTAAATGCTTTAGGATGACTTAAACCCCCAGTCATTTTATGTGACAAATCTAGAGCGCTAGAAAATTTATCCTAGGCCATATTATGCTGTTTGCTTTATTGAAGATTTGGGTCAATTTTGGTAGCTTTAGGTTGACTTTAAATACCGGTTATTTACTTTTTATGAACAAGTGCCTCAAATGGAGGATCTAGAGTTGATGGCCATTTTATGATGTTTGCTTTAATGTCAAATTTGGTACCTTTAGGATAATTTTAAACCCCAGGTTCACGTTTTATGGAAAATTAGAAGAGGAAAGGTGCCTCAATCTGTGGGGTTAGAAAGTTGATACTAGACCACTTTATGCTGGTTGCAATTTTGGTAGCTTTAGGATGACTTTAAACCGTTCGGTCATTTACTTTTTATAAAAAATTTAAAGAGGGAAGTGCCTTGCTCTTGGGGGTTAGAAAGCTGATACTCGGATATTTATACTGCTTGCTTTAGTAAAGATTTGAGCTAATTTGGGAGGTTTAGGATGACCTTAAAACCTTGGTCATTTACTTTTTATGAAAAATGTAATGAGGGAAATGTCTCAATCTGAGGGGCTAGAAAGTTGATACGAGACGAGATCCTGCTTATCTTAGTAAAGATATGAGTCAAATTCGGTAACTTTAAACTTTTTATGAAAAATTACAAGACGGAAGTGCCTCAATCTGTGGGGGTAGAAAGTTGATACTGGAACATTTATAATGTTTGCTTTAGTAAAGATTTGAGTCAATTTTGGTACCATATCCCCAGTCATTCACTTTATATGAAAAATTACAAGAGGGAGGTGCCTCAATCTGAGGGGCTAGAAGTTTGGTCCTAGGTCAATTTATGCTTACTTTATTAATATTACCTCATTTTGGAAGCTCTAGTACTTTTAAAACCTAGGGTCATTCGTTTTTATTCTTTGCTGGTCATCAAATTAACACATATATTACACATATTTAAGATCTCTAATCTTTCTGTGGTCTCCGTCTTAGAGAAAAGCCCTGCAATAAATCTTATCGATTTCTCTGTGATCTGCGTCTTAGATAAAAGCTCTGCAATAAATGTTATCGATTTATATATGTCCAGGCCCCAGCACATTTATGTTATAAATAATTTCTAGTTTTACTTCTATTAAGTTGAAAAGTAAATAAGACCTGACCCAAATCAGGTATTGCCTGTAGCGCCTCTTGGAACGGTTTGCTTAAATTGGTGTTCTGGATCTCTATAAATTATGAGTTAAAATAAGTGAATCATAGTGGGTTGCACATCTCTGTCGTAAACTGTTCCAACGTTTAGTTTACGGCAGTTATACGTTGAACATACTTAATAATTTTAATATAAAGAATTTACGAGTTCTCCCTTGCTTTTTGACAGTACATATTAAAAAAAGTAAAAAATACGGGACTGACACATATATTTTTGCACTGACTAGTTTCGTACTACATTATGAAATAAAAATACATTCGAGTAACTATATATACAATTTTAGTTGACTATTATATTTTTCCATATTTTTTTTACGATCCAAAAAATCCCATCAAAAGAATGGAGTATTTATAAATTACATATTTATCTCGTGGAAATTATGTGACGTTTCAAAAAGTGATTTGCAAAATTTGAATTTTGTTTTTTGAAGGTGTATGACGCACAATGTTCTTTATATCTAGTGTTAAAATGTCTTCCTGTTTGTCCTATATAACGGCTATTATTACATTCAAAGCATTTTAATTTATAAACTTCTGACTTTTTAATTTTTTCTCTGTTAGAGACTAAAATTTAGAAAGTAAGGCCATGCAGGACCTAATATTTCATAGCAATCGGCGTTCAACGAGCTCACCACCGATCAACCCAACAGGTGTCTCACTCTATCACATACGTGCTCTATCGGTCGTTAGTTTGGTTCGTCAATGGCATATCTTTAATGTTCATTAAGTTTCGGATGTTAGCTCTGATAGTCGTTGGCAGTATGGCAGCACTCTTGACTTCCATTTCAGAGGTCGTGTGCTCTATTTCCGTCCGATGACGTTTTTTTTTTCAACAAAACCTATAATTTTAAATGTAGTTGTGTTTTGGTTGGCCCTAGTTAGGCCTTTTTTTCTGGGTTGATGTAAAAAAACGCATCTATATTAAACCAATAATTTGTACGTATAGTCGTGTTTTATATATCGTTTTCTAACCCAAAAACAACTGTTTTATCTGTTTTCTTATTTAACAAAGGAACGACTCTATATACCTTACTCTGATAATACCAATTTGGGCGTTTTTGACACTAGCTGTATCAGCTCCAAATAAAGGAACCCTAGTGTTAAGCTGTTTTCTTAATAAAGCGTATATTCAGAAACTACGTGTTTGTTTACCGGCTAATTTGGTGTCAGAAACGGTATAAAGATTCAGAGTAATCAGAAGTGGGAGTAAGCTGAAGACGAGGAAATAAGAATTGTTTTTTTTTAATACATAAGATACAGAAAGTATCAATAACCAGGGGAAGCAAAACTTGTTTCTTTAATGAGATAATGACAATGCACAACGACATGCAGAATAGTCAAAAAGACATGAAAACAAAATAAGAGGATATGAAGAGATGCCAAGAAGATATGAAAGATGAACTTTAAAAAGTTGTGAAAGGAATCAAGAAGAAGTAACTAGAAAACCAATGCTTGAAGTGAACACTGACCAAAAAAAGATGTTAAAAAAGAAATGGGTCAATTGGAGAAAAAAGTTCAAAAGCAAGTCCAAGAGGTCCAAGATCAAAAGCAGCGTGAAGTCCAAACTTTTAATGAAACCACCAACGGTTTGGTAAGATACCGTGTGTTAGGTACCTCAAACAGTTTTAAGCTGCCTCAACTGAAAATAACTGGGATTCTACTGAAAAAGCACCAGCACTAATTTATCCCCTGCATGGTGACGCTACGGAAGTGTTATGAACCTTACCAGAAGAAAATCAGAATGAATTTAGAGCTTTACTATGACATTTATAAATGCGGTGTGGTGCCGGAGACAAAATTATAACGAAAATCTTTAAGAGTATGAAGCTGATATAGTGCGGCTAATCAACCTAACTTATCGATCCCACTGTGAAGAAATTAAACAGGAGTGAGCAGTTAGTAGTTTTATTGAAGGCTTTCGTGGTTCTGATACCAACCATACTTTAAGAATAATTGGATTAAAGAAGATATTTGAAGATTTCACATACATCAGACCAATGTACCATCCCTGAAAACATGGCTGACCTTTTGAAAGAATTGCAAAACACTCTTGTCATCCAAAAAAAGACAAAAAAAACTGTAACTTTCCTACAGAAAAATGGCATCCGTTACTGGAAATGTGGGAAAGACGAACATGTGTAGAACCGCTGTACCAGCGCTATGAATGCAAAAGATAACCAGGAAATGTCGCAGTCTTCATCGAAAATTAAATGGTTTTAGCCTGGTAGTACCTAGAAAGGTTTGCGGTCGGGAATGTAAATTATGGGATACTGGTTTGATACACACCATAGTGAAGCCAGATGTCATAGCTCCTTGTAGAATGGAACCTCATACAAAAATTACGTCTTAGAAGCAATGGTGAAAGAATACATGTACAAGGAATACACAGGGCTGAAATAAACCTGGGGAGCACTATCTTCGTACATTTTGTGTTTGTCGTAGATATAATACTTGGTCTTGATATTACGGATCAACGTGAATTTGTACTTGACTGATCACAACGGGCCCTCCATACGAAAAATAAAGAAATGGCAAAGTATCTAACTCGAAGAAATGATTCCCCTATCCGACAAGTTATTTTGCTAGAAGATGTTACTTTACCTTCGAGTTCGGAATGCGTAGTGAAAGTAGTGTTTGATTATTTAGAAGTAATTTTATACGAACTAATGTTTGTCTAAATGATGAACAATAAAATCTCAGCAAGTCAACAAGCCACCTTCAGAACCTGAAAATCTTCTCCCTGAGATACTCTACAGTCTAGTATTAATATCAAAACATCTACTAAAATAAGTTCAGGTAACCAGGTTGTAAGAACATCGTCTAACAAGAAATTAAGGCGTTTACTCTTTCCAACTGTGACTTGGGAAAAACCGATATCGTACAACTTTGAATTAATACTGGTGAGCACCGATAAAACAGCTTCCAAGACGAATACGTTTGGCAAAGCGGCATGAAGTTGATAAGATGCTTAAGAATATGGAAAAACAAAACATTATAGAGCAATCTCAAAGTGCCTGGTGATCACCAGTAGTCCGGGTCAAGAAGATGGCTTTGCCACATTCTGCGTTGACTTCTGGAGACACAATGTCGTCATAAAGAAGTATTTCCTTTACCAAGAATTGACGATAGGACTATGACGCCTGTAAAGGACCGTAAAATCGTACTTGAAGCAAAATCAAACAGTATAACGTGTGAGCACTCTTTGAACGAATAGTAAACCGGGATCGTTTTATGCTAGTAGTGATAGATTACTTTAGCAAATCTCACTGTTGCCGATATATTATTTTAAGAATGGATTTGATTTTTCAGTATGGAATACAAAAGGAAAACTTTAAGGACCCACCTAAAAATCCAAGTCCAATCCAAGTCAATGAACACTAAAGTGACTGTAATAAAATAAATTTTTACTGGCCTATTGCTCTGATGTTCAGGAATCAACTGAAAACACTCGATAGTATTTGGATCCGATTTACTGGTCATCCTCCTGATAATAAAATATTTACTACAGATTATGCCAGCTAGGTTAGTGAACGTCTCAGAGAAATCCAAAAAGACGTTCACCAGATATTACAGGCCGAAAGCGACAGAATAAAATCACGTTATTGTCTGAGAGCCAATCATGGAGGATTTACAGTAATTGAAAATGTTTGGAGTAAATAAGCAGTATAAAGTAATTTGGCCTATTTTAACGATTTTTGGTACGCTCGTAGTTATTGGGGCGCTGATCACGAATCCGAAGTGACATTTTTCGGCGATGTTTCGTTTCCGAGATGTCCGTCATCAAAGTTAATATTCTTATAATACAGATTTTGATCATTTCTTTTTCCTCAGTTAGCAATTTTGTAGTAAACTGAAAGAAATAAAATATCAAAATAATACATATTTATAACGATATTTCGCTCAAAAATCTCTTCAATAAAATCATATCTGTCAATCGCTAAAATTGTAATATTTAATAGGAGATTTTTCTTCTTATTTTGTTTGATATTGGTGGTCATCACAATCCAGCGCCTAACCTGATGTTAACCCTGTACGGATCCCCCTAGTGCCTCCGAGCTGCCGCGCTCCGGCGTCAGACCATCTGTTAACATGATACTGATTCACCTATATAACAAAATATCCATAGTAAACAGTACAAAAAACTATATTTGTCAAATTTTAATTTTGAATATTTTTTCAAATGATAATAGTTGCCAACATAAAACACAACATCAAGAAAAATTAACTATTAAAAATGACAGCTACAATTTTATTGATGGAACTTTTGAATGAAATAAAGTCATAAATATGGAAATATCTACAATTTGAACATTGTGTATTCAATCACTTTCTTATAAAAATTACTAAAGGCCACAAAAAGGTGAAAAAATGGGTATAAAATTGTTAACTTGGATAGCGAATATCTGGGAAATGAAACGACGTCGAAAAAATGTGACTTCGGATTCATGATCAACACCCAACGTCTAGAAGTGTACCAAAAATCATTAAAATAATCCATTACTCTGTAGTGCATATTTACCAAGTTTGGATATATAATTCAAAAAGAACTAAAAAACTCTCTGAAGTTGCAGAAATCATGGGAAGACCCTTACCGTGTGGTGACCCGTCTGAATGACCTGGTATGCCGAATACAGAAAAGCTTCCATGTTAAAATGAAAGTGGTGTACCTCTATCAACTAGCCCGTTGCCAAGACAAAGAAGATGTTTCAGCGGGACGATAGACTTGTATAAAGTTTTAGGTCAATTTATTTATTATTTCAAGTAATTAGACTTAACTTGGTTTTGAAACATGTTACTACGTGTTTGTATGTAAATCCGGAACAATATTACGAAAAAAAAAAACAAAAGGAATACATACTTTTAGTACCGGAATTTAAAAAAAAAATCCAGAAATTAAATGGTGAACGTACCAGTTATTCATTGCATTATTTTGACTGCGAGAATATGCGATCTGCATCGATGATATTACGGATACTAAGTCACTTGTGGATTGAGTTTATTTGGCCACGTGCTATTGGCTATCCCTTGATACAAATATGATAGAACTAACTCGGTGTACGACAACCCCAAAAAAGGCCTAACCAGGGCTAATCAAAAACGTAATTAAAAAATGGTTACAAACAAAATTACATGTTTTGATGAAGAAATTTGCTTTAGATCTGTCTAACAAAAAAGACTATCTGCTGAACCACTTGTACTAAACTAAAAAGTAAAAATATAATACCATAAACTTTTATAAAATGGACTAAATAGTAAAAATGAATTACGTTTTTGGTTTGATTGTGTTACATAATTTATTAATGTCAATTAATAATTCTAAAAGCTTGTCGTGGGATTGTTATTGCTGCCTGACTAAATGAGTAAATGATAATCACAATTTACATGGAAAACATCATATTATTAATAATTACGTTTTAGTAAACAATCTTCATTTATAATTTTTATAAACAATAATAATTTCATTAATATCTATAGTAAATAAACAAAACCTTAGAATACACATACATTTTAATACTACAACAATTACATACATAAAAGAGCGTGATTCCGGGTGTTACTTTGCAATTTCGTTAAAAAACATTGGTGACATCATCGGAAATATCCGTAAGTTAAAGTATCAACTTTCGATAATAACTTTTTAAAAAACTTTTTATTTCAAAAATTACAAGTTTTAATATTAATGTTAACAATAAGAAATTATTCAACTGACTAACTCTAGAGAGACAATACACTATACTATATGGTTATAAAAATGCAAGGTAAACTTTATTATTGTCCATTCAGCGGTTGTTGACCAGGTAACTCCTCCCTCCATAGGATTCAACTCCCAAAATTTATCGGGGAAGTTGAATTTCAATATCTTCTGCGCCAGCGTTCTTCTTACATCTGGATTTCAGAAGTTTTGGTACCATTTTTCTGTATACTAGGCATAGGCAGCAAATGGTAATTAGGACATATATGATTATGGTCCCTACACTTGGAAGTCTTCTTATTTCACCAAGGATTAGATGGGGTTGATTTTCTTCAATTTCCCTTTTTAGAAGATGAAGTTCATCCCACTTTAAGTCATTTAAATGAGGACTTAAATTTAAAGTAGGCAGGAACATGCTTGTTGTTTCGAGATCGGGAAATAGGATAGGTTGTTGAGTAGACTTCATTATTCTTTTTTCATTCACTATCACAACTGAATTCAGAGAGATTTGGCATCCAGTTGGAATTTGGCACAGGTAAGTACCTATTATATTTTGGACTTCTTCTTGGCTTTCGCATTTAAGCTTTACTACTCGTTTGGCGGGGAGGACCAATATCCATTTATCGGTTTGACCAAGCTGATTGATTATCGGTTCGGTTAGTTTAACTTCAGTTTGCTCACATACTGAGGTGTTCTTGTCAGAGGTCAATAGTTTTATTACGCAAGGAGTATCTTCTTGAATTTTCTTTAGGACTTCTTTCTTGCAAATATACGTCTCCGGAAGAATTTCTTGACATTCTTGACCATAATATGCGTAATGCAATTGATTTTTTATTAAAAATGTATTTTTTGGTAAAACAACCTTAAACCGACTCTGGTAGTATATAGGTACTGAATAAAAGTGAAAATAATCAAAGGTTTCAGAAATCGTTATTGGAATTTGGAGAAGGTATGTTATTTTATTATTTAGAACAAATGATTCTACTTGAATTATTTTTTCATAAAGCAGAGTGTTTTCTAATGTTACAGGTATAGGCAGTTGTTTTGAATCTATTCGGTCTTGCAAAAGCTTTAGTTCATAGAAAAGGTCATCTGTTCTTATTATGCTAGGATGCATGATTTTTAATTGAGAAAAGGTAATTGAATTTTCCACATCTTGTAAAATTGAATCGATTATTTCGAATATATTTATTATTTGATTGATTATGTCTTTAATGTATAGGGAATTTTCTCTGTAAGTAGTTTTCTGAACAATGAGGGCCATTTGATTTATTTTGGATTCTAAGAGATTTTCATTGTGACTTATTTGCTCTATTGTATAATTAAATTTTTCAATTACTGCTAAAGAAAGCGAATTTTGTTTCAGAATACTTGATTTTAAATTGTTTTCGTTATTTTGTAATTCCCTAATAAGTTTTTCATATCTTTCTCCATCCTGTGAGTCGAGATTTCCTGTTACAGTTTTGAATACCGAACCTAAGCCATTTATCAGCCCTCTTTTTACCCTATGTGGTAATATTTCTTTTAACTTATTGTCTACTCGATTTTGGGTGATATTTAATAATTTTAAATAATTACTAACATCAGCATTATACTCCTGATGTGTGCATAACAATGCAGTAATATTAGTTGATTTTAAATGCAGTTTGTTTACTTCTCTAATTATCAAGTTTAAGTCATAATAATGGATCATAGTGTACGTATATTCTTTCATTTTTGCATTGCCTAGCTTAATAGGCAAAATACCGGGGTTATTGTCGAGCCGTCGCATGCTGATGACCTGTCCTTGGCTACGGCATGCATACATGATGCTGAAATATAATACCTGGCGTTAAAATAGTTAATAGTTTTTTAAGTTATAATAAAAGTTATCTTAAAGTTATCTTTTTCCGCTGTAATGAATGATTATTATATTTTATATAGTACGTGTGCATGTGTAATTTCGATAATTTTGGTGATTTGATGTTATGTATCGAAACTATATTTGTTTCTTAGGGGTCTTTTAAGATTATCCATGTGAATTTTACCATGTGTAGGTGTTGATATTGTTTTTCGTACAGGATCAATGGTTTCGATTTGCGTGGGACGTGAAAAGGTGTCACCTAATTTCTGTCTTGTATGTTTTTTAATATATATTTTTTGTTCAGGTGCAAACAAAGTAGGTTTGTCACGATCTTTGTTTATTTCATGGATAATGGTTTCCTTTTTATTGATCAGTTGTTCATTGATTTTTGAATATAAGAGTTTGGTTTTGTCTTTGTGTTCTGTAACATAGTCTGTTAATAGCATTTGGTCTAACTTTAAGTTAAACGGATCATTTGTACTTATATGTCCATTAATTATGTCAATTGGCTTAAAATTTGTTACCGAGTGTATGGTATGGTTATAGGGCAAAATTGCATATTTCATTTTATGGGTTATTGGTGTTTTTAGGAATCCTTGAGTATTTAATAACCTTATATGCTCGGACAAAGTAGAATGGAGCCTTTCAATATTGCCATTTGATTGTGGGTGATTTGGTGAGCAAAAGTGAATTTTTATTTTATGTAATTGTAGTAATTCTGTGACAACGGTGTTTTTAAATTCTGTGCCATTGTCTACGATGATTTTTGTTGGAATTCCATGGTGTGAAAAGAAGGATATTAGATTATCTGAAATTTCTGATGCGCACATTGACTGCAAATGGTACGCCTGCGCATATTTTGAGAAACTGTCAATGATTGTGAGGAATTTTTCTTTGTCTAGTGTATATGTATCTAAATGAATAATATCAAAAGGTTTGGTCGCTGTTGGTGTAATATTGATTTCCATGTTAATGGGGTGTCTTTCATATTTACTTCTTTGACATATCTCACATTCGTTTATGTATGTTTGTATTGAGTCCCTTAAATTTGGCCAGTAGTATTTGTTCTTGATGCGTTTTTCTACTTCGTCTATACCTCTGTGATTCGTTTTACTTTCATGGTAATTTTGTATTATTTCGGGTATGTCCTTTTTGCCTACAACATCTACTAATTTTATTAGACATCGCCTAAATCTCAAAGATGGCCATTTAAAATTTTTTCTTAACACTTCACAAAAAGGCTCATAGGTGTTTGGATTTTCGAAATAGAATGAATAAAGTTTTTCTGGGACAATATATTCTCGCACGAAATCAAGAATGTCGTTTTCGAAGTTATTTTCTGAAAGCTGTACTAAGAGTCTTCGTTTCTTCTCAAATAATATAATTCTTCTTGTTTTCGCTGGTGAATGTAAAACTTGAGATATTATGACCTGATTAGCGCCATAATTAACAGCTGATTCGATTATAGGTACCCCTACTATCGGATCTTGTTCGTTGTTTGTATGAACTGTGAGGTTATCATCTTCGGCATCAGCTGTTTCTGGACATTGTTCTAGGTCAGGTTGAACGGCAATTGACGCCTGATCTAGATTTTCTTCGTTGTCGTTACTAGGTCCGGCCTTCTCAGCTTCTAGTTGTTTGTTAAATTCTTCCATATAGGAGGCGATGTTCTCAAATCCATCTGTTTCTTTCGTGTGTAATTCTATGCGACTTAAGGCGTCGGCGTTCGTATTTAGTTTTCCTTTTTTATAAGTTATTTTGTAATCAAACTCTGCTAATTTGATCCTCCAACGTACCAATTTGGAGCTTGCATCTTTTAGATTGAAAAGCCACTGTAGTGGTTTGTGGTCACTAATAATATTAAATTTTCTACCAAACAAATATGGCCTGAAATATTTGGTAGCCCACACTAAACAGAGACATTCTTTTTCTATTGTGGAGTAGTTTTGTTCGGAATCGTTCAGTGTTCGCGACGCATAAGCTATTGGCAAATCTTGACCTATGGTACCCTGGGACAATACTGCACCTAGTGCCACATTGCTTGCATCACAAGTCAAGTTGAATGGTTTTGAAAAATCCGGATATTGTAGGATGGGTTCATTTACCAATAGATTTTTACATATTTCGAAACAATCGATAAACTCTTGATTGTGTTCGATCTTGGCGCCTTTTTTCAAACATTTTGTCAGTGGTTTGGTTAATTTAGCAAAGTTGTTTATAAAGCGCCGATAATAGCCTAATAGCCCGAGAAATCCTTTTATTTGTTTTGTAGTTTTAGGCAAAGGATAATTTTTAATGGCTTTTATTTTGTCTGGGTTAGGTCGTACACCATCAGGTGTTACAACATGACCTAAATAAGCCACTTCACGACGTAGAAATTCGCTCTTGTCTAGTTGTATTTTAAAATTTGATTCGCGTAATCTCTTAAACACTGACCTCAGACGTTCTATATGCTCTTGTAATGACGTCGAAAATACGATAATGTCGTCAAGGTAGACCAGACATTTTTCGTTTTGAATGCCCCGGAGTATATTATCCATTACTCTTTGGAATGTTGCTGGGGCGTTTTTTAGCCCGAATGGCATGCGAGTGTATTCAAAATGGCCATTCTCAGTGTTAAAAGCGGTTTTTGGTATATCTTTCTCATCTATTTCTATCTGGTGAAAACCGCTGGCGAGATCTAGCGTCGTAAAATACTGACATTTACCCAGTTTGTCAAGCAGATCTGTAATATTTGGCAGGGGATATTTATCATCAATACTTTTCTCATTCAGCCTACGAAAATCCACAACTACCCGCCATTTTTGTTTTCCAGACGCGTCAGCCTTTTTAGGGACCACCCATATGGGTGAGGACCAAGGTGAGCTGCTTGGGCGTATTATATTTTGATCGAGCATCTTTTTTATCTGCATTTCTACTTCTTGCTTGTGTATAAATGGATATCTGTATGTTTTTGTATATACAGGCTGTTCATCTGTTGTTCTAATCGAATGTTTGATTTTACTGGTAAAAGTTAGAGGCATATTTTCATAATAAAAGATATCAGAGTATTCCCTACATAATTTTAAAATTTGTCCTTTCTCTTCAGTATTAAGATGGTCTGTACGGATTTTGGATGAGTCAAAAATGTTTAGATTTAGGGTATCTTCAAAATTATGACAATCAATATTTTCGAATATTTTAGGATCAAATTTTTCCACGACAAATGGTTCCGAAATATCTAGGGTTACTGGTTGACAGGTATTATTAAGAATAGTGGTCAATGCATAACCATTTTTCGCAATAGTTACACAATTTGGAATTTCACAATTATGTAACCTTTGATATGGGACTATTATTTCGCCGTTTAAAATGTCGGTTTTAATTTTCACAACTTGCTCGGCACGTGAGGACAGAGTAATATTATTTATTTGCACTCGAGTTTTGTAGAATTGTAATTTTATCTTATTACACGGAGTTACAAGAAATCCGGTGTCATAGTTTATGTTAGCTTGTAATTCTTTGAGATTATCAAGGCCTAGAAGCCCATCGAAAACGTTATGAAATTTAAATAAATAAAATTTGAGATGTTTATGTTTAGGTAGTTTAAATATAGAGGATGCTGGGATTTTAACACTATGTTCATGCGCCGATTGTTGAAATACAGTTGAAACAATAAATGGGTCATATGATATATTTTTACTATAAAACTTTTTTGCTAAATTTGGGTCGATAAATGATTTTGTGGAACCGCAATCAATTAAAAATTTTAAATTGTGTTCTGGAAATATAATGTATGAAAGTTCGCTTGAATTAGTGTTATTAAAGGATATTATTTGAGGTGCTATATTTCTGGGTTGTTCGACGTGTCTTCTTGAAAATTTGTGGCACTGCCCGAAGCGCAGTTTTCTTGTTCAAAGTAGTCGTTGCACTGGCCTTGACACTGTTCGTCATACGTTTGCGTGTCATTGCTTTGTTGCTGGTCGTCAGAATAGCCGTAATTATTTTCAAAATCAGCATAATCTTGGCTATTTTGTTCTATAGTTTCGGTATTATACAATTCTTCCGATATAAAATTGCGTGGTTGGTTGCTAGTAAAATAATTATTATTATACTGTTGACCTGGTGTGGGTTTAGACATATTTGTGTTCCTTGTTGATATACTCATTGGTGTAGGTTTTGGCAAGGGTTTATTTTGATTTGGCCTAAAGACATTAATTGTATGTGGGGTTTTGAATACCTGTGAATTGGTGGGAAATCTTTGCGGTCTCATGTTAAAATTTGGTTTTATTGGGATAGGTCCTGTTGGAAATGTGGGTTTTGTTTGGAATTGATTGTGTGGTGTATGTGCATTAAAACTATTTACTGGTTGACTGAAAAATTGATTCGAATGTGTTGGCCTAAAATGTGGTATAGGTTGCCTTAAATTAGGTGTTTTTGATACATTTTGGAAATAGTGAATATTATATTCATCAGTTACAAATTGTAATGCCTCAGGTAGGTCCTTAGGACGCATGCAACGTATCGTTGTACCTAGTGGCTCTTTAAGCCCAGATAAAAATGTTTTTAATGCTAGGTTATTATAGAGATTTCTTTTGAGATCTTTTGCAGTTCGTTCTGTTTCGTGTATATCGATATAGGAGCAAAGTAAATTTAAAATATTTAAAATTCGGTCGTAAAATTGACTAGGTTTTTCATTGTTTTGCTGTCTTAACATGACTAAATCTCTATTAAGACACGCCTCGTCACGTTGGTCCGCAAAATGTCTACTTAAGGTTGCTTTTAGTTGATCCCAAGTTGAAACATTTTGGGTGCCTAAAATTAATTTCGCATTTCCGGAAAGTTTACCAATAATACAATTAATTAAGTAAATATTCTGAAAATCATTTGGTTCATTTGTTTTATAAAATGCGTCAATAATGCTTTGGCATACCGATAAATATCTATTCAAGTCATTTGGATTACCATCAAATTGTGGTATGCAGTTAAGATATTCGGGTTTAAATTGCGCCATTGTTAAGTTACTATTATCAGAGAAATTTGATATATTAATATTTCTGTTATTTAAAAGTGTACCTGTGGTACTTGCAGTACTATTTAAAATTGAATTTTCTAAACTAATTACTTCTGTTAATTGAGAAGCAGAGTCAGCTGAAGGTTCTATTTGCAAATTGAGATTCGATAATTTATTAATAATATCATTAACGTCAGACATATATATCAATTGCACTTACACATATAAAGCGACGATCTTAAACATCTTCTATAAGGTCAAACTTCTTAGTTGGCGATTTTTGTCCTCCCAAAATGGTCTGTCCTTGCGAGAATTGGGCAAAGTGGGTCCAATCTCCTTTTACTCCAAGGTAGCAGGTTCACGATGAACTGGGGTTTTCGATTTTCAGAAATCCACTCTGACACCTCACAGCAAACACTAACGTAAGTTCTTTTTCGGTTAGTTCGATATCGACTACTCCGATAGTCAATCGATCACGCCGATAGAGTCAATCGATCAGCCGATAATCAAGCCCGAAAAATCTGCACGACTGCGCCAGTTAAAGTATCAACTTTCGATAATAACTTTTTAAAAAACTTTTTATTTCAAAAATTACAAGTTTTAATATTAATGTTAACAATAAGAAATTATTCAACTGACTAACTCTAGAGAGACAATACACTATACTATATGGTTATAAAAATGCAAGGTAAACTTTATTATTGTCCATTCAGCGGTTGTTGACCAGGTAACTCGTATAAACAAAGTTTGTTTACTTCGTGGATAGAGTGTCTGCCATGCACTGCGTAGATCTTGGGTTTTATATCAGCCGGATCATGTTTTTGTTAGTTTTTTTTTTCATCAAAACCTATAATTTTGTATGTAATCATATTTTAAACACCGAACTGTGTAAACACCAGTTCAACCACTAAAAATAAAAACAGTGTTTCCTGGTGCGTCAAACCTCAGCAAAAATAGGAGCAGGCCTATTTTTTTTTCAATTGTTCCTAGGACCGCTGCTAGAAACAAAATATTGGGAAACAATTGTCACAAAATTAGTTTTTTGCCAATCTGCTAAAATACTGCAGGTAGAGCAATTACGAAAATGTGAAAAATGAGTTTAACGATCTCCTGAGCAAGAACGATGCTGATGATTTGTTTCCTAAAAACGATAGTTTATTAGACACCAGACATGTCAACTTTATAAAAAAATATATATATTATTATAGTTAAAATAAGCAGATTTCTAAGAAGCATATAGGGGATGGACCATAAAGAACTAATGACTAAAAAAAGTCATTTATTTAAATTAAAACGGAGGACATTTTGGTCAGTGAGGCAACATATTGAAAATGAGGAACGAATGGCCATTTAATGATGGTACAAATACGATGAAAGAAAATAACATGGCAAAGCATTTTTTTCTCGAAATACTCTAGAAACGGCCCTGAATATCTGTGCTGATCTACACCCAAATGAAAAATAATAATTCAGACCTCTGACCGCCCCCCCCCCCCCACTCCCAACTAGACAACTTTTCTGGCTATGCCAATGTTTTAGAACAAATACGCGCTTGTATTTTATTCTAACTGTAGAAAATTTTCTACATATTCAAGTCTAAAAGTAAATAAAAACACGTCTTTAAGTGCAGTATGTTCGACATACGAGCGTTAAATCTCAAAACAATCCATGTCTTTTTTAATTATAAATGTATTTTATAAAAAAAGGCCTAAGTAGGAATAACCAGAACGCAATCCAATAATTCAAACTCAAAAAGCTTTCTTGTCGAAGAAAATCTTATTGACAAAGCTGGAAAAAAATTATCTCAATAAAAAGTGTACAATAAAAATTAGTATACTACAATCTTAAAGTAGATTAAAAGTACATATAATTAATTAGACAAACAAAAACATACATATACTACTAAGACCTATTTCAAATGAGGAGGCAGAGAGCACACACCAATACAAACAACAAACAAATAAAAATACTAAAATCTCTCATTGAAAAATTCAGATACCTCATAGTATGCTTTCTCAATTAGCAGTCTTTTAACTTCCCTTCTGAAAATTCTTTCTGACTCATTGATCTTTATATTTAAAGGAAGATGATTAAATAGTTTTCTGCTGTTAAAGATGGTGGAGTTCCTTACCAAAGTAGTTGATGGTATAGGTAGCGCAACGTTATGTGTTTGTCGAGTCCTGTAATTTCTTTCTTCAAATATAGTATTTTTGTACTTTTTATGAATAAGGCATACTGACTCAAGAATGAATAGGGATGGTAGGGTAAGAATTTTATTTAAAATAAAAAATGGTTTACACGAAACCCGTAACCCTAACTTATACATATACCTAATGGCTCTTTTTTGTAAAATGAAAACACTATTAAACAGTTGTCTTGAGCACACCCCCCAAAAACATACTCCATATCTAAGATGGGACTCTATTAATGCAAAGTAGCTATTTCTCACTATAGATGGATCTAATTCCCTAGCTAAAATTCGAAGGGCAAAACAATTTGAGCTTAACTTAGAATTTAATTGGCTTATGTGGGTTTCAAATTTAAGTTTACTATCTAAGTAAATACCCAGGAATCTGTTCTCTGATAAATTGCTAACCACAATGTCTTCTAAATATACATCATTTAGGTTGCACCTAAAGTTCATAATACTAGTCTTCGAAATATTGAGAGTTAATTGATTTGCGTCACACCATTGTTTTACTAGAATTATGTCATTATTCAGAGTATCATTAAGACTAGCGGAGTTGGTATCATGCCATAAAATGGTTGCATCATCTGCAAACACTGTAAATTTTCCTTTAATATTTAATTTTGTTAAGTCATTTACATAAACTAGAAATAAAATTGGTCCCAGAACAGATCACTGAGGCACACCATAACTCAATTCCCCTCGTTCAGATGGCATCCCATTAAACGAGACACTCTGAACTCTACCCGAGAGATATGATTCAAACCACCTAAGTGCTGTCCCTCTAAACCCGTAAGATTGGAGCTTCCACAGCAGTATCTGGTGGTTAACGCAGTCAAATGCTTTTGACAAATCACAAAACACTGCTGCAGCCATCCCACCATCATTCAGTCCCAAATATAATGTCTCCAAAAAAGCAAAAACTGCGTCAGATGTACCCTTAGCAGATTGGAAGCCAAACTGTTCCGAACTAAGAATGTTATGTCTGGCGAGGAATGAAATTACCCTTTTCTTAACAATTTTTTCGATAATTTTAGACAGAGTAGGGAGCAATGCTACTGGTCTGTAATTTGAGGGGCTCTCTGCATCACCACCCTTGAAAAATGGCAAAATTGTAGCAATTTTTAAGCAGGAAGGAAAAGTTCCAGAGCAAAAGGATTCATTTATAACTTCCACCAAAACTTGTAAAACTGACTCAGGTAACCTTAGAAATAATCTAATTGAAATCTCATCCCATCCTGCTGCTTTATTATTTCCAATCTCTGCAAAAATACTCTTCAACTCGTAAATGTCTGTTGGAGCAAGGAAAAAAGAATCTGTTACACTAGTATATTCAAAAAAATGTTTATAGTCTAAAGTTGCATTGATTTTGCTGGACAGATTGTATGCAATAGAGCAGTAAAATTTATTTAATTCATTGCTTGATAATTTTGTATTTATGACTTTTGGTACCTTGTTTTTTCCCCTTAGTTCATTTACAATCTTCCAAGATTCTCGCTGTACATTTTTGGAATTTCCAATCCTATCTCTGTAGTATGAAGATTTAGCAAGGCCAATAATACTTCTATAAACTTTTCTATATTTATTAAAATATGAAGTAAAAAAGTGATTATGAAAATAAAACTTTCTAATGTGGTGAAGGGAACGCATATTTTTAGAAGAGGTTCGAATGCCCTTTGTAACCCATGGTTTCTTGATTTTTTTAACTAGCGTTTTAACAGGAAAAGTATTATTAAAGGCCTTGTAGAGCTCTGCATGAAACACCTCCACGGGATCAGGCAAAAGCAAGACATAGCTCCAGTCCCTCCCGCTGCATAATTGCGAAAATCTATCATAATTATGTTTGGTATATAATCGTCCCTTTTTTCTAAACCTTCCCACATTTTTAGTTGTTTTTATTTTAAATTTACACAAAATGGCTTCGTGGTCTGAAATACCTGCATTCATCACCTCAAAAAGAACATTATTTTTTTCAATGTTTGTGCACACATAGTCAATAATGGTAGAGGAATGGGCAGTTATTCGTGTTGGTTTATCGACCACCATACATAGACCATATGAGCTTAATAAACATTGTAACATTTGTGTATTAATATTAAATGAATCTAAAAAATCGATATTAAAATCCCCACACAATACAATCAAAGTACCACAATTTAACTGCGATAACACAATCTCCAACCTAAACAAAAATTCACTAACACTACCAACTGGAGAACGATATAAGCCAAGAATATATAGATTAAATTTGGAACAGTAACTTATTGAAAGCTCAAAAACTTTATCCTCGTTTAAGAAGTCAAACTTACTAATGTTTATAAAATTACAACAATTCAAGAATATTTCCTTAACAAGAACAACCGTACCTCCATGTAAATAAGTTGAACGGCAATAGTTACTAATAATTGAGTAATTCTGCAGAAAGAATGGTTCTTCTGGCTTTAACCAGTGTTCACTCAAAACCACTATACTTGGATTACTAAGAGTTTCCAAAAAAATGGAGAGCTCATCAGTCTTATTTCTTACACTCTGAACATTTAACAACATTATGGAAAATTCCTCAAGAAAGGACTTTTCTCTAAAAAATCACAACTACTATTCTGTTTATTATTTGTAGGACTGCCACTAGCTATAGTGGAGGTATCAGTATCACACACACAAATCAAATTAGACTCACAATCATCCCGTCGAGTGATGGGACTCCCTGCCTCAACAGGTTGTAAATTTAAAATATTATCACTATTAATCCTAATTACATTACCATTAACAGGAGAAGGCAAAAGTAAGCTTTTTTGGATATACAACAAAAGTAATCTTCCAAGAGATTGAATATTATGCCTATATCTATTTCCGACCTTTACGTTATCTATCACTCTAACAGAAACATTATTCCTATGTATATAAGTATAAAATAAATCATTTATTTTTTTACTAAGAAAATTATCAGTCAATGCATTATTATAATAGTAGCAAATAATTAAGTTTGTAAATTTATCAATTGCAAAAATCTGTCTTAATGCTACTAGGTTAGAAGATCTCATGTTAATACTAAGACATACAATTACAAAATCGTCCTTGCCGCAATCTTGCGTTTTCCCAAATATATTACTTACAATTTCTCGTAAAGTCGCATGAGGTTTAACAATACCTCTAACCTTAAAATATGGGGACTTCAACAAGACATTAAGAGTACATGAGAGATTTCGACCGCTTTCATCTCCAAAAACAACAACTTTTCTATCAATTTTGGTTTCCGGGTGGTCCAGTTTCATTTGGTTAATAGCACAGTTCACATTTAGTTTCACATTTAGTTTCGGTTCTGATAATGAGCAATGCCTTAGACTGGCTGTGAAACAGGAAAGGCTTTTCTGTAGATCCAAAACCTTGTCAGACAAATAGTTATTTTCTGCCGTGAGGGTTCCAATAGAAATTTGCAGACTTCTTTGTAGTTCTTCTAGTTCGCTTAACTTTTCATTTAATGACTTATTTAGGTCACGAAGCCTCTCCTGATTAACAATTTCTGATTCAAACATTCTGTTTTCACTTTCAAGAACCCTTATGCTTTCAATCATATTTCTGTTTATTTCAGTGATGCCGTTTAAGTCCTTCATGATATTCTGCAATTTTTCATCAGATTCACTTTTGCTCATCTGTAACTTGGTATTTTCCGCTTCTAGCTGCGTAATCTGGGATTTGAGGTTGTTTACCTGATCTTTTTGGTCTATGATATCAGTCTTATCTGTTTGAGCTTCCGAATTGCAAGTTGAGTTGGGAGCAAAGCCAGTCTGAGTTTTCTTACTGTAATTTTTGTGGAGTATGGTCTGAGCTGCGCTGTCAATTACCTTGATGACGGTCTGCGTCTCCGCATCAGCGGAAATACCTTTATTAAAAGAATTCCCTTTTGATCTTCAATGGCTTTGGTGAGTTCAACAATCCTGAGCTTAGAGGAATTCACTTCAGACAGTAATTTAGATTCCATTTCTTCTGCATCATGTTCAAAAGCTGTAGAATTTCGCCTCATCCTCCTAATATGTTCATTTTTTAAGGTCAACTCCTCTGTTTTCTCCCTTATTATATTTTGTAGTGCCACAACTGTTGGATCATGTCACATACTTCTGAACACCATATCAAGTTTTGACTAATAATTGTGTAAGCTTTTGTTCTTTTCCAGCAACTAGGGTGAAAAATGTTATTGCAGACAATGCAAATCCAGTTGCAGTTGGTCTTGTTTTTACAGCACTTAAATGTCTCAGACATTTCGAAATTTGAAGTAGATTACAGTTTTATTGAAAGATGCAGCAGCAGTAATTTAGGTACAAAATTTGTTCCACTAAAATTCTCTCAAAATTGGCAATGGCCTGGAGTTATTTTTCATAATTAAGATTTACTTCAAACAGCCAAATATATGCTTATGTCAAACAAATAACAAATATATTATAATAAAAAATACCCAGTTTACTAAAATACGTGAGACATCGAAAGTCTTAAGGTGTAGCCACCTACTCAATTCAACAGCACACCCCAAAACTTATTAAAAAGCCCTGGTATCTCTCATTCATAGACAAACAATCAAATTTAGGAAGGTCAGTAACCTCTTAATCAAAACAAGATATAAAAAATAGGAGATTCCCAAAACATAAACAACTGTTTCCATACAAAATATCTATATGAATAAATTATTGTGAATATTAATATTTCACAGATAAGGAATAATTTCTGTAGTTTTTTTGGGTCTAACTGGTATATATATCATAATTAAATCAGCTTTATATTATAGGGTTTTAAGACACATATATAAAAATTTCACAACACAAAAACTACACTGTTAAATAACTGATTTTTTTCTCTTTAAAATGACACTACATACACTAATTTAACTACAATTAAACTTCCAAAAATATGCAAAACACTGGGACTATTTTTAATAATGCTTGATGCACTCTTTATCCTTTATGGTCAATAATGAACTTATTATTAAAATTAAAACCAAATTATAGATTTCGTAAAAAATCCCGGAAGGATTGGATTCGTAAATGTTATTCCAGTGCCCTACCACTGAACTAGCAGACCTCACACCAAAAACATAATGAACTTTGTTTATAACCTAGTCACGGACTGGTTTGAGATTTAGATTCAACATAGATGCGACAACACGAATTAAAATGCAATCTCTTATACAAGTATGAATATGAAATTTAAAAGAAGCGAAAAGCTATAAGCTCGAATTTAAGTACAAATGAATTCGTGAAGTTTGCGCGTGTAAAAAATGTGATTTCAACCTCGGTAAACAATTTTAATAGGTAGGTGAATATTTCTCGTATTGTCAAAAGTTAGGCTGAATAAGAATATGGTTGCTTTCTTTTAAAAACGCCTCAGTACCGTTAAACATACCGGTAGGTTCGGCATCATTGTCCTGAATAATTACTTATATGTTCTCAACGTGGTCTCCAGAGCAGCCCAAAATGATTTTAGATGAAAAATGATTTTGTTGTTTGCTGCCACAGTTGTCAATCTACTGACTTGCTTGCACCTCCTACCGACATGCTGCTTGAGGAGTGAGGGGAAAGAAAGATGAACGGTTCTGCTGGGCAACTCAATTTTTAAATGGAACAGGTCCAAAACAATCCAGAGTAACCTAGGTACATAAAAGGAATACACTATATGCCGCGCGGACTCGACTAAAGCTACATTTACATTCACTTCAAAATCCAAGTTGAAATTGACATTTCCTAAAAGTGCATTTAAATTGAAAATGATATTCCTAAACAGCTGATCAGATTTTGTAATTTAATTTTATTATTTTTCCAAAATATTAATGTAAAATACAATAAACTGGACCAAAAAGATTGTTTAATAACTCTTTTACGCTCTTTGGTTGTGGTTTTAGGCGTTTATGTCTACTTTAGTCTTGGCTATACCTTCAGAATTAACCCAAAAATATCCGATTAAAGTTTTTTTTCTCATTAAAGCGGTAAAAAACATTTATATTTTTAAATAATTAGATGTGTAAAAGTATTAAGAATTTTGTTAATTAAAATAAAAGTTATAACCTAAAAATTTGACATTTATTGAATTTCTGCTTGCCATCGGCAAACTCCTTGCTTCAATCTGAAGTCGAATTTGAAGTGCACTTCGAATTTTGTCTAATGTAAATGACACCATGCTATTGCCGTTTGACAAGCAAGCCCATTTCATAACAAATTTGAGTTGAAATTGAATGTAAATGTAGCTTAAATCTGAGCGACAATCTGTCCTGTCAATGCCGGCATTGTCACATGTTATTTTCTCTGGACAATACAATTGTATTTTAATCCTTCTCGACCTCTGTCACTTTTTCTTATTTATCATGGCTTTAAAGCCTGGAAACCAATGCAAATTACGTCACATGTTTACGACCAATTATTTTTTCTTTATGTGTGTTTTCGGTGTTTTATTAGATGAAATATAGGTTAAAAAGGTTATATTTAGTTCCAACGTCCAAATTATCACTCATTTTTGTGCCACAAATGAGTAATTCCCTTTTAAGTTTCGTTTTTGTAGGTTAATTTTTAGGGGAGTGTAATTTTGTTTCAAGCGTTAGATTATAATAAAAAAAGCGTGGAACACAATGAACCTTACAACTTCCATTTACGTCAAACTATTTTTCTTTTTGTATTTCCTCGTGTTTTGTTAGATACTTTTTAAGTTTAGTTTTTAGTAGTTTTTACGTAAAACGGATACGGAACCTCCATTGTGTTCCGAGCGTTATAAACTATTATATTTAGGCCGTATTACGTTTCAAAACCTGGTTAATCCGTTCATTTGATAGAAGTGTGACAGTGGTTTCTGAAAAATCCTTTAAAAACGGAACACCCATCAAATAATTGACAGTTCAGACATCGGTTACTCGATAACAAACAAAATCTATCGATCGTTCAGGTGACACTGTTGACAATTATGTTTAGAAACCGTGTTCCACAAATAACTCATTTTTTAGAGAACCAATAAATACGAAACGGAATATTTTGTACCACAAATGTGTACTTCCATTAAAGTTTCGTTTTTCCGTTAAACGTTTACGGAATGTCCACTGTGTTCCAAGCGTTATCGACAAACCTGGTGCTAACCTAACGAGACGGATCCGGAGAAGACTATCGAAATCAGTAAAGGGCCAGCCAACGTTGGCATGGAGTGGGCAATTTACGGAATAATAATCCGCATACCGTTAGCTGTGTGTATCGTGAGTCAAACATTTTAGAGATCGTGAGTACAATTATGTCCGTATATGAACCGGTAATATAATAGCATAAGATATCACTCACATTAGTAACAGTATCAGCATCAGCCAATAGCACGTCGCCAAATAGGTTCAATTCATAAGTGCACTTGCACGAGTATCCTTTGGACTTCTCCAGAGTTGGCAACCCTAAGCATACCTACAGAAAAAAATATTACGTTTGATACTATAATGTGCCAATTTCCAAATTTTTAAAAGTAAATTGGAGTGAACTGTAGAAATGCGTTGGAGTGCAATGGAAAATGTATATTTAAAAGAACTTATTTTCCTTAGTCACGAAGATTATTCTCCAATTCTCCCTCGCAGTCCGTTAATCACAACACAGATTGCTCAATGTGCTTCCTATTTGTTCGTTTATTTTATCGGAGTATAAAGAAGTTTTATTGAACGTTCAGAATGGGTTTCCTAGCTCGGTGGTAAGATACTAGGCTTTAAATGCGACGCATATATTTTCGAATACCCGTTCAAGCATATGAATTTTTTTCAACAAAAATTATAATCAATAAAAATGCGTATTAGGTAAAGTTAGGTCTGCTCTAAATAAAGCGCGTGGTAGCGCCGTAGCGCGTCAACCGAATTCCAAGACTGTATTAAAACAACGATGTTTTTAACAAAACCTATATTGCCAGTTGTATCTGTCTCTTTACCGTTAGGTTAGCTCAACTTCGTCGATAAAACCATCATTATAGCCATAAAATCACTCCTCAAATCATCGGAAATCAGATTTGAAATACGCGCACAATCTAAAGTGGTGCAATTGGCAAAAAATTTAGGATCTTTTATCATGAAGAGTCCCCACGTAAGAAAAAAGCGGAAAGGCGTTACAAATAAAGCATCATGATTGGCTGTCTCCGGCCAAATTAAAGGCATCAGAATTGTGTGCGGTAGATTCGCAACTGCGTTGTTCGGTGCTGTTGTTTTCTGATAAACACCAATAGGGATGTTCCGCCAAACTCTGCGCAATTGCGCTATTCGGCTTTTTTCCTACGTGGGAGCCCACCTTCTCCCTCTTACTTTAATTATGGACTGATTTGAATTTTGTTATGTAGTACAGTACAATATGCAGTACAAATAATACAATAACAAAAATATGAAATCCTCAAAACAATAAAATATAAACACTACTCCACAAACCACTACCCAATTTTCGTGTACTGTGTAGTACTGCAATATTGAATATTAATAAATACGTATGCAGAGAACATAGAAGATAACTAGATAATTATTGTTTAATGATTAAATAGTAACAACGTCGATGAACAACTCTTACCGTAAAATGAAAATAAAATTAAATAATGCTCCAAAAGTAAGTTTTTAAAAACAAACTAAGTATTTAATAATATTTATTAGTACTTTTAAGAAAATATGAAATGACATATTTAACTTTAAAAATGGTATATATTAATTTGCATTTTTTTTTAAGTTTAATCTGATATCTGAAGTATGTGTTATTCTTTTGTTTTTGGGAGAAAATATTTTTACTATTCAATATTTAGTTTGGTGTTAATTTAGATTAGATTCGACACATTTAACCAGGTAAGGATAAAACTTTTTACAAGTCAGTTTAGGTTGAAACTGTATTTTAAAAATTTGAACAAAGAATGGAAGTATTCTTAAGATAAGATTAAGATTAAGTAAGTAAGATTCTCAAAAGTTCTAGGTGGTCTTGAGTTGTCACAAGCAGAGTATTCAAATGCCAAAGGCCTTGATTTTAGGTACTACCCAAGAATAGGATTGCTTCATTAGTGGTTTCAATAGCAAGACTTGAGTTAAAATAAAACAAACAGGAGCAGGGAGAAACCCCGTTCTAGATTAATACTTAGACAGGGACTTTCTTACTATTGTGTTAATTACGATACTATTTTATTTGTTTTTGTCATATACAAATATTATCTGTTTATTAAAATGCTTGTCATTTCAACATAAAAACAAATTGATAAAGTTAGAGGACATATAGATTTTAGTCTCTATAAAGAATTTCATCTATTAACAAAATAAACATTTTATTTTTAACAAAGTAAATATTGATAACAAAAGTAAGATCTTTCACAGGTAGGCACATAGCCAGAAATTCAGTTTGGGGAGTCCAAACCAGAAATTCATTTTGTGAGGGGGGGGTACCCAACGGTCAAATGTTATGAAAAGTAGTAAGAAGTCTGCCTGTACCAACATATTTTCCAAGGGGAGTCGGGACCCCTCAGGACCTCCCCCTCTGGCCATGTGCCTGTTAATAGATGTTCCATATGCCAAATATCCTATATTTATCTCTTGCTTCACAATGGTCTCAGTTCTCATTAAAAAATATTAAATGCCTAATGCTGGATTTATACAGGCAAATAACATAAAATAAAAATAACATAAGAGTTAAATTACAAGAATCCCGTTAGACAGCTATGTTTGATTCACAAAACTGACAGCAAGCACATGTTTAAAAAGATTTCTTATTGGCCAGAGTTATTTTACTTTTATTTGCTGTATAAAAGGCTGAAATCACCAGTTATTATTTTATTTTTGTTTTTATTTTATGTTATCTGTATAAATCCAGTTTTAATCTCAATTCTAAAAGTTCCCAATCTTGCATAATTATTGACAAATATTGTAGAGCATTAAGTGGAGGTTTTGTAGACTGCTTTATTAAACTTTGTATTTTTTATGACCAATTGTTTAGTTTTTTTACTGTTTATTTTAGCATGATTTAAAATTTTAAAGATACATCTATAATAACAAAATCATGTTCTAGATATTCTGTTAACAAGATAAAAGTACGCCATCTGTTGCATCGGTTCGTGATGTGTAAAATTATTGTTAGTAATTAAAACCTTGACTTCTTTTCTTATAAAATAGACTGTAGTTGACATATTTTAAATTGAAAACCATATTTAAATCAATAGAGTTGCCATAAAATAGTGTATTTGGATACAACTTGTCATTGTCACTGCCTTCAGTACCTACTAATATGGACTAGTCATGAGTGCAGGTAAAGAAAGAAGTTGTAACATACAGTACCATATATTATGCATTGATGGTATTGTTTTAAAAGCCTGCAGGAGTATCCATAGGGTGAGAGAGTGCAAGTTAATACTTTAGGCCGAGAAGACCATATACACACTGAGGGAGATACCTTCTTAGTATACATAAGATTTTCACTTCTTAAATTTTTACATCCCTCATAAAAGAATTAAGTATTGTGTTTTAACCTGTATAATATTGTTAAAGTATTTTTTGTGGAAAGTCTTGGAGTGTATTCAGATTCTTAATTTGAACTACTTAATTAGGTATTTTAAATAGGTACTTGGATTATTATTTTCTTTTTAACAAGTATTCGACCTCCCAAAACCAACAATGGTCAATCTAATGTTTAACACCTTATGTAGGAATTTTCCTTAACCCTTTCACTGTGGAGATCGCAGATGTGCATCTTTTTGCAACTCTATAATCTACAGAAATTTCAAATGCTGGTATGGCTCTTGCATATTTAGGAAGTTTCTGAACTTTTCACCACACGTAATATAACATTTGAACTTATGAAAATTAGTAATCGTTTACTGATTTGCTGCTTGGTAGTTAATATGGCTTATGGACCATTGTAGCCGAAAAGCATAATGTTTTTCTTTATGAGTAACCAGTTGTATTCTATTTTTTTTACATTTCCTATGCTTCGGTCTTGAGTTTTCTTAACACTAGTCCTATAAATAAGCAATATAAACTCAGACGCGCAAATACGTTTTCCGCACAGCGGTAAAGATTTGCAAAAATGTGCCGAAGATGTACATACCCTCTTTACAAAAAAAAAAAAAATAACAGTAACCTTTTTTTAATGTTAATTAGTAATGAATAAACGTTATGTTCAAGAATATTGTAGTTTGCATTGAATATTCTAGATTCGCACATAATAATGCTACAGCAATTTTTGCCCGCTGTGAATGGGTTAAGATAAAATGTATTAGAGAAATAGCCAAATTCTTAATGAAGAAGTTTCATTATTTTAAATGCCTCATTTAAAAACAGTCAGCTTCATAACCTGACTACATCTTAAAATTTTAACCCAAAAATTGCTATAAAAGTGTTTCTATATATTTAAAAAGTTTTACATCATATTTTCGTCTCAAAAACTCAAGTAGCTTGAGTTCTTTGGTGATAGATGTTAGGTTTCAAATAAAGTTCTCTATTTAACTGTTTTTATGTCCCTAAGTAGGTAAACACTCAGAATTTCAATAATCTGAAATTTTATTTTAATGAGGTTTTATGTTAAACCAAAAGTTAACTGTTAACAGAAAACATTACCATCAAATAGAATTAAGAAAATAGAAAGCGAAAAATATTCTTTTTTATTATATATGTAAAGGTAACATAAAATTTATTCACAACAGACATTTCATTTGGGGTTTAATTGTAATTTTATAGCCAGTTTGTAACCTTAGTCTGAATGTACTAGGTTGGCAAACATTTATATTCCCTGGTTTGGGTACTATTTAAATGTGTTTACTTTTTAAATTAAGCAATATTGATGAAAATATATATAAATATATTTATTAAGTCCAGAAACAAAAATATTTATAGTAAATATAGAAACATTATAACAATACCTAAATAATAATAAAGGACTCCTTCATGCAAAGAATATTTAAAAGTTTACAGGCTTGAATGTTGTCATCTCCATAACATAAAAACAAATTGATAAAGTTAGAGGACATATAGATTTTAGTCTCTATAAAGAATTTCATCTATTAACAAAATAAACATTTTATTTTTAACAAAGTAAATATTGATAACAACAGTAGTGAAATAAAGAGTATCAAAATAAATCAGGCTATAACAAAAGTAAGATCTTTCACAGGTAGGCACATAGCCAGAAATTCAGTTTGGGGAGTCCAAACCAGAAATTCATTTTGTGAGGGGGGGGTACCCAACGGTCAAATGTTATGAAAAGTAGTAAGAAGTCTGCCTGTACCAACATATTTTCCAAATATACAAAGAATATTTAAAAGTTTACAGGCTTGAATGTTGTCATCTCCCTTTGAAGTAAGTGAATAAGTGAGAAACAAGCAGATAAAAGACGACGTTTTTTTTTGTTTCAACAAAAAATAATTTTTTTTGATAGATTTTGCATCCTAGAAGAATTGCTGTTTTAACATTTGTTTGTTATTGACTGTGTTAAGATAAAAGGTACAACTAAATATTTATTTTTATTTACTTTGTTACTATTTCATCTCAATCTGTAGTTTATAGAGAATAAAGGTACATACATTATTATTGTGTTCTGATTTGTTTGTTAATCATACATATTATGTAACTGACCCCAAATCTCCCATCCAATAATAAATGATCAAAACAAAAGCAAAAAATGGCTATAATTCTTCAAGTTTATTCAAAGTCAATTAAACTCTGTAATTATAGCTTAACTATAGTTAATAGTAAATAGTTTTCATAGCTATTGTATCCCACCTGAAATACTTTGAAAAACTATTTGCTACAAACATGTTTTTTTTGTTTAATTAAACTGATTTGTTTTTTACATCTCATTATTAATACGGACGATAATATACTTCTGTTCTAGTCTATATAAGTTCCAAATTATTGAAATGGGTTTATTCGTGTTTGAAAAATCTAAAAAAATTTACTTACAATTGAAGTAGTTTTGTATAATTACAATAAGATTCGAATAGGGAGTGGTATTTGTTTCTAAACCTTCAATAAAATACTGAAATATATTCTTAATCGACTTAATCATACTCACACTTTTATCAGATCACTTAACTGGATTCAATAATATTCACTAACATTTTTCTTTATTATTAGTTGTTTTATTATAAATAGAATGTGAATGGGTGATTTGTCATGTTTTAATTATAAAGCAGATTAGTGGAGTGGAGAGGAGACTGGAGCCACAGCCACATGACGGTCGGTAAATCCCCAGATTCTGATTAGGAATATACCAATTCGTATCGATTTTTCGTATCGAGATTTATCAAAGCCTCAAAATTGTATTAAAAGCAATATTTTTTTTTCATGCGTATATTATATTATAATGGTGACTTCGTCAGTTTTTATTGCCTCACTTCACCAAAGCTGATTTTTATTTCACTTCACTTGTATGTTAGTATGAATGTTTGGGTCAAATCTTGCAAGTAACTTTTGAAGCAGTTCCCGTTATCGGAATTGTCTGAGATTTAGTATACATACATAAACCAGATGACAATACAATATTGTGGTGTCTCATCGTGAATGGCTTATACAGAGTGCGTAAGAATAATGCTAAAAAGTACAAACAATCCCCGTTATCGGAATGGACTGAGATTTGGTATACATACTTAACCAGATGACAATATAATATTATAGTGTCCAATCGTGAATGTCTTAGACAGGGTACATAAAAATAATGCTAAAAAGTACAAAATATAATAAATATAAAAAACATTTAAAAAAAATTAAACTTATATAAACAGAGAACTTTCAAAAATTTGAACATTTTTTAAAAGCTTGAAGCGTGAGTCATTACACTTAAAATAAAACCTCAAGTTTTTAAGAAAATATTAAAATTTTTAAAAATTCTGTGTTTATGTAAGTTTAATTCATTTTTACTTTTTAGTTCAATAGTTTATAAAAAAGCTTTTTAAAAAAAAAAATTTTTTTACATTTATTTTGTATCATTGATTATACTGATGATTCTGATAAGTAAAATGATTAGTGTCGTAACTGCAATGATGCGAGTGGTGCGGTTGCGCCAGGGCCCGAGGTTTTGAGAGGCCGGCGGCCATTAAAAAAAGTTAAAGTTACAGAAAAAACTATCGTATTAGAACTGTCGATAGAAAAATAAAACTATCGATTTATTAGAGGGCACATTTAAGTAACGAAATTACATTTACAAAACTACGCGACTTTTATCGACAGGCGACATGTTATCTACCCCAAAATTCAGCACTTGTAAAAAGGTTCTAATTCATAAAATTATGAAAAAAGGTGATAACTCAGGATATCTTTTCATCTTACAGTTCTTACTTTGTTTTTTCGTGAACAAGTTTCATGGCAAACTTTGTTTCTATGTTTTCTATAATTTTTAGTGGCGTTTTTAAAAGATAAGAAGCTCATTAATTAATTATTAAGATTATATTTAAATTAATTTAAATTTTTAGGTAAAAAGCCACTCACCCTTACAAAAAATAGGCAGTATCCGTGATATTTTACTTTTCGATCCATATCGATTTTTACCTCCTCTTAAGGCATTCAAAGAGATATGTCAAGTGCCTTTGCAATGATGTCAGCAAAAACTACATAGAGCAGAAAGAACAATAATTTTCTTTAAAAATGCCTTGATCCCGTACAAAAAATATAAAATTATCTCTAGTAGTAAAAAGATGAAGGTTTTTATCGAGTCAATCGTGTTTGTTCCAGGTATGACAGACACGTCGGTATCAAGGTCAAACCCGATCAAAATAATTTCGTGAACTCTACATTTCAAAGATGTTTCATAACGTTGTCTTAACACCGATCATGCTATATATTTCGGTGTAGTTTCTTCATTCGCTAAAGATTAATCGTTTGGATAATGCAAATGCCATAGGTGAAACAGTTCTAGCGGCGTGGTTTTTAAACTCCTGGGGGTTACTTTTGGATCCCTTAAACTATTCCCACTCGGAGTATTTTTGAAAAGTGAAATGTGAAAAATTCACGAACGGAAACAGTTTATTTTTAGTTTTTTTTTAACTTCGACCGTTTCCCGGCATTTGAGGTAATGCACGTATTTAATAAAAAGTTATGTTATATGGTGAATTGGGAATGATCTAATTTTCAAGATGCTCCAAAACAAGTTGGACGATTACTGTTGATGTGGATGGTCCCAATAAGCAGCCTTCAGTAAAATAAGTATAGTTTTAGAGTTAATTGAGTGGCTGCGAGGAATTCTTGTAGAGAATGTAAGTATATGCTATTAGAATAAGTAAACTTAAGATTATGATGCTGTTTATTTACATTGTTATATTCTACACGAGATTTCTTCTGGTGTCATAAAAATATACGAACGTATGTTCGGTTCTTTGAAGTTTGGCTTGTCCTAAGATTATTGGTAAGGCGTCCAAACTCTCTGTAGCATTTCTTATTTCTTTCCCTTGTCCTGGGATGAGGGAGATATTTTTAAAATTATACGTTTTTGTTTTGGGCCTTTTGATAGGTGTATTTTATCTCTAGTGCTTCTATATGTGGGATTTTAGCGGTTCTTAGACTTTTTTCGAGTTATTTGCTCTAGTTTGTATTTATTTGATGCCTTTTTCTGTTTTTGTTTGCTTTTAACGAATACCTTTTCAGGAATTTTTGGCAATTTCTCTGGAGATCCGTAGGTTTTTTTTGACAACTTTTTCTTTAGATTGTTGCATTGTTTCGTTTAGCTTTTGACAGGAAAGTTTTATTTTATCGTATATGCTAAAATTGACTTTCATTTCTATGGGTTCATTTTTGAATTCTGGTTGATTATTGAGCAATTTGATGTCGTCGGTCAATGTGGCCTGGAATCCTTCTATAAGGCCGTTGGATTCGTGGTGCTGGCAACTAATAAATAAATCTTAATCTTATATGTCTCGGAAAGTTCACTGATTTCTGAAATTCTAATCAAGTGCCTGGCATTATTTGTTCTGGGACACTATGATGAGAGATGTTTGCGGTTAAATTATTGGCAACTTCTATAGATTGGGCAGAATTTAATTTGTACACCTCAGCATATTTGGAAAACGAATCAATTAAGGTTAAAATTGTACAATTTTCTAAAGCGAAATGATATCAAGATGTAGGATTTGGAAGGATTTATTTGATGTAGGTGTGACGTTTAGTTCTAATTTTAGCGGTTTTCTATCTATTCTAATTGACACATTTCGCATTCTTTAATATAAGTTTCGATGAAAGCACGTTGATTAGGCCAATAATAGCTGTTTTTATGCGTTTTTCAGTTTCATCGCTCTTGATGATTTGTTTTCCCTTCGTAGTGGTTCTGATTAATTTGTTTTATTTCGCATTATAAGTGATGTCTAATAATTTCTTTGGGAATGTTTAAAGTATTTGTGTAAAACAACACTAAATTTTTCGCACACGGGATCTTTAAAAAATAAGTGATATTCCACTTTGGGGATTATAGCCTCTTTAATAACATTTAGAACTTCATATTCAAAGTTGTTTTCTGAAAATTGAACATAAGTACGTTGTTTGAAATTGAAAAGGAGATGGAGTAGCAGGGGCATATTTTACTTCAGAAATTACCTGGTTCTTACCGAGATTAACAGGACTTCTACGGTAGGAATCCAAATTATGGAATGTTCGTAAATGAGTGAACCATACTGTCGCTATCTTCGGCCGTATTTTCCAATTTGTCGAGATCGCCTGTTTTGAGGACTCGTCCTCATGTTTATTATTTTCATTGCCATTCTGATCTATTTTGTCAACATATTTTTGAAGCTTAAATATAGATCCGGAACTCGGATGGGTTTTGTCCGCATTTACGGACAATGCGTCTGCATTTTTTATTGATAATGTAATAATACTCTTACAGTTTTAAACGTCAACGGATTAATTTTCAGTTTGGTTCTTTTACGTCTACGTCCGTCCGCATAAGTAGGGCTTAAAATATTTAATTGCCCATGCAATAGCGAGAATTTCTTCTCAATGGTTGAATTATTTGTTTCTGACTCATTTAGAGTTCGACTAGCGTATGCAATCGATAGGTCTAATCCTATCTTGCCTTGAGACGGAACAGCTCCTAAAGCATCAGACGTAAATATGAACGACGCAGCAAAATTGGAATACTGAAGAATTGGTTCGTTTATTAAAAGTTATTTGCATAATTCAAAACATTTAATATATCCAGTACCTTTTATATATATCGAGGCATAGTAGTTATAATAGGGGAGCGCCTCCTCCTCCTCCTCTTCCTCTCTCTCATGTCCCTCATTCTTAACTTCCTCCCCTTTTATTCTCCTTCGCATCATATTTTTTAATTTTTTCTCTTTGTTCTCCCACATTTGATTTTGCATTCTTAAGTCTTATAAATAGGTGCATCAAGATCATTTTAGTATGTTAAGGTACGAGTGACTGTTAAAAGAAAAAAATCTGTTGAATAAATCTATTAATAATAATATTAAAATAAAATGAGTGAATCAGTTGGAGAAAGAAATCGATCCATTCCGCTTCAGACAATTAGCCTCGAAGAAATTATACCAGGAGTTCAAGAAGAAAATATACCATTAGTTCGAGTAGAAAATAATGGGATTGTTTTAAAAAATTTGAATAAAACTGAGAGTGAAGAGAAAAAAGTGTTTTGTGCTTTTTGTTTTGAAATAATCGAATATTATGATTCATGTAGACCAAATACATGTTCCCACATTTTTTGTTTAAAATGTATTTTAAGATGGAATGATGAAAATGGTTGTTCTATAATGGTAAACAATTGTCCTGTATGTCGCACTAGATATTACTATTTGGTACAAATCTTCAAAGATGTAATTAGACATCATTTTGTTGTAATTTTAAAAAGAGGATAATATTTTTTATAATTTGTGTTTGTGAAAACTCTGGTAACAAATAATTTTGTAAAAAAAAGTAAATGTAAATATATATAATAATTGACACACATTTTTTCCTTTTCCTATATTGAAACGACAACAATGTTTTTTAATACATACTAATTTTCACATTACATAACAAAACAATTGTTATGGGTTTACACAAAAAGTGCCACGCCCTAAAATGGCACCACTTTTGCAAATGGAAGCTTAAATTTTCTTATGGGAATTTACATGTAAAAATGACGGTTTTGATTGTTGGACCGGCATAGCCTAATCTACTACTTTTTAATTATACTAATAATATTAATATAATTTGCATCAAGTAAGAGAAAACTCAATTGAATACAGAAACAAGCGTTAACAAAATGTTATGCTAATATATGAGTGCTTCTAGTGGCAGTTGACATAATCGACACTTTTTTTTTTTTACATATGATTAGCTATTTCATTTACAAATACAGTGTCAGATGTTAGAATAAAAAGAAGTATTTTTCATATAGCAATGAAAATATATAACCGCTTATAGTAACAGTTGACATTTTTTAAAATTAATATTGTTGACGTATTCTACTTATTATCTTTACAATTTATGTTTAAAATTAATATTTTTGATATAATCTACCCATTACGTTTATAACCTATATTTAAAATTAATATTGTTGAAATAATCTACCCATCACCTTTACAAACTATGTTTATTATTAATATTTAACAACATAATTTTCTATCTCTTTTTTTTCATTTTTGTTGCAGTAAAAGCAAGCATGTTCAGGAATTAGTAGAAAAAGATGTATCCTACAAATAGCACAATGTAAATCAGAAGCACTAACAACATAGGCTCTTTTGTAGTGGCAGCTCACATGATCGAACTCCCCTCTCCGTAAATATCTCATGTGAATTGCACTACAAGGAAGGCAAATAGCAAATGTTCCTAGTCTTCGACTTTCAATTTTAGAGTAGCTTTGTATAACACATACATCTTTTTCTTCAAAATTATTAAATAATTCACTAGCCCTAAACTTTTACGTCAGCCTCGGTTCCTAAATTTAGCAGTTGTCCATCCATGTCCACTCCTTCGTCAATTTCCTGATCATCTTCCTCCATCTCTTCTTCTTCCTCCTCAATATAATTAATGTCGATGTTACATAAGAATGATCTTCTAACAAGCCTAGATGATTTGTCCAAAAATGAATGTTTATAAGTGATGGAATCGCCTTCCAAGTTAATAAAAATTTCTTTTCTTTCTTCAATTTGAGCGGCGTTCTCCACATTATTTTCTTCAATTTGGTCAGCGTTTCCAATCATATTTTCTGCCATCGTTAGGAGCTTTAGATTTAGATAGATATATTTGACAAAAACAATTTTGGTTATAGCTTATAAAATAATATCGACAACTGATATTACAGCGAATGATACTGTATGATCGTCGAGTGGATGTTCTTAAGTATATATCCCATCAACCACCACTTTTACTACCTGCAATACTTCAGTTTTTTTTTTTCTTTTTTCGCTGTCTCTTTCCCTGTCAGTTTCCTCGGGGGGGGGGGGGGGGGGCGCCACGGAGGGCTTCGTCCCCCTTAAACCCCCCTCACCCTCACCTTATCTTCTTTCTCTCCCTTCCTTCTTTCTCTTTTTTATATGTTTCTCCTTTTTCCTTCCTTCTCCTTTTTCCTTCCTTCTTTTTCTTTCCTTCTCCTTTTTTCTTTTCTTCTTTTTTAATCTAACCTAACCTAACCTAACCTAACATAACCTAACCTAACTTAACTTAACCTGAAGAGGGTAGCCCGAAATTGGGGAACCGGGATTTTAGTCTCGGAAATTCAGGGGTCGGGGGGGGGAGGGGGGTAAGGTTGTTGATCGGCTTGGGAAAGTGGTTTTTAGAGATTGTCGTTCAACTTTAAGTAGGACACATGTGATTAACTTTTGCATATAAAATCGCCTCAGCGAAGAGACGAATGCAATTGATTTCTGCATTCACACTGTGCAGAGCTCGCGAGTTTTCTGGTGTTTACATTGTGTCTATTTGGTAAATTTTTATTTTTATTTCTAACATTTTTATTTGGCAAGATTTAATTCTTATATATATTGGTGACATTTTTATGTACATTTGTGGCATTTTTATTTGTTATTACGATTTTTTTCATAATGGACAATTTTTTGGCATCGAGTAGCAAAATAATTGACAATGACTTTGACTTATACACATGTACTCAAATGCAGAATTTTGCAAACCAACAAAACAATGAAACAGACGTATTTACAACTAGTCAACAACAAACTATTCAGGACTTGAATGAAATTATTTACAATAGCCAAGTTCAGAATAATGCCAACAAACACAACAACGAAAAATATTTATTTACAGCTACTCAACAACAAACTCTTGACGATCTTAATGACATTATTGACAACAAAACGGACTTAATTACAACAAAAACTAAACAAACTCTTGAAGAACTGAATGACATTGACGAAACTCAAAATTCTAGCTATGAGGATATTGTTTGTTTTCAAAAATCTAATCCAAATTATTTAACATTAAAATCGCCAATTAATTCTCCGAGACCAATTTGCTCTCCCTTTTTGTTTAGTGAAAATTCTGATTCGGAAGAAGAACAAATTGATCAAAATTTAAGTTTGGCTATTTGTCCTACTAATTCACCATATGATATTGTAAATTCTGATTCGCAAGAAAAACAAATTGATCAAAATTTAAGTTCGGCTATATCTTCTATTAATTCACCATATGCTATTGTAAATTCTGATCCGCAAGAAAAACAAATTGATGCAAATTTGACTTCGGATATTTCTCCTAATAATTCACCAGTTGAACAAAATTCAATTTCGAAACCATCATTTATCATTAAAAAAAAATTTAAAATTAATAAAAAAAATAAAAAACAAATAGCAAACCTTAAGTGTCTGGGTTTCGCTATTCAAAATTTAACTAATTTGATCACAATTAAAAAGGGAGACGAAAGTACGGTGAATTATGTTAAACAGGCCTTGTCAAAGGTTAGTTGACTCATTTGAAGAAATGGATTCATAAAGTCAATTAATTTCTATTGCTTTTTTCAAAATTTGACTATAACTAAATAAAAATGCACAATATTAATTTTATTATTATACAAAGAACTTCAAAAATGCAATTGCTTTTTTCAAAAATTGACTATAACTAAATAGAATTGCACAATATTAATTTTATTATTATTATTATGCAGAAAACTTCAGAAATGCATAAGTGTGTAACATGTAATAAAGTCTTTACTAGAAAGGATAATTTACTGCGACATATTAAAAAACATGTTAACGGAAATTCCACAAAACTCAACAGTTGGTTGAAAAAACCAAAGCTTGTTAAAGGTAAGAACATTTTATTTTTCATGTCATATTTTGTAAAATATTTTGTAAAATATTTTTTTCTTAATTTATATAGATTCTACAAATATTGTAAAATATTGTAAAGAATGCAAGAAAAATATAAACCAAAGTCTATGGGGTGGACATCTTCGATCTAGTGTGCACAAGAACAATTCCAAAATAGGCTTGGAGGAAGGTGTTGAAATTATCAAGTCAGCATTCAGGGAACGAATAATATCTTATAGGATTTCCTCACACCAAAACTTCATAAATGTGAAAGAATATTTTCAACATTTGGAATACAAAATTGCACATCTAATAGATCAAGAACTGCAGAAACATAAATGTATCAAGCTAAATATGGAACTGTTCGGTTTCTATTTTAACCCCAGCAGCGACAGCTATGATGTCAAATCTTTTAATGCGCCGTTCCAAGTCATTTGCCAGGGATATCAGAAAAAAGAACTGTTAGAGCAAATCTGCACCATTATTGACCAGAAAGCTGACGAATTTGCAGAAAGAGATTCAGGTAAAGAATTTATTTTCGATTTTACAACAGCAACAAAAAAGTAATTTTTTAATTTTTACGTTGCAGGATGGGCTTTGATGAATTTACTTCATTTGGAAATTAATGTTAACAAGCACAATCCGCTGAGAGCCTCATCTTTTATCGAACTTCCTCAAGAGATCAAGAGACGTCAAGCTGTGATCAACATTAGGAATGATGACAACTTTTGCTTCGCCTGGGCAGTTGTGTCTGCTCTTCACCAACCACGCGGATTAGATTTTGAAACTTCATCCTACCCACACTACTCTTCTGTTTTGGATATGTCAGGTATAGAATTTCCAATGTTGCTAAAGAACATTAAGATTTTTGAAGAAAAAAATAACATTTCTATTAATGTATATGGATTAGAAATTATAAATCCTAAAAAGGGGTATGAAGTAATTGGTCCACTTTATTATTCATCGAATAAAAAAAATCAACATGTCAATTTATTGTTAATAAGTGATGATGATGAAAAAACTTTTCATTATTGCTATATTAAAGATTTATCAAAACTAGTTTCTGCACAAATTTCTAAACATCACGGAAAAAAATATATTTGCGATGGTTGTTTACAATATTTCCCTACAGAAGAAAATTTATTACAACACAATAGCTATGATTGTGATCATTTACGAATTAACCTACCTTCTAAAGATTTAATAAAAGATAAGTTTGGAAACTATTCATATGATAATATTTTGAAATTTGTAAATTATCATAAACAAATGAAAGTTCCTTTCGTGGTGTATGCAGATTTTGAATGCATTTTAAAGCCTTTAAATAATGACAATGTTGATAAAAATCCTAATACTTCATACACCTTAAAACAATATGAACATATTCCACATTCATTTGCCTATTACATTAAATGTTCCTTCGACGATAATTATTCTAAATTTGAAAAATATAGAGGTCAAAATTGTGATACATTATTTATAAATTCTTTAGAAAGAGATGTGTATAACATATACAATAAATATTTAAAGGCTCCTAAAAAAATGATCCCTTTGAACGAACTGGACAAAATTTATCATAACTATGAAAAAGTTTGTCATATTTGTAATAAACCTCTTTTAAATGACAGGGTTGCAGATCATTGTCATATAACCGGTCTTTATAGAGGTCCAGCTCATTCACTCTGCAACATAAATTACAGAATACCTAACTTTATTCCAGTTATATTGCATAATTTGCGTAATTATGATTCTCATCTATTTCTTAAAAAATTATGCTTAAACAAAGAACAACTAACAGTTATCGCACAAAACAAGGAAAAATATATTTCATTTGAAAAGCTTATTCATGTGGATAACTATTTTGATAAAAAGACACAAAAGGCTAAGAAAAAAAATATATCATTAAGGTTTATTGATTCTTTTCAATTTCTATCCCATTCTTTATCAAAACTCTCTGAAAGCTTAAAAGATGAACAATGTAAGGAAATAAAAAAAATTTTCAATGATGAAGAAAGATTTAAACTTATTCGGCAAAAAGGTGTATTTCCTTACAGTTATATTGATGATTATTTAAAATTAGAAGAAACAACTTTACCTCAGAAAGACCAATTTTATGATACTTTAACGGATGAGCACATCAGTGATGCAGAATACCAAAGAGCTGTAAAGGTTTGGCAATTGTTTAAATGTGAATCTCTTGGTCAATACTCCGACGTTTACTTACTCTCTGATACTTTACTTTTGGCAGATATTTTTGAAAATTTTAGAAGCACTTGTTTATCCACATATAAGCTCGATCCAGCTCATTTTTACACTTTTCCAGGTTTATCCTGGGAGGCGTGTTTGCGTTATACTGGAATAGAGTTAGAATTGTTAACTGATCCAGATATTATACACTTTTTTTCAAAAAAAGCGTTCGCGGTGGTGTGAGCTCTTGCATTTGTAGAAAATCTGAAGCTAATAACCCATTTCTTTTAAATTTTGATCCTTTAAAGCCAACTAAATACATAATTTATTATGATGCAACAAATTTGTATGGTTATGCAATGTCACAGCACATTCCAACGGGAGATTTTGTTTGGTTAACAGATAAAGAAATCAATGATTTAAATATTATGAATATTTCTAAAAAATCTAATAAGGGATATGTTTTAGAAGTTGATTTAGAATATCCTACAAGTCTACATTCCTATCATAACGATTTTCCGTTTTGTCCAGAAAACTTTAAACCGCCAAATTCTAAATGCATAAAATTAATACCCAATTTAAATGATAAATCAAAATATGTTATTCACTATCAATTATTAAAACAATGTTTGGAACATGGACTCAAGTTAACTAAAGTTCATAGAGTTTTACAGTTTTCTCAATCTGATTGGTTGAAAAAATATATAGACTTGAATTCAAGATTAAGAAATGATTCAAAGAATGAATTTGATCGTAATACTTACAAGTTGGCAAATAATAGTATTTATGGCAAGACTATGGAAAATGTTGATAGGAGAATTGACGTAAGACTTGTTACAGAGTGGGAAAAAAATAGAAGAAAAGATGGTGCTGAGAATTTAATTGCAAAACCATATTTCAAGGACTTAACTAATATATTAAACCATTTGTAATTTAATTGAATGCTAAATATTTTCCACATATTATTCTTTAAAGTCCTGTTCACTCTTTCTACTATACTCGCTTTCAAATTGGAAAACGTGCTATAATGGTTAATTCGAAATTGTTGCATCAAATTTTGGAAATTTACATTGAAAAACTCTCTTCCTCTATCCGTTTGCAAGTTTTTTGGTGGAGTTTTTGCACTGATTAATATTTTTTTCATTGCCGCTGTTACGTCTTTTCCAGATTTAGATTTTAACGGTTCGGCCCAAACATACTTAGAAAATACATTTATGGTAATCAAGATATATTTAAATCCCTTATTAAATTTGGCATAGGGTAACATTTCAACCAAATCAGCTTGAAAAAGATCATTTAACCCTTTCACTACCACCCTTCTGCGTTTGTAGTTTTTTCTAGCAGGTTTATGTAATTCATTAACGACTTGCTGTTTAACGGTTGTCATGACAACAAACTTGTTTATTCAATTTTAAGGAAGTTCACTTTCTATGTTTTGTAATAATTCGAAATATAACTTTTATATGTTTTTTCCCATTCATTCAATTTATCAATTTGTATTGTATAACTTTTTTCATTTAAAATTTTACTAATTTTAGTAATCTCCTTTTCTAACGCATTAAAGGATTTTTTTATCTCTCCAGTTAAGAAAGTAGTTGATCTACTATCACTATTTTTTAATTCCTCCTCTGTTTTATTTAATTCTTGTTCTAATTTCTTAATTACACTGGACATTATATTTTCCAAGGAAATATATTGTTGATTTTCTTCCAAAGTGAGTTGGTCAATTGTTCTACTGTTAAGAATGCTATTTTGATTTCTTTTTTTCATCATCTAACCTTTTTATAAAAGTTCTTAATTGTTTAATTTTTTCCTTGTGTTTTTCAATTATTACTTCTCTTATATTTGTTTCCATTATTTTATTAATTTTGTTGATATCATCACTTAATTTTTTGTCTTCCTTTTTAACATGTTCATTTAAAAATTGCAAATCTTTACTTATTTGATTTAGCGTTAGCAACTGTTTATTAACGTTTTCAATTGAGGTATATCATCCTTTAATCTGGTT
>JAUTXW010004296.1:0-73781 GCA_030620095.1 Kuschelorhynchus macadamiae
GCAATTTTTTATTAATCCGCTGAATGTTTTCACGTGGAAAACTTTCTTCCGGCTTCTTATTATAAACAGCATCATGTAATTTCAACTTCTAGTTTAAAGTTTTGCTCCTTTCTCACTGAAATCTTATCATTTAAAGTTCTAACGTTCAGTCTAAATTTGCTAAGACTCTCGGTTTCTTGCTGCGACCGGCAATATTTTATTTGTGGAAGGGTTGTACAAATTTATTGCCCAATATGACACAAATTTCTGTTTCAGCAAAAAGTTCTCTAATAAAGTTTAAACGTAAGGGAATAATCTTATTTTCTGTATAAATTTTTTTTTTTAGTAATAACCTTTCATCTCCACCACCATTGTTACCACCATAGCAAATGAAAATATCGTCTTTGAAACCATCCTCACCATTCTGTGCGCTAGAACTGCACATTGCATAATTGCTGTTTATACTAGTAATAAGTAATTAGTTTTTTGTATTTAATATTGTAAATAGTCTTAAAAAAAACTGTCGAAGAGTTAAAAATTTCCTAGTTCTAAAATAAGCTATTTTCGAGGCAATGGGAAATCACACAGTACAATATAAACATATTGTTACGAATTTAGCCCTAGTTATAGATTTAGATGAATATATTTATTGTTTGTTATTTTATTGAAGAAGACTTACCATAATTTTAAATTAATTAAATAATGTTCTGTTAGGCTTAATTCATTTCACCCTGTAGTATTTAGATTATTCTAGAATGTTCTAGATCATTCCATCCTTTTCTAAAGGCATATATAAGCGCGCCGCAATGCCACATTTTGATTTCAGTTGTAATTGAGATTTAGAAGTATTAACAAGCTGAAATTGACAAGTTTAAATTTACCTTAGTTACGATTGTTAGATATCACCAGTGTTTACCTGTGATATCTGTAACCTGCGTTTTGAATAAAAGGAGTGCATTCAGAAACTACGTGTTTGTGTACCGGCCAATCCGGAACAATATATTATTGCAATCATTGCAAATAACAAATATTTGCGTCATGCATATGTCATTCTTAATATTCAAGTCAAAAGGCGTAGCACTTTTAACAAGTTTACATTTTCGAAGGCAGTTGTATAAAAGTATTGCCAATATAAATTGGGGTCTTATATTTGCGCTTTTCGCTGTTTGCTGAACTGAATTCCATTCACAAAGAAAACAAATTGAAAGCATACATCCACGGCTTTTGTTTACCAGCATAGCGATATTGGCGAACATTACATATGGTTAGGATTTATCAAGCGATACACGGATATGTGGCTCATTTCTTCTTAACGCAAAAAGTAAATAATCGAATTTATTATTGGAGAAATATTTTAAAAAATATACTTCTCAAAAAAAAAAATGGAATAGTTACAAATCTGGATAACTTTGATGTATTGTATGTATGATGTATTTCGGTTAATAACTTTAAAACCACTTTTTTCTGTTATGTAAAAATATCGACTTAAGAGTTGAATACACTGTATTACACAAGAGCCGTTAAAAATACCACATGATTTTAACTAATTTTAATATCAATCATTTTGAATTTTAAAGTGCCATCTACAGGTTACTCCTTAGTAATAACAAACACGAGCAAAGTTTCTGATAAACCAAACAATACAACATTTTTCTGGATCTAAAAAAAAAATAACAATTTAAGTAATGGTGCTTGGTACATAACAGCAAAGTTTACTGAATAATCATATAAGTTACTTCACTCTCGGGCAGCACTTTGTCAGATCGGCATCAAAAGCGATCCGTATAGACGTCGCGACCACAGATTAACAAACAATCAGATACCGTACTCCTGGAATTTTCATTCGTAAACGTGTTTACTCGAACAGAGATGTACTCGAAATATTTCTATTTATTCTGAGCAGGACCTTATTAAAATATTTTGTGAGTAATGTTTAGCCAAGTTTAATATATTTATATTGGAAAATTAGTGTATACATAATAGTTATGCACATATGTACATAGTGGTGTTAGATCACTTATATCGCTGAACTTAAAAACCTTGTGCTTTAGTATCATGTAGAAAGGGTTTTAGCGCATGTCATATTCATTTCACTTCTGCCATCGGTGTGCGTGTCAAAAACATAAATATTATATACTATTATTCTCTTTCACATCACAAAAATGGATTATATGTTTCTGATTTTCACAGTTTTTGTGGTCAGCAAATTCAATTTTTCTGTTCATTTATATTTTTTGTAATATCCATATATAAGTACGAGGATGATTCAAGTGTAAGCTACACAACCTCTTACTTTTTATGCAGATCGTTTACTTTATCAAAAAGATCTTCTCTGTTGCAGGCCATGACCCAGTTTCTAGCTCTAAGATTAGCTAAAAAATAATAGTTTTAATGCTAACATGACAAACATATTTTATGCTGTCAATGCGAGCAACTCTGAACGCCAATAAATAAAACCATATCCCAAGTAGCACATTTAATCATGAGTACGTTATTGTTACCACAAGTATTTTCGTTGAAGTAACCGAAACTTGGTGTCGCCCCGTTCTGTTTAAGCTGAGACAACGTAGTGATCACCAAAATGGGGAACAATTTAAGGGTAACTATTTCGTGAATAACATGTGACTGTGACTTTGACCATTAAGTAGATAGTACGGAATTGTGTAGGTCCATTTAAGTAGCCGAATAGTAAAAATTCAGCCTATTTGTTACTTCCTTACCTCTCTCTTTATTTAATCCATTTTAAAAATATGTATGGTTCTTTTTAATACAAACAAAAGAGTTATAGCGACCACAAACACTCAAATTGGAAATATGGTGAAGAGCGTATAAGATACGTTATTGGTATTTGTGGTAGGATACATGCATTTCACTTAGTTTTCTGGCTATGCTAAAGACCTAAAATTAAAGCGCAGGTAATTTCTCTGGTGAATATGCTGATGATAGTCGTAAAAAAATTACGCGCCTTTAAAATTCCTTAATATTAAATAGATTTATGTCAAATATATTAGCCAATTAAGTCCCAAAAGTGTAATTTTGGACTTTGATTTAAATAGTAATTATCATTATATATCTTATTATAAAGAGTGATTCTTTCTTTAACATGATGTTTAATTTGTATGCATTTTTAATCTTATATACTCACAAAAATAAACGTCATAGCTAAATATTTACAGGGAAGATGGAAATAAACAATGGCGTTCTATTGGACTTTTACTTTTAAGTTAGCTGCACTTTTTTACTGAGAAAATTACTTAACATCAAGTGTCTACGACTACGACTGCCCCCATACGCTTTTATAGTTTTGGATTCTTTAAATACGCAACTGTCACTTATACCCAATTATTTTGAAGTTATCTACAAAGTTCCCATTAATTCGATACTATATATTATTACCAAGCGGTTACGATTTGCGAACATTCCGCCGGTTCTTTAAAATTTAATGCGTGGTGCGCATAGCGTTGTAGAATGCGCTTACTTGAGTCACTTCTATAATTCTGTCATAACCATAACCCTTTGTTTAGATTTATTTTTCTTTTCCTTGAAATGCCGCTTTAGGATTTTAGATAGATAGGTATGACATAACCAGGTTGTGATATTTTTAATTTTCTATAGAATGTGGATGAATGACGAAAGCTACTTTTTTTTCTAAAGGTTTAAATGGGCGCACAGATATTATAGTTAGTTTTCAAATATATCTAAATTAATCTACTTCAGCACATTAATATAAGACAACTGGATCAACTAAAAGGTTAATTAATGAAAGTATTATTAATTTCAGTCTATAAGGAATAATATGCTCCAGAAAAAAATTGGACATTTAAATTTTCCGCTTTTACATTGACAACATCAGCGTCTGTTGGAAATGTAGGCTTATGTTAATGTTTTACTTTAATAATCTATTCAACTATCTAGTGCAAACTTACTTTTTCATTTAGATTTTTAACAAATAACAATATTTGTGCAAGCGATTAATGAGAGTTGTTTGGCAACTGAATTTAGTAATGTAATATGCACCGAAGAAGGCCTACAAAATAAAGTTTCTTTTATGCTAATCCTTGAGAGCTTCCACCTCAAATTTAGGTGCTGAGTGAAATAAAATATACACTAAGACAATGAAACAATATTGCCTTTCACAGGTAAATAAAACCAAAATATAATAATGTGCACTATTTATTAACTTTTCTTGCAATATACTTAAACTTAAAACATTTAGGGTCATTGTTATTTACAAATTCATCACAAACACTTTATAATTACCAACACATTTCTCCGTATGGCCAATGGTTCAGAACTTATTGTTTGAATCAATATTCACTTCAATAAACACAAAAACTAATAAAAAATACACCCAAACAAGAAAACCAAGTAGGCAAAAAGTAAACCAAACGATTTTAACACCAATATGGACGAACATTGTCGCCACTGTCCTTATGAAGTGAGTGTAGCCCAAATCTGATACCAGCGCCCCCTATCTCCGGAACCACAAGTACGAGAGGTAAAAGTTTACTTGTAGTAAATAATTACTGTAATTCTTACTTCAACTTGCTTGGCAGTAGTTATTATATAAGTACTTTACATGGAAAATTACTATAAAGTATTACTCGCAGTAACAAATACATACATAATACTTAAAAACGTGTAACCCAAAGTGTTTATTCATATATAGTAAGATTATTAGTAATAAATACGTAAAAACACTTAAAGGGTTGTAGCGGAACCAGTTATAGCTACATTAGTGCTAGCTGGGATGTGATTCTCGGTTCAATAAAAAATGTTTGTCAGTAACGCACTAAAAATAATGTAATTTTCTTAACATATATTTTGTTCAATGACAATGCAAAAAAGTGTCATTCGCTTTTCGTTTCTTTGAAATGCATGTACGTTAATTAAACGTATTTCGCCAACATTATATTATTTTATACTTTTTAGTGCGTAATTGAGAAAAGCCTGTTTTCTAATTTTTTTAAAACTATACACTAAATGTACGCCATCCACCGTGGGACACCCTGTATATATCTTTTCTGCTTGCTTTTTATTATTAATATAAATATCAAATTTTGGCGATCTATAAATAGTAAAAACACAGTAACAATTATTAAACGAATAATTTTTGTAGTGTAGTGTAATTCTTACATTATCATATATCAAGGTAGCAATATACTCTTCAGGGGCGTGCAGCCATGGAAGCAAGGGAAGCAGTGCTTCCCCAAAAAAAATTACAAAACATCTTCTAAAATTTAAATTTTTGAAATAGGAAACTATTAATTTAGTTTATATTAAAAATGCAAAAATATTATCTTAATTATCAAGCCCATAATAAATGCGGCCTTGACTCCGACGGAGCCACAATAGAACTCGAATAGAACCTATGCGGGCCGCTAGCTTCTCTGCAGCCAAGTCCTGTATGCCTGATTTCCGGTGAATCGAACCAGAGGTTATTGAACTTTCCACCGGCTGTTTGCAATTTTTGCATTTCAGTCGCGTGCGTAGGGCGGAAGCTATCGTTGGAGTAGGTTCTTTGTTTGAACGGCTATCCGTGTGTTGTGTGAAACGTACGTCGTGCATGGTGCGATATGGAAGACAATAATACGGACGTGGATATGCAAATACCATCAACTTCGGCTGTCGGTAATAACGTTGAAAATGTTGGAGAATTTAGTAAGAAGAGTGTGTGTGAATGTGTGGTGTGTGTCTTAATAATAAAGGGATTTTCAACATTAAACTTCACTGATAAGCTTCAAATAATTTCCAAAGGAAGGGCAAAAACGCCTAGGAAAAATTTAACCACAAAAATGAAAAACTGTATTAGACATTTTTATCCGAGAAACAATACGAACAATTTAAATGGCTAACAGGGTGTGAAAATATAAGTAAATTATGTTGTTGGCCATGTTTACTTTTTGAAAATGAAAAGGGTCTCTGGAATAAAACTGGTTTTTCCGATTTAAAGAATTTCCATTAAGCTGTAAAAAGACACATTATGTCCAAAGCGCATTTGCAGGCCGCCATAAAAGAAAAAGTCTTCGGCAAAACCAGAATTGAACACGCCCTTAATAAACAGTTGGAAATTAGTCACCGTTAACACATTGAACTAGTCGATAAAAATAGGCAAATATTAAGAAGACTTATCGATGTTGTTTGTTTTCTCGGGCAGCACAAATTGGGATTTAGAGGTCATGATGAAACAAGGATTTCTTCAAATAGAGGAAATTTTCAAGATTTACTTAGTTTAATGGTTAAATATGACGATTGCTTAAAAAATCATTTAAAGCAGTCTAGCGTTTTTCGCGGAACGTAGAATCGAATCCAGAATGATTTAATTTCCGCTGTTGCAACCATTATTCTAAAAAGAATTAAGCAGGAGATTGGCGAGGCGCGGTTCATTGCTATTGTTCTGGACGAAACAACTGATATCACTAATTTTAGCCAATTATCTATAGTAATACGCTACGTTAAAACAGACGCAAGTATTCAAGAGCGATTTTTAGGTTTTAGGAATGTATCCGAAAATGTAGATGCATTATATACCGCAGTTTATAACGTTACTAAAGAAATTAATGGAAAGAAAAATTTAGTTGCTCAAAGCTATGCTGGAGCTGCAGTGATGGCAGGACAATTATGGGGTCTGCAAGCTAAAGTTCGAGAAACTTTCCCAAGTGCTGTGTTTGTCCAATGTTTTGCTCATAAAATAAATTCAGTTTTATCCTAGTCCATCAATCACATTAAAGAGTGTAAAGTATTTTTCGTTACTTTAAGTGGCATGGCTGCTTTTTTCCAAGTCAACAAAACGTACACAAGCTTTGGACTCCATTGTCCACAAACAATTGCCCAAAGTAGCTCCTACTAGGTGGAACTGTAATGGAAGTCTTGTGTTAACAGTATCTGAAAATCGTGAATCACTGATTGAACTATTTGAGAATATAATAGAAAATAATGAAATGTGGGACTCAGAAGCAATAAATAGTTGGAGGGGTTTTTTGGACTGTTTGAAACGAGATTTTAATTTTAATTATTTATTGAAAATATTTCCATTCTCGGACAATGTTTTTAATATATTACAAACTAAAACCAATGATATTGCTTTTTGCTTAAAAAAAGTGGATGCTTTTAAGTCCATGTTAGGCCAAAAAAGAGATGGCTTTGACATATTTTGGGAGAAAACGATGACGTTAAATGTAGAGCCACAAGCCAAGCGTCTTGGAACAGACAAGGTCGGAGATGTGCAAACATCATACAGACCTCTTTTATGAAATAATCGATCAAATTCAGCAACAAATAAACTATCGATTTAACGGTTTAAATTCCTCGAGCTGTGCAAGTTTGATGCATTTAAAGGAAACTTTTCCAGAAGATGAGTTTAAATCTCTTCTTCTTCATTATGGCCATTAGCGCAAAAAATAACGCTAAGGAACTAATGCAATTTTTAAAAGACAAGGAGTTGGAAGATGCCTACACCGAAGTGTCAAAATTGTGTGAATTAGTATTGACAATACCTGCTACAAGTTCATCAGTAGAACGCAATTTTTCAACACTTAAACGTAGAAAAAATTTCGCGAGAAATTCAACAAGGCAGGAGAGACTTTTGCATACATCGTTGTTGTCTATTGAAAATAAACTTCTCCAAAATATGTCGGAGCATCGACGTTTTTATGATGACGTCATTGGCGAATTTGCAAAAAATGATCGAAGAATCGAATTACATTACAAATAGGTAAGTTTCTAAAAATTGCTTCACTTTCTTAAAATTTTACCGCACGCCCCTGATACTCTCAATATTTAATGTAAACAAACATACCGTTTCGGAAAGTATTCCCTAGAAAACTACAAAAAAGAATAACAACGCGTGTTAAACTATAAATTACGGTACCTACGAAAACTCCTTTATGCCTCGTTCCGAGAATGTTCATTGTATACTAACGGGTTTTTATTTACCCCCTTCATTGTGTAGCAGAATACAGAAATACAATTTGGTGCCTATTTCGCTATTGTTAAGTGTGTTACGTTGTATATAAATTACTATCGTAGCAAGAAGAAGAATCGCTTTTGACACGTTATCAAAAGAGCCATATGGGCCGCATTCATAATTTTGGAGGATGAGAAGCGGTTTTTATTGAAGGATTAGTTGCAAGAATCAGTTGAATCATCACTTTACAGTTTCTGCTGCATTTCTCAGGAAAAATGGTTCCCAATAAAAATTAATGCATTAGTGTACTGTATTAGCAGTAGTTATTTTTCGAAAGGTATACAGGGTAGGTAAAAAAATGTGAAAACTGATCCTTAGTTTTTAAATTAAATGCAACATGTTGTTGTGAAAAGTTGTCTAGAGTCAAAACTTGTGTTTACATATGAAATTATGCCTCCTATTTTTTCTCAGCCTACCACCATCAATACGTGATAATAACAATATTAAATTCATACAGTACTTTATTAGAATTATTTTGAGAATTGAAATAAAGTTACTAAAATACTGATATTATGGACTGAGATTCAAGTTTTTCTGTATGCACGTTAAATTAATTAGACATTTGACATTATATAAAAATTATATTCAAAATACTTAAGATTAATTAAATGCCCTTCAACAGGCAAATATATTTCTAAAAAATAGTCAAAATAAGTTACATTAATTCATTTTATCTACATCATAAAAGTTTGGAAATGGGTAAATAAAATGCAAGGTATTGAAAAAAAATTAATACAAAAGCTTTAAGGATTTTAAGTGCCTACTTGATAGTAATAATTTTCATTATACAAGACTGGCCATAAAGCAGTGACACACCAAAGGTGCATTTTTTAAATGGAACGCTCTGTATTTTATTCGATATTTCAATTATCTCAATCGTAAGCATTTTTTGTATAAACATAATAATATCTAAATTCGACCGTATCCGAGATATAGAATATAAAATATGATGAAAATCTTCGTTGATAAGTCGGGAAATGGATGATTATTGGGTAAAATATACCAGGTATCAAAAAAATGTAATAGCACACCAAATTTGCATTTTTTTAATGGAACACTTTCTATTTTATTTGATACTTCAATTCTTCTCTCAACTGTGAGTAAATGTTGTAGAATACATATTGCACCTAAATTCAACGGTCTCCGAGTTATAAAGTTTTGAAAATAATAAAAACTATTCGCTGGTAAGTCTGGAAACGGTTGGTTATTCCTTAAAATATATAAGGTATCAAAAAAAGTGTAATAAGAAAGTTCTAGGGTTGTTAAGCGTTGACTAGGCAGTAATAATTTTGATCATACAGGATTGATCATGAGGTGATGGCGCACTAAAAAAAAGAATTTTTGAAAATAGAACACTCTGTATATTATACGATATTTCAAATGTTCCCTCAAGCGTAAACAAAATTTGTAAAAAATAAAAATACTTATTTTTTAAAAATCGATAACTCGGAAACGGTTGAATTTAAGTACATTATGTTTTTACAAATTTTGCTTTAAATTGACAGGAACGTGTGTGAAGTGTTCAATTTTAAAAAATGTAATTTTCGTGTGACACGACTTTATGATCAACACTGTATAATTAAAAATATTTCTGCCTAGTAGACACTTCAAATCTTTATTATAAAACTTTTTCCGATACCTTGTATAATTAACCCAAAAATCAAGTGTTTCCATACTTCTCTGCAAAATTGTTCCCCATTTTGGTAAAGACTACTGCGGTTACTGCATCAAAAATACTTTTGGTAACAATGATGTATTCGCGACTAAAAGTGCTACTTGTACCAAATATCTAAGTTATGAGCAGTTTAGGGGAAAATTGTATGACAAACTAGCATTATTTTTGGCTGCTCTATTTATATCTAAGAGACTGTCTGCATTTTCCGGACATTGTTTATATACAGCGTCATTTAAAGCTATATCCAAATATACAATTGAACCATCGTAACAGAGAAAACTATCATTAAATTGAAAGCCCTAGAATATATTCCTGCTATAGAACGGAATTTAACATATGTTTTAATCTCGTTTCATTTGGTTTAGCACTTAATCGAATTCGGAATGAAATCATAATAGAATGACAATAATTTAAAATTAATATTTAGCCTGGTTTTGTTAAATAAATATGATACAGTTATACCCTATTTGAAAACATTATTTACGTAGCAGGGTAAATTATTACAAAAACAAATACTCGATAATTGCGTATGAAATAATATGGGACGTATTACATTATCGTCTAGTTTTAACGAGATGTTTCACACAAGCAATATCATACATTTTTTTAATATTGTTCTTAAATTATTAATTATGCATTTTTATTTTTGCAGGTTTTTGCCTTTGATCTATTCTATTTTGAAAGCAGTTAAACAACCTACTTTCCTTACAAATATTTAAAATAACCCCCCAATAATTTTTTACCGCCGATTTTAATAACCTTTTTTGATTAATTATAAAATGTTCGGGATATACGCTTCCCGAGCTGGTAATACAGTGACTCCATTTTTTCATTAAATTTTTGCCCCGGTCACTTCCATTTGTTTCTGTCTTAACTCTAGTGATTACATCTATGTTCCATCCAAGTCTTGATGTTTTTATGTCAGTATTCAAGAAAATCATTTCGCGCTAATATGGACACACCCTGTCCCGATTATCTTTCGAAATTTCTCCTAGCCAGCAAACCAGTCAGCGTTGCCAACCCTACCGACTCATCGGTAGATCTACCGATTTGGACAAAATCCGGTCTACAGATATGTGCATAAAATAATCTAATTATTATTTTCAGTGAAAAGCATTTGCATTTTACATCTGGCACAAACTAGCTGCCTTTCTGCCCATAGTGTAGTTTGCAATATTTTGAAATAGTTGGTCAGTAAAGATACATGTCTCGTGTAACATTTTGTGCAGTGTGACTTTTTGTATGTTTTTCTATTTTAACGAAACTTATATATAATGAAAATACGGATTTGGCTAGGTTAGGATTGTCTTCTATAAAGAAATCGAGAGGCATAGTGCCAACGAAATTTCAAGTCTATATTATAACAATTTTTTTTAACGAACCTTTAGTATTACGTAGATCTGTCCCACTTGCATTAGGTTGACCCAGATTCGTCGATAAAACTATCATTTAAGCTATAAAGCGGCATTAAGCGTTGACTAAAGCATCACATCGCAGACTAGATGCTCGGTAGTTTCATCTACCTCAGCACAAAACCTGAAGTATGGATCGTTGTCGAGTCCAATCTTGTGCAGTTAATATTTCACCAGCCAGTGTCCAGTTAAGACTCCGTTAATGGTTATTAGTTGGCCTCTGTTTCGATTTAGAAGTCTATTAGACTCAAAACGACTGCAAGGGCCTGATATGAAAACCTTAGACTATCTGAGCCCTGCTAGCTCGTGCCATTCAGCACGGAATTCCTCAACAGTGCGATTCTTAGACCTAGACTTGACAGTTAAGTTAGTTAGGAGCAATTCCAAGAGCAGGTTCCGGCCAAGTGAGGCTAACCCTATTGGACTCACGCAGCTTCTCTAGAGTTCTTCTGCATTCTAGTGTTAGCAGCGAATTGACCCTGTTCGAGGACAGACTTTAATCACGGCTTGACTATCATAGCATATATAGATATGCTTGCCGTGATATCCTCTGGAAAGGTTTACGCAGTCCAAGATTGCAGTAATCTCAGCCTGATATACAGTCGCATACCGTCCAAAAGCAAGACTAATTTTTGTCCTGGGTCTCTTCCCATTGATTCCTCCTATTCCTCCTTCATTAAAGAGCCGTCTGTAAACCAGACAAGGCCCTCCGGTTTGAGGAAGGACGGGGAGGAATCCCTCCATTGTTCTTTCTCAGGAACAATTAGACAAAATCTTTTAGAGGCAATTGAGACCGGAATAATGGCATCTCTCCTGGCTCGGAGAGGGCCTGATCTGATTAGTTCAGTATAGACTCGCAAATGCCCAAAATTCCAGTCTCTCTGTGTTCAACGACCCCATTCGAATAGAAGCCTTCCGAGCCTCTTCCTCTACAAGCAAGTGCAGAGGACTTAGTCCCAGAATAGCCTCTATAGATCGGGTCGGTGTGGTTCTTATGGCTCCAGTTATGCCCTGACAGGCAAGTCTCTGGAGCTGGTCAAACTTCCTGCTGTATATCGTCCTGCGAATGGCGGGCCACCACACAAGAGCGCCATAAGTGATCATTGATTTAGGGTTTTAGTCCACATGAGTTTAGGTTAGTCGACAAATATTTTTGTTTTTACGAAAATAAGCAATAATTTAAGTAAATATACAATGTGAGTGGACAGTTATAATTTAATTTTCACGGAAAGTTTGCCTACAAGACGTTGAATATGGCAGGCAAAAAATAATCCAAACCATCCATTTCGATGTCACAAATACTCTATTGATGTCAGATACCTGACGCCATACAAAAATAATGTAAGCCATTGAAGAATACACAACAGCATAGTAAACACTTAGAGGGGTTTTACGAATTATGATATTCTTTAAAGAATTTGAAATATAGGAGCATTTGTCGATTTGTGAACACACCTAGAAATTTGTTTATTCCAGCTTAAATCACCATCAATGAAGACCCTCCAAGAATTTTATTGTGTCACTTAATACTAGTTTGTGTAGATGGTCACATGATGAAAAAGGAGACAATATGATGTTTTACGTATTAATTGATCATAATTTTATTTTTTTTGTTGACATAGTTTAAAGTATAACAAATGATACCTAATTAAGATGGTTATGTGGATTGTTAGCCTAGTTTAAAATACAACCAGTGTACATAATTCAAGTTTTTAGTTAAAGACAAATACGTCATATGCATAGACTACAAATATAATTAGAACAAAATTTAATTTATTTAATGCGATACATTTAATAGAGAATGATTAAGTCTTAAAGGAAGTCTAATCCTCTTAGATGTTATCCAGCTTTAACTAAAAGAAATGAGGACCTGCTGGTCCCTTTTCATTACTTTCACGCTTTTATCTTTTAATACAGGATTAGGGTGTTTATGACAAGAATTTTTGTTGAGCTGGGATAAGAACAACGAATTTTTGCCTACCGAATTAAATGTCTTAACAAGCTTAGCTTTAAACAGATTAGAAAATTGCGCTTACTTTTTAAATTACTCTAGAGCCACTATTATGTTTTTCTTTTTCTTATTTGCAGTTCGGAGTGACTAGTTGTGTTCTCATTAGGGCCAAGAAAAAACAAACAAGAGTTGTGCTATGCATCGTTCTTTATTTGCTTTTAAATTTATTAAATTAAGCACAAAGGTTGTTTTTCAGTCAAATCTTTAATAAACCTAATATTTTTTATACATTTTAGACCACAATAATTACAAAAAACTTGATATGTTAAATTTCATAATAATAAATATTGTTATAAATATAATAACATATTAGGCGAGCAACAATTGTTGGTTGCCTACATAAACATAAAAGGCCCTATATGTATTAAGGTAAATTTATAAAAAAACAATTCGTTTTCGTAATGCTCGATATTTAATAATCTACCAATACAGTGAGATACGCAGTAGGTAGGTACATTTCTGCGATCACTGCAGAAGGCAGACTTAAATCAGAGATTTAGCGATCCCACAAGCTCTTGTTTATTTCCAACTAACTAAATGTGGGGAAATCGTGTACTAACCATCTGACCAAGCCCGTTAATATTTAACTTATACATATAAAAACAAAGGCTCTCAAGATACCCCCGACCTAGAGCACTTGCTTCTATTCACTGGCCGACAAAAAAAAATTTTGTTGTAACACAAATCAGAATAGCATAATCTAATAGAATGGACCTACCCAAATACGAAAACGACAAATAGAAAGTTGTAGCACGTAGGGTTTTCTTGTTAGAGTTGTAGAACCATATCGAATGTCACGATACCTAATATCTATAGAAAAAATGATTTCAGAAAACTCTTAACCCTGTTTATTGACTGTGTTTACAGTTTTCGCCTATTAAACATACCATACATATAAGAGAATAGCAAACGAGAAAAATATTAACTTTAACTAAAACACTAATTAAACTTTATTTTTTCCGTTTATCATGGCTAGATCCCATCGTCATTGGTACCGAATTTCTATTGTTCTGATATCTTGGTGAAACCTTTCACCCTGCTCGTCACTAACAGCTCCCAAATTTTTAGGAAAAAATGACAGATGGGAATGGAGGAAGTGAATTTTTAATGACATTCTGGCACCAAGAGCTTTATAGGCATCTAAGTGTTCGTTAACTAATTGTTCATAATTTCCATCCATATTGTTGCCGAAAAATCCTCTTACTACATTAACAAATAAATTCCATGCTCTGAGCTCCTGCCTGGTAAGCTTCTCCGTAAAATTGACATCGTCCAGTAATTTTCTGATTTGTGGCCCAATAAAAATGCCTTCTTTTAATTTGGCATCACTTAACTGGGGAAAGACTTGTCTTAGGTATTTAAATTCATCACCATCTTTATTCAAAGCCTTCAAGAGTTTTTCATCAGCCCAAGTTTAATGTGAAGAGGAGGCAAAAGGACATTTTTGGGATCAACAAAAGGTATAAATTTAACATTTGGAGATCCCGGTTGAAATTCACTTCTTTCTGGCCAAAATTTTGTTACATAATGCTGATTTATTGGACGACTGTCCCATAAACAAAGAAAACAGCAATATTTTGTTAATCCCCCTGAAGTCCCACTAAAATCGCTATAACTTTTAAGTCCCAACATATCTGCCATTTATACCTATTGTAGTTTATTTTTTCCAAAATCGTGCGCATATTTTCATAATTTTCTTTCATTGCAACTGAATGGGCAACTGGTATAGAGGGTTTTAAATTCCCATTATCCTTATATTTAGATAAGTCTATGAATAAGCGCCACTCACGGGGAGAATGAGCAATATCAAGTTCCTGCATTAAACTGTCTATATCAGTACACGCGCACAACGAATTTTCCATACTGTAGAATTCAGAAAACATAACATTTCTTTTTCTGATATTCGTAATTTTTGTTTTTTTGGCCAAGAGGTTCTATTCCTTAAGACGGGAACCCAGAAGTTCTGACTGTTGCTTGGATAAGCCCAAATCACGTACTAAATCATTTAATTCACTCAACTCAACAGGTCTATGCAAATTTGGATATTCTATATTGTGCTTTCCCTTTTTGGAATAACCTTCTGTCTAGTGAGTTTTTTTTTACATTTTCGGAAAATGGCCTGGCTTGTGATTTATGATGCTCTACAAATATAACAAAATTTCACAAAAAGCGCGTTTGACTCGACATTCTCGTCTTCACATAAACTTGCTTATCGATACACAGAGAACCACTCAATTCGAAACTCAACAGAATAGTGATGTTTAACGTTTATTTTATGTCTAATGTTGTAAACAACCCAGTCTAGGTAATTTTTCCCTTGTAAAATGGACCCATTTTAGCTGCCCCACAATAAAATTGTTTACCTACCAATATAAAAGGTTCTAATTAGGCTATTAAAAAATGGTACGTATTAGGGCTTTCCGAATATTTTTTTATTATTGGGAAGGTATTTCCATTGTGAAAATAATGGGCTGGCCTGTGTTAGAAAAATCTTGTCGGCCAGTAATCATCAATTTGCAATAGAGCAGCATTTTTTTGGAATAAATATAATATCTTTTCACCTTCTCAATATGGATTTAGTGAGAGTGCTCTGAATGATATTTTGAATGAAATCTATAAACAACGTAATGAGGAAAATAGGTGTGTTGTGGTAACATGTGACCTCTCTAAAGCATTTGATATGAAACATTACTAAATATACTCTCAATTTTCGAAATGAGGGGCAACATGTATTCTTGGTTAGAATCTTAGTTCCAAAATAGAACCTCGTTGGTGAGTGTAAATAATAGTATTAAGAGTTCAGAGTCTACAAAAATTAGTATGCTCCAAGAATTATTTATAGGTCCAATTCTAATTAACTTATGTGTCAATGACCTCCAAAAGTATTTATAAACTAAAGTTGTTATGTATGCTCATGAAACGATATGCATCCTTTGTGAAAAAAGTCCTGATATTCTAGAGGGTAGAACAAGTCAAACTATTATTGATTTAATGAATTGGTTCACAGCGACAAGTTAAAGTTTGACATAGATTAAACCAATATAATGCTGCTTTCTATCAGAAATACTGTTGATACAGTAATAAATAATTTTAAATTGCATAATAAAGTTATTTAAGAAGGAAGTATAATTTTTTGGCCTAAGAGTTGATACAGATCTTAAATTTGATATACACATCTTACAATTAAATCAAAACCCTAATTCTGTCTGTTACTCCTTTAAAATTTTGCGTGATGTGGTGTCTGAAAAAGTTTTGAAATGTACTTACTATCCCAAATTATGATGTAAAGTCCTGGGGAGTTAATATTGTTTTGGGCACCGTGATATTTAAGACTAAGGAGAGATGCACAAAGCTTATGAAAAACTACATCTAAAAACTTCAGGCAGCAATATTTCCAAAAATACTAGAATTATAACATTTCCATCACTGTACATGCTGTAAATTTGAATTTTGGTGTACAAAGAAAAAATTCAAATGTGTCTCTGATTTTCACCAATGTAATGTTCCTCTATATCAGGGTATATCATATTATTGTTATTAATATTTCTAGTTTTTTGAGTAATTTTTAAAACATATTTTTTTTGCTCTTTGCATATTATGTATAACATCTTAAGTAGGTCATGACAAAAGCTGTACTCTGTCAAAAATTGACTTTAAAATATCTGACTTTTAGCAAACTGCATTACCCAACGTAAACTTGCAAATATTAAAATACAACAACAGCTTGGGCCTTCAGTACCGGACAGCTTAGATTTTCTTAGCGATCAATCTATCCAAACCAATTGTGCAAATCACTTCCAAAAACTATTAGAAGTAGAAGGTAAACTTACCAATATGAAGCGAGTGATTGTTGATATCAGTGAAGTAAGAAGTAGAGGAGAAAACAATCTGGGATTGAAACCAGGCCACTTGTTCTACAATATAGGACAAGAAGAAGTATCTGAATGCAGTGTAGCTTTTATGATCCATGAATCGATCTGAGAAAATGACAGTGGTGTAGACTGCAAACAATATGCCTCGGAAAAGCCAACATAAAATTGAAAATATCTCGTAAAGTTCAGCCATGTAATTAATTAGGCCGTTTAACCTCGAAAAAGAAGGCAACGAAAACAAAAAAAAAACATTTTTTTATTACACAACCACCAATGGTATTTTGAATAAACGTTTACACTAAATGTGCACCTATTCTTTTTTTTCCGATATTTCGAAGAGCCTTCGGCTTTCAACTCAGGTGTAGGAGTCCCTTTGTTTAATTTTCAGTTTTTCATCAATACTAATTGGTGAAAAGTTTATTTCGACACAATTTCCATCTTTTTAACCCCCGAGTGGGCGGCGATATACACTTAAAGGTAAATAGAAATATTAACGGGGTGCCGGAAGCATCATAGCGTATTAACACGACTCGGATGCAAGTTAATTAGTGTTTTGTGTGAAATGTGTTTTTAAGGATACTCACACCTGATTTACGGTCAGTACTCTTGCTTTATTTATACGACTTTTCATTTACCGCAATCTATAATAACAATGTACATATATGAAAATAGTTTTCTTTTGTTTACTCTTACTGTATGTGCAATTTTATAATATATTTCTTAAGAATAAGCACAAATATATACTTTTTATGGTTTTTGGTTAGGGATTTTTAATTAACAAGAATATACCTACATATTATTTAATTTGTTTTTTTGTTTTTCAAGTTATCAAATCACAATATTACATCTTTTATTTCTTTCTGTTTACATTCTTTTTATTACATTATGATAATTTTGAATATTGGAGCCCAGGATGTGGGTCTGTCCACACTCCACTTTATTTTGCTGTGCCCTTTGTCACGCCAGTTCCACTTTTCTGTAAATTAATAGAGGAAATAGCCCTAATTGGTTATTAATATTAATATTATTTTACACTTTAGTCCTTAACATTAGCTCCTTTTTCGAGTGCCCCCTGCGCGATTTCGTGGCTTAGCGGCTTATTGTTTTAATAATTTATTTTTGAATTTTTTTTTGTTTCTTTTCTGTCTGTATTTTACATCCGTCTTTAATTATATATTAAGTTATAATTTATTTATCTTTAACGTAAATCGACAGCATGCAGGCTGATCTTAATTAAAATGTCATTGCTCTGATTTGTTTTTATTATTTTTTTTTTAATGATTTTAAGTTAAAAATAGAATGAAATTTGCTCATATCAATATCAGATCGCTACTTACAGGATTTCACACATTTTCTGATTTAGTAAAATGTAATGATTATGACGTCGTTATAGTCACTGAAACTTGGCTCACAGAATATATTATGGATTATGCTGTTGCTATCCCTGGATGTAGTATTTATAGGGTCGATAGGTTAGGACGTGGGGGTGGAATAGCGGCATATGTTAAAGAATCAATTTCATCTAAAAAAATTTCATTTAATATTCAGGTAAATCCGCAATTGGAAGATCATTTTATTAAAATTAATGTTCGCTCTATAACGGTTGCTATTGGTGCTTTTTATCGTCCGCCTCATCTCAATATTAATAGCCTCATTCCAGATTTCGTCAGTATACTTTCATATATCTGTCCTTTGTTCGATCAAGTAATATGCACTGGGGACCTAAATATCAATTTTCTTCATTTAAATACCCCAATTTGTGATTGTTTTGAGTCCTCAGATTCTAAGTGAACCCACTAGAACAACGAAGTCCACTAGCACATTAATTGACCCAATTTTTGTTAACAATCCTAAGTTAATTGAATGCTGCGGTACTATTCCGACAGATGATATATCAGATCACAATCTTGTATACCTTAATCTGAATTTTAAGTTACATAAACCCCCACCCAAAGTAATAAGATACCGCTGTTTAAAAAACTTTAACTACAATAATTTTTGCTTAGACTTATATAATTTAAATTGGAATGTTATTCTCGGAGAACGCAATATAGATGATAAAATTAGATTGTTTAATGAAATGTTACTAAACCTATTTGAAAAACATGCTCCCTTTAAAGAAGCTAGAATCACTAAACCTAAAGCAACGTGGCTAACGGAAGAAATAAAGCAAATGAAAAAACATAGGTCTAAAGCCTTGCAGCGCTATAAAAAACACCCTACTGAAGGAAATAAAAATACATATAAAAATTTGCGTAATCAAACAGTGTCACTAGTTAGGCGAGCTAAAAAACATTATCTTGAAACTATTTGTGCTGAAAATAACTCATATAAAACTTGGAAAACTTTAAGAGATCTCTATATCCTTACTTATAAAAATTATAATCTGCCACACCATTTATCAAATCCTGAAGATATCAATAATTATTTTGGGTCTTTTTTGCAAGACATATCTGATAAAGGTAAGGATAAAATCGACTTCTACAAAAATAAGTTTTTATAATAACAATTGTCGATTTAATTTTAGTCTATCTACTCTTGATTATATAAATTCGAGTATTCAGTCCATAAAAACAAATTGCTGCGGAACTGATAATATTTCAATTAATATGATTAAATTATGCAGTCCTTTCATTGATATTTACATTCTACACATTATTAACTCTTGCATTGAATATAAATATTTTCCACATGCATGGAAAGTTGCCATTGGAAAGTCACTGGCGAAATGTAATAACCCTAAAACTTTTTCTGACCTTAGAATTATTAGCATACTTCCAGTACTCTCTAAAATACTGGAAAAGGTTTTGCATGATCAAATGTTTTTGTTTCTTACAGAAAATAATATTATTCCGGATAATCAGTGCGGATTCCGAAAAAATTTTAGCACTGCGACCGCCTTGGCGTCGGTGACGGATGATGTGATCGAAGCCTATGACAAGGGTCACGCAAGTTTACTAGTGCTTTTGGACTTTTCAAACGCGTTTGACACGCTCGATCATAAACTCCTTTGTTCTAAATTTCATTACTATGGATTTTCGGACGAATCAGTCAACCTTATATCGTCGTTTCTGCGCAATCGCTCTCAGAAAGTGGTTGTGGATAATGTTTATTCAAATACGATGAATATTGTTTCTGGGGTACCACAAGGCTCCATATTATCTCCGTTACTGTTTATTCTATATACGTCAGACATTATAACCTCACCTAAATTTTGTCAGGCGATTGCGTACGCTGATGATACTCAACTTTATTGTAGCTTTGAAGTTTCAAATTCTGCAGAAGCCGTAGATCATATGTAACCCGATATTCCGTCTTTATCCGGCCGAGGCTACGCCACCATCATAAAGATGACTAATGCTGACGGAATATGCGTATTTGACAAGACTTTTTATTAGATATATGGCCAAGAACTTATGATAAGATTGATGTAGAAAACGTTGAGTCAGTTAAGGTTTAGCTTTGATGCTTACGGTTACGTGATGTAATAGATTTATCGATTACTCGCCTTTTTTTGATTTAATATAATATTGCAGACATTATTTGGTGTTTTTGTGAATAAAAGAATTTAGAATAGTTTACAGTTCAGGTGTCGGGTGAACAAAATTAGTGTTTAAGGATTTTATGTACAGTGTGTTACGAAAAGAAGGTCGGTTAGTGTATTGTTGTATTGGTAAGCTTATTGTCACGTAAAATGGGCAAACGAAAGCATTATTCAAGTGAGTCATCGTCAGACAGTTCTGAAGAAGAAAGTATTTCAGAAGGTAGATACAGGAGTAGAACATCGACGATTAGTAGCAAAAATAAATCTTCAAACAGGGGTAAGTCAAAGAAAAACAATAGTCACAAAAGTACTACAGTTACGCAATGTAGGCGCTCCTTGACACCCCCCATAAATATACGTGCTTCTGAAGAAGTAGTTAACCATAACCACTCTGAAAAAAAAAAAATTGGTCCGTCCCAACTGTCTACGCCCGGGTCGTCTGTGGAATCGAGGATAGAGCGTTTAGAAAACTTATTGGAAGTTCTTATTAAACAAGGGTCCTCGCGTCAAGACCACCGACCAATAAATTTAAGAAGCGAGTGTATTCCAGAGTTTGATCCGGAAAATGAAAACTTGTCAGCCGCTAAGTGGCTTGACAAAATTGATCAGATTAAAATTTTAAATAACTGGGATGATATTACCACCGTGTATCAAATGCAGAGTCGTTTTTCCGGAATGGCGAAGAACTGGTACCACAGCTTGTCAAGTTACCCAAGTACATGGACCGAGTGGAAGAATTTAGTGGCCAAAAGTTTTCCAGACCATGTGGACTACGCGACGGTCCTACGAAAAATGCTAAACAGGACGAAACACAGGGGCGAAACCATGACTAATTATTATTTTAGTAAAATGGAACTACTCCGGACATGTCAAATAACTGGTCGGCACGCGGTGTCTTGTTTAATTGATGGTATTACAAATGTCACCTTGCAAAATGGAGCCAGAGCTGGCCGTTATGAAACGCCAGAGGCCCTCTATGAAGAGTACTTGTCAACGTTACGTGATGACAAGTTTTCCGAAACTCAAATGGGACATTCCTCAGTTTCAAGACGCTATCCTAAGCCGGAATCAAAACCAGCATTAGATTCGGAGAGTCAACCACCTCATTAATAGAAACGGGAAGGATTAAGAGATGTGCAGTGCTACAACTGTAAGTCCAAAGGGCATTACCAATCCAAATGCCCAAAACAACGCATAGAGTGTTCCAAGTGTCATTTATTGGGTCACGAAGCCAATAAGTGCACTGTTGGATATCAATCCGCGTCACGTAAGCGCCCAGATGTGCCATCGACGGGTAAGTCTTTGAACATTTTACAAATACCTAAAATTCCAAAGAATGACGATTTAAATATGTGTTATTTCATTGATTGAGTAATAAACGGGGAACCAATGCGAGGTTACGTCGATAGAAACGGGAAGGATTAAGAGATGTGCAGTGCTACAACTGTAAGTCCAAAGGGCATTACCAATCCAAATGCCCAAAACAACGCATAGAGTGTTCCAAGTGTCATTTATTGGGTCACGAAGCCAATAAGTGCACTGTTGGATACCAATCCGCGTCACGTAAGCGCCCAGATGTGCCATCGACGGGTAAGTCTTTGAACATTTTACAAATACCTAAAATTCCAAAGAATGACGATTTAAATATGTGTTATTTCATTGATTGAGTAATAAACGGGGAACCAATGCGAGGTTACGTCGATTCGGGCTGTGGAGCAGTCACTATTAGAAAATCTGATGCTGATAAGCTGGATTTACGTTACCAGCCTGTAGCCGCTTGGTTACGTGGTTTTGCAGGGGGTACTGTCTACGTGAACACCAAAGTTACGATAAATTTGATTGTCGATTTAGCATCTGCCGAGGTAGAGGCATTAATCGTTCCAGATTGCGTACAAAATATATCTGTCATTGTAGGGCAACCTTTTGTTAATAATGATAACGTCATGGTCGTAATTCACGGCGATCAAGTACGCCTCTTCAATAAAAAATAAAAATTATTTTTCAACCATAAACAATCTACCGTCGAGAAAGGTTAGTTTATTTGCAGCTGAGACAACTGTCATTCCTTCACATCATGTAGGTCACATTGTAGTTAGTAGTCATGAAGATGTAGGGGATATTTACGTAGAATTATCACATAGGGAGGTACCAGGAAAATTCCATATAATCCCGCGTTGCATTATAAATCTAAGTCAGGTTAGTTACGTACCTATTTTAAATTTGTCAAGTCAGGACATATGTTACGAAAAATCTAAAATAATTGCTAGGGGATATACTTGTTACGAAGAAGTGAATGCTCCTTTAGTGTCTGTTCTGAGAACTGAAGTTACGAAATTCAAACCCTTTACGTTAGACGATATTAAAAGCTGTGCAGTGGGGAATTAACTTTACGGTAAATTCTACCACTGGTAAAACACCATACGAGGTATTCTTTGGATACCGCCCACGAGGAATTAACGATTCCTTCCTGACGTCTGAGATCGCATGTGACCAACGGCAAGATCTCGAAACGTTGAGAGAAGAAATCTCTCGGAACATCCTTGATCGGCAGCAATGCCAGAAGGAGTATTACGATAAACGGCATGCCCCTGTTACGAAATTTACGGTTGGCCAACACGTGTTGGTTCAGGCAAATAAAACCTCTAATGACGGGAGGAGCAGAAAGCTTGAACCGCGATACAAGGGACCCTTTGTAGTTACCAAAGTACTGGATAACGACCAGTACGTTGTTAACGAACTACCGGGGTCCAAACGATGTAGGACTGCTTATACGGGCATCTGTCCTTCAGACAAGTTGAAAGTTTATACGATGGTTTCGCTTAGCGAGACTAGTGACGAAGAGGACGTTGAATAATAACGTATTCTCGCCCTCTAATGGTGTCATTACTGTTTACTAATTTAGTTGTTTTTTTTTGTATGTTTCAGTTAAGGCATGTTTCACGGGGTCGTGAAAGGCTGTCAGGTAGGCCGACTGTAACCCGATATTCCGTCTTTATCCGGCCGAGGCTACGCCACCATCATAAAGATGACTAATGCTGACGGAATATGCGTATTTGACAAGACTTTTTATTGGATATATGGCCAAGAACTTATGATAAGATTGATGTAGAAAACGTTGAGTCAGTTAAGGTTTAGCTTTGATGCTTACGGTTACGTGATGTAATAGATTTATCGATTACTCGCCTTTTTTTGATTTAATATAATATTGCAGACATTATTTGGTGTTTTTGTGAATAAAAGAATTTAGAATAGTTTACACATATTAATCCCGATTTAGAAATTATAAGATCCCTGTCTGAAACACATAACCTCAATCTAAACTCTGAAAAATCTAAACTTCTGTGTATCTCAAATAAAGTAAATAGACAAATTTTAAAAAATAGCGCTAATATTTTGTTGAGAGGCATTGTTCTCTCTTACGCGGAGTCGGCTAAGAATTTGGGTGTAGTTTTAGACGAAGACCTTCGATTTAAACAACACGTATAAAAATATTGACAAAAAAGCCTTTGGTTCTTTAAAATTTATTTTCAGTAATCGTCATTTTCTCAACCGTAATTAAAAAAAATCCTTTGTGATAGTCTCGTTCTTTCTCATTACTCCTATTGCGATTTTATCTATATGCCATGTCTTGTGGAATTTGAGAGAAATAGGATACAAAAAATGCAAAATTTATATTTATTATTATTATTAAACAATGTCGGTAAATTTAGTTGCAGCTTGGCATTTGGTATAAAACTCGTCGCTTATTAGACCCTTCAGGGTCACAACGTATACCATATATATCTTCTGAGAGCTGTTATTGCGCTTTGCCGAGGTGAACAAATCTATGCAGACAACATTCAAAGCTGGTGTAAAATTATTATTTTTGAGATTTGTGACTAGTGCTGCAACTCTGAAGCTGTTTAACAAACCACTAAGTTTCTTTGCCAATGGGACTTTGTCTTTAGATTAAATCCACTTGAACTTTTTTGTGTTTTAGTTATCCCCTCAGTTAATGTGATTTTATGTTTTAAAGCAGAACACACATTAAGGATAATACATTTTTTTATACAGTTTTTTTTTCAGTTCTAGGCACACCATTGCATTGGGAAATCCTAAGTTATATACTTATTTAAATTTCACAATTACAATACCTTTTCTGAATAAAAGCTCATATTATTATGTAGGCAATGTAATAAATGAGCTCTTAAACGTAGAAGCAAAAAATACCTTTAGAAAGCAGAGCGTCTAAAAAAAGTCAATAATTCCACTCACTGAATATGTAAAGGGTAATAGCTTTAATAAAAATCTAAATGGAATTGCCTGGAAGATTACCTGATTTAACTAACGGTAAATTAAATTTGATTTAGGATATATTTAAGTGGATTAAGCGGCAAGAAACTGGATATTGATGTGGTATTTGTACAAATGAAGAACATTTTAAAAGAAACGACTTATTTTATGAAAACTAACTACTAATTTTAAAGATGACGTATTAATTAATGTTTACTAACTATATTAATACAAAAAATAGAAAGTACTTAGTAGCAATTTTCAAATAATAGATTAATTCGGTCGAAAACTATTTTAACTTATGAATAAAAATACTTAAGGATGTACCTCATTTGTTCTAAATCTTAAATAAAAGTGTAACAAAAAGTATCAACAGTCAACAAATGGCGGCCTAATAATATGTTTCAAAAATTTTAGTGAAAAAACTATCCATTTAATTGAATTCAATTTCTTTATGAGAGCAACTTAACAAAACTGATTACGTCTACGTAATGCCATTGGAAAAATGTGATTTTACTATTAGCACGTTTTTGAAACTCAATCGGAAAATGTGAATAGATCGCCAAAAAAGTAGAAACTTCCCTATCAGATGTTTTATTTATTTTTAATTTAATTAAAATATATTGTAAAATGTAACACACATTTTTAAATGTTTTTATCATTTGCATGGTCGTTGTATGGTCTCTTTTAACCTGTGCGAAACACGAGTAAGTAAATGACACATTTTTAATAATAGAAGAGGTAAATGTAGTACTAAGCAGTTAACAGTAAAGTTGCGGTTAAGTGACAGCAGTCCAATAGAAGCTATGATAGATTTTGGCGTAATCATCACACCTGGTTACAAAAAAACGTTTTTAATTTGGAATGATGAGAGCATGGCGTCAGCATCCTCTAGTTCCCATACATTTGAATCGTTGTGTGATCGACAATAAAAGAAAAACGGATTATTTAAATCAGTATCCTCATGAACGTATTGATTTTGCTGCTAGAAAAGCCACGCCTACTGGACATTGTTTTCGACGAACATCTGCCTTTTTATTAACTGACGATAGTGCATCTGTGGATGTTTTAAAAAGGCATGGAGGATAAATATCGGTAGCCGACGCCGGGGGGTACGTCGAAAACTCTATAAATAATAATAAACTATAGCCGAAAAAATTTTTGGACATCGTGATGTCAATACATTCCAAACTGGAGCTTAAAGAAACCCTTCCAGAAGGGTTCTAACGAAGTATCTGGAACTATCGCATGTACTTCTACAAGTAGCGTTATTAAACATACAGTCGAGAAAATACTAATGTAATTTTTCATCTTAATATAAGTAAATTTGTTGAATTTAACCTTTTTTTAGCTATGTGCTGCTAAGATACATTTTAGTCTCTAGGGACTAAATGAACCTCTTTAGTCTCAATTAGGCGTAACTAAAAAATAAACTTTAGTCACAAAAGTACAGAACATACCATAGATCTTTAATCAGAATCAAAAGAATACCATATTCCAGTAACTAGGTATATCATCGCGTATATAAAGCAAAATATTTTAAATGCACGAGACCCGTGAATTCTTCTTGCAATTTAAAGGCAGATACAAGCGGTCATTTTGTGTACCGGTTTATCTAATGGTACAAGAATAACACATTTAATCTTAGAATTTTTTACTATACATTATAAAACCTTACAATTCTAGGTAAACTGGAAAAGCGCCTAGAGGACGAAGAAAACCGCGTTCGCTATTTTCCTAATTAATCTGAGTATTTCTGAAATTCACAGTGTAGCGCGCTCCATACCTTGGCACAATTCTCACTCCTGAGGAATTTCATCTTAACATTCTGTCAAGGCTTGCAACTATTTGTCGAAAGCAACATTTTAAGACAATTGTGTCGGGGTCTGACGAATGCCTCAAGTTATTTTCACGCTTCGTTTGCCGGCAAACATTTTGAAGCATGATGGGATTTCACGGCCGACTAGGTTTATTCAAATACGCACCGGATAAATCCTCCTCAGTCATCGTTTTAAAGAAGAAAAGCGAGAAAATAATGAATTCTCGTCCAATTAAATCTGGAAAGAAACTGAGATTTTCTTGTATTACTTCATTAGAGAGGAGCGTTTTCATAAATGTTAACGCCGCTTAATCTTATTACGTCTAATTAAGACTACGGCTGGAGTATAAGCGACAATCTTTCACGCATAATAATAATGTATGAAATTACAGGAGCAAAGAAAAAATGGTTTCCCGGTTTCTCAAAATCACAACTATTTTATCCATTGTTTTATTCAGAAAAATCTATGGCAAAATAGTACGAAGGTTAAAAATTTGATACGAACGTTGAAAAAATATTTCAATTTCGATAATGGTATTACTTATAGTAGGTATTAAATCCCATATAAAAATGGGTTGTGAGTTACCATGCGTGTTAAAGTTTGGCCTTCACTGAAAATTGGTACATTGGGTGGTTATAAAAGAAGAAAGTATGAAGGCCTAGGGATCATCCCTGAAAAACCACCCCAAAACCACCCCCAATTGCACATTTTTTCAGTTTTTCTTAATTTTCTGAAAAACTATTAGCTTTTCGAAAAAATGCCAAGAGTCCTAATTTAAAGATAATAAAATTTCCTATCGATTGATGTATAATATGTTTATAATCACACAATAAATAATACAAAAAAACGGTAAAAAATTTAGTGAAAAAAAATTTATGTATGTCGTAATAGTATAATACAACTCATATTTAATAAAAATAGAAATTAAACTTCAAATGATCTATTTTTTTAAGGAAAATAAATATTTTAAGCTATTTTAGTTAGTGTTACAACTAATTTTGGGCTCTCGATGCGGCAACGCTGCCCTGAATTGTTAGCCGCACCGCAGTACGTGATCATAATCATTACCGAACGCAATAAGTTCAATGGCCAATACTTGTAATACGCGTATTGTGTGAATTAAAAGTTTCCGAAAACTAAGGCAGGTATGTATGTATATTGTATATTAATAGCCCAAAAAGGGTATTTCCATTAACTTGATCGTCTTTTATACGGATTGAACGCATATAACTTGCCCTAACCTCATTTTTATTTCGCGCAATTTTGTTGTTTCATGATAAGCGCCGAAGCGATGTTGTCAAGACTTAATAATCCAGTAATTAGTTTTTAAAATAAATTTAGAGGTGCTTTCTTCCACATTCCTCCGGGATGGGAAATAAAAAAAATATTTTTTTCTTAAATTAAATCGACAAAATAACTGGGACTAAAAGGTGATGAAAATTAAATTTTATAAAGTTTTGTCGAGATTTGTCATTTTATGTTGTTTCAAGGGCATACATTTTAATTTTAAGATAAGGTTTGTATTTTAACAAAAAAATTGCAATTTTTGTTAATAGGTTAAATAATATAATAGAGGGGAAAAAAACATAAAATATCCCTCAATCGCGTGAAAGATTTTATATGAAAGACCCCTTGAAATAAAATGCCAATTTTTTTTTTTTGTAGAATGGAGGAAGTTGATTTCAGTAGTTGTTTAATTTGTCAAATCAAAACCAAGGATACGCTTACATGCCCGGCTTCATTAAAGGGTCCTGACGCAATAAGAAGAGCGTATGAACACTTTATAATTGATTATAAGAAAGCAATAATTATAAGAACACTTTTTAAACTACCAGAAACAGTTCTGGATTCCGATGTATTAAAAGCTAATCGAGCAAAGTGGCATCCCAATTGTCGAAGGAAAATACGCATTGATAAACAAAAACCATCAAGCCCAAGTAGCAGCAGAACTACTTCTAAAACTGCAAGAAGTACTATAACGGAAGAAAGTAAGCTCACCTGTTTATTTTGTAGGAAAGAAGGCACTAAAAACAGTACCCTTCATTCTTTTCAAAAAATTGATTTGACCGGAAGTTTGCTGGCAAAAGCAATGGTTTTAAATGACAACTATATAATCAAGGAATTATCGGTTGGAGATGTAGTTTCCAATGAACTAAAATACCATACTACTTGTCTGGTAAATTTCAATCGTCAATACGAGAAACTTTTAAAACAACAGAATCAAGAAAAAAGTAATGATTGCAGTGCTAGATTAATTGAGGAGATAGGTAGCATGGTAGAAGAAGAGCTAATTTATGGAAAAACGTATTTTTCACTCAAATCTATTTATGACGATATGAAAGTAAAAGCTGCACGATACAATATTCCTGTTGTTAACAGAACACGTTTGAAGATTGCTATATTAGACCGGTTTAAATCTATTTTGGTTGAGGAAGTTGGATATCGTAATGAAGTAATATTTGTTTGCGCTAAATCTATGAAAGACATTGTTCAATCTTCTTTGATCGAAACGAATAACCAAGAAGATTTCCGAATACTAACTAAAGCAGCTCTAATATGTCGACGTGAAATAATGAAACAAAAACAATTTGAATATACAGTAGAAGGTTTTAAAGCAGATTGCCAAGAAGAAGCAGTATCAAACAAATTAAAATTTCTAATAGGAATATTATTATATGGCCCATCATCACAAAATTATTTTGAAAAAGAACAGAATACACTTACTATTTGTCAGCTTATTCATTTTAATATCCAAGGTTCAAAAACATGCGAACCACCACTTCCTATTTACTTGGGGCTTCTCATTCATTTCTTGTTCCGAAGTGCTCGTTTAATCAACGAATTACATCGACTTGGTTTATCTATTTCATATAATAGGGTGAAATACAGATGTATAACACGGAATATCTTGTTTGTCCTATAAATATGCGCAACGGTTTATTTACAGTTGCCGCTGTAGATAATATTGATCACAATCCATCATCGACTTCTTCAAAGGATTCATTTCATGGGACTGCTATATCACTATTCCAGGCAAGAGACCATATTGATGATGGTGCATCAAGATCATTCACCACCTCACGTAATCCACCATTAAATATAAAACTTCCCGAATCTTTCACAAAGTTGCCTATAACAGCTATTGTAATGCCAAAGAACTTTAGGTTTAGTGATCTATCATTAGAAAATGACCAAAACTTGCTTTTTACAGAAATAAAAAAAGAAGAGATGTGGGCTAAGTCAGTTTCAGAACAAATTAATATTACAAAAGACACGGAAACTGATTTTGTTGCTTCCTGGTCTAGTTACCATGCTCGTCAGTCAGAACCAGTTACTCCCCACATAAGCGGACTGTTCCCACTCTTTAAGGAATCCTCAACTGATCCCAGGATGATTTTACATGCAATGCACATCGTAAAATCATCTGTGGCTTATCTCAATCCCGGACAGATACCTATAATTACAGGTGATCAACCTATATACGCCCTCATGAAAAAACTCCAGTGGAGCAATCCCTCTGTTTCTGATATGGTAATTATGCTGGGTGGTTTCCACACAGAAAAACATTTCATTAAAGCTATTGGGGATTTATTGAAATGTTCAGGATGGGGTGAAGCCTTGACAGAAGCTGGAATTGCAAGTTCTGGAATCGTTGACGGAATGCTTAATGCAGTTCATGTTACAAAAGCTAGGTAGGTCGACTTTTTAGAATTTTAAAAGTATATTTATTTCCATTTTTGCAGGTACGCTCATCAGGTTTCCTACGTGTGTCTTAATACATTATTGCGCGAGGCACATCAAGAGTCATCTGAATTGACCAACTTCGAAGATTGGTTAACTGAAAAAACGAAAAATCCAACTTTTGCATTTTGGTACCTTGTATTGAAATTTGAGGGTATACTACTCCTTTTTGTGCGTGCACATCGTGAAGGGCGTTTTGACCTGTATGTTCAATGTTTAGAGTATATTGGACAAGTTTTTTTCGCTCTGGATCATTATCACTACGCCAGATGGGTACCTGTTCATGTCGAAGATATGAAACGATTGCCTGAATCCGTTTTGAATGAGTTTTTCAAGGGCAAATTCGTGGTCAATCGATCAAATAAACGATTTTCTTCAATTGCGATTGACCAAAGCCACGAACAAATGAATAAAAATTTGAAAAGTACCGGAGGTATAATTGGACTTACCCAGGATCCTACGTCATTACTAAATTGGACAATATATAGCCCTGAATTAAATTCACAAATTGAGGCTTTTCAGTTCATCACAAACTTAGTTTCGCCTGATGAATCTGATTTTTTTCACCATGATGAAGGGAAAAAGAAGCAGAACGATTTCTTAAACGATGTAAGCGCGTTGTTGGATATTATTAGAACTAAAGAAAATCCGTTCAGTGAGATTGGAGATGACATGGTTAACTTAAATGGACAGATTTCTGAAGACAAACATTCAATTCATGCTATTGAGGCTACTGGCCATAAACAATACTATGAATATGTGCAACAAGTTCTTCTTGACAGAACAAAGGCTTTTGATATGCCAATAAAGAAAAATAATTTTAATTTGTTCAAAGCTCCAAGAAAGAAACGCGTATTCCAGAGAAAGATAACTTGTGTAAAAAATAACATGTCCGTACTTGCTAATTTATATATATCTTTACAGTCACGAAATGGAAATATTGACGATTTCTTCGCTCACGAAGTTCAAGAATTTCCGCCTGCCTTAGGAGATAGTGTGAATAAAATGTATCATTCCAAAAAATCCGACATATTAAGCTGTATACTTAGCGAAGCAGAAAACTCGGAAATAGGTGAAATACAAGATATTGGAATCCCTCAATACTTTGATGCCGTGGTAATCGATGGTGGTACACTGATACATCTTTTGAATCCCACTTCCGACACGATCTCTTTCGATGACTATGCTAATAAATGTTTCTTGACATACATATCATCAGAATTCAAAAATACGCGTAATTTGCATATAACGTGGGACAGCTATTGGAAAATGTCAATTAAGTCGGACACAAGGGAAAATCGCGGGACCAGTGCAAGGATCAAAATTAATTCCATGACGAAAATACCTAAAAAATGGTCTGAGTTTCTCCGGAACTCGGATAATAAAAGTGATCTTTTCATATATCTAACGACTGTTGCTTGTTTCAACGTGAAATTAAGGTACCAGAGTGATTTGTACATTACCCATGAAAACACTGTTCGACATGTTGGCTTGGGAGCAGAGATGTTTGATAACTGTGACCACGAAGAAGCAGACACTAAGATTATCCTACATATAATTCATGCTCTAAAGACAGGTTCAAAAACAGTTCTCGTGAAAAGCGTAGATTCCGATATAATTGTTATTCTTATATACCATTTCGAATATTTCCAACACCTTAGTTTGAATTGTTCAATATATCTATATTATGGAACGGGAAAAAACAAAAGAAAATTAAATATTGGAAACCTTTACAACGCTTTGGGGTCGAACCTTAGCCGCGCCTTGCCTCTATTTACCACTCTAACAGGATGTGATTCCACATCATCGATAAGAGGAAGATCAAAAAAGGCCGCATTCAATGCAATGAAAAAAAGAGGAGAATCATTAATATCCGCAATGTGTGAGATTCTGACTAAACCATTTTCGAGTATTGAAATAAACTCTCCTTTGTTTAGTGAACTAGAATCCTTTTTTGTTCAAATTTACGGCGGGGAAACAGGAAGTTTAAACCAGCTAAGAAAGGAAATATTTTGCCACCGGAATAATAACCCAGAGACCATACCTCCAACGCAGGATGCTCTACTGCTACACTGCAAAAGGGCTGTGTATCAAGCGGGCATATGGATTTCTGCGAAAAGTCCTTTGATTCATGCTCCAGACCCTTCCGATTTTGGTTGGGTGAAAAATGCCGAGGGCAACCTTAGCCCAAAGTGGATATCAATTCCACAAGTTAGTAAAGCCTGCGAGGAGCTAACCAAATGTAACTGCAAGAAGGGTTGTATTAATGCATGCAGTTGTAAAAAAAAGAATCTTCCCTGCACTTTATTATGCAAATGTATTTGTTTAAAATCATGATTTCATTATATTATAATTACTTATAGCTCTTATGTTGTGTTGATTTTTCTAAATTCATTTCTATTTATTTTTTTTATTTATTATTATTTTATTTAACGTTTGTATTTTTGATATTTTATTTATTCAAGAGTGTACCAGAATTAGTTACACTCAGAATTATATTAGATCTTGCACTAATAATATTTAACCTGTTCAAAATTTAATAAAGTGTAGAAAATGTATTTTTGCAATATTTTATGAGTTAGTTTTGAACTTATTTTTTATTGAAAATAAACTTGTTATACACCAGTCGATAGGAAATTTTATTTTCTAAATATTAGGACCCTTGATATTTTTTCGAAAAAATGATAGTTTCCGAGATAATTGAGAAATACTGAAAAAATGTACTTTTGGGGGTGGTTTTTGGGTAGTTTTTCAGGGATGATCTCTGGGCCTTCATACTTTCTTTTTTTCTAACCTCCCAATATACCTATTTTCAATGCAGGCCAAACTTTAACACGCACGGTAACTCACACTATAGGATTCATACCTACTATTATTAATCTTTTAAGGTTTTTACACAATAATAATGTTTATTTCATACTTTATAACATTTTCAAATTTATGTATAATTATTTAGTTTATAGTAACATTGAGGCAATTACAAAATTTGGCTAGTTATATAGTTACTGATTTTTACACAGTGTTCTATCACCATCCTGTCGAATAACTCTACGAGTTGGATTTTTCCAAATTTACATATCATACACTTTATAAAAGAAAGTTAATAGAATCTTTATTAATAGGGTGTTACTATTGAAAGTGACATATTTTGAATTCTTTCTTCTTTATTAATGAAAATAACAATTTTTTCATTTACAATAAAATATTCTGTTTTTTGTTTTCTTCTTTCAGTCGGTTTCACTCACATGAATTATGATAAACATATTTACTCTCTTCTTTCCTGTAAATATCAATTTAAGACTCAAAGTCTTGAGACACTTGAACTATTAGAAAGTTTCAGTTGACATAACTTTTTGTTTTCATCTCTCCAAGCTTCCTTTCTTTATTTTTGCTTGGTATGGAATGTTAAACTGACATTTTGCTGATGGTTTTTCATTATTTTAAGCCCATTAGTAATCTGAAACAAAATTGAACATTATAACTTTGCAGTTAAATATAACCTTTAAAATATCAAGACTTTTATGTAAATTACATTTTACATACCTCAATATGTTTTATTCATAATTCATTGGATTACATTTTGTAAAGTATTTTCAACTTCTCTAAATTAAGACTAAAGAAATTTGTTTTTGCTTTGTTTATAAATATTCGGAATTTGCCTGCCCTTCTCTTCTGTCACTATGGTTTCATTGGTTTCTTATTTTCGGCATCCAGTCAGCTTTGACAGTATCTGATTTTTCATTTAAGTCATAATTTTGGTTCTGCTCAGGAGCAATTCGCCAGCTGTATTCGGGGACACCGAATGTTATCGGGTTCTTACTCCCTTCTACTAGTGGCGCCAGTAGTGAACTCCACTGTAATTATTATTTTATTTTATGGCATTAGGTTGGCATAAGTCTGAGGTGAGGAAGAATGATTGAGGGGAATGTCAAACTTCTTTGAATTTTCTGGAACTGATTTTCTCGTCCCTTTCGATTGGCTCTCCTTAGAGGTGCAACATGTGTCCGGCTTTATAAAAGTGCCTTAATGGACCAATTTTGTAAAGTACTGAAAATATGTCATAAGTAATTTATTTTAAAGTGCAGTGCTGTTGAAAGCCTAAGGCTTATTTATGAACATCATCTGGCCATAAATTTTGGTCCCGTTTTGTTTGGTTCCACATTTGATCAACCACGTGGTAAGTCGATTTTCAAATTAGTTTCCTACTGTGAGCTAATTCTAATGGTGACCATTGACGTCGAAGGAGTCCTCTAGATGACTAGAGGGTTTCAGGTTAGGAATTCGAGATATGGTTTTGGGATATAGTTACAAGTTTATGGTGTAATTTTTGGGGTACATAAACCAAGAGTTCTACAATGGTTTTGGAGTTCCTTCCTGTAAGAATACAAGGAATTAATTCTTAATTTTTTTATTTATAAATTTTATATAAGGTAGCAGAAAGGAAGTAAGTAACCTATTTTTTGTAAAACAGCCTTGGCGAAACACTTTATATTTTTATAACTTTTTTCCTTGCGGCAGTGTGGTAAGAGGAAATTCATGCATTTTTGATTCCCTGTGCGCTATTTAATTTAATTTTCATATTTACATATTTGCGACATGACATTTCGCCAGATGTTCATAGGTTGATGATATAATGGTAATAACGTTCTATCACATTTCATATATTTGATATATTTTATATATTTTACATTTTCTTGATTTATTTTTTTATATCTTCATGTTAATTGAATTTTTGAATGTAAGCCAAATTTCACATGTCAAAAATTATTTTATAAAACAACTTTTTAAAAAAAACAAAACATCAAGATGATCATTAAAATTTGACAGTCTGCACTTTATATAGTGTTTTATTGAAAAGCCCTCCAAATCTTTATTTTGTCTGCATTTAAATATCAATATAGATTTCTTCCTAATTGAGTCAGAGTCAATTAGGTGGCGCCCATTTTAATTTCGAAATGTGTACCCGAGAACCTGCAACCTACAGCTCTCCGAAAAGATGACTGGCTGCCGTTCGCATGTATTGGTAAGTTCATAGGGACTTTACGCCATAACTTTCAATAGCTGTAGCAAATTATTTCTAATTGTTACATGCCATAGAAAAATAAAAAAAACATCCCAAGAAGAATATCATTTAAAAGTTAAAGTCAACAATATATAAAACACGTTTTGGCAAACAATCCTCACATATTATATGCGCGAATGCATAGATTTCTTAAATTCTTCATTTATTTTTATTATTTTAGTTTCACAACGTTTCGAATAGTTACCATTCAAAACGTTGTGAAAACAAAATAATAATACTGAAGTGCTAAAAGGCAGAATTACCCAGGCTATCCATTCAATATCTCAGGAGGAAATCAGAAATTCCTTCAGATATCTAAGGAAGCAGTATTGAATAGGCGGTGGAACTTTTGAATTTTGATTCTAGTTAGGTAATGTAGGTATGGTATATCTACTAATATTAAAATTAATACAGAATTAAAGAAAATAAGTTTATTTTTGTTTAAAATACAATAGCATTGTAGACTATTCAGTGTCAGTGTAATCATCAGCTTCCTGCAGAAAAACTCCAATATCGTTTTTCTCAATATCTTCGATTTTGTAGGTCTATATGCTTCCGACTTTCTTTTTGAAAACGCAATTAAATGCGAGTATTTATTAATATCCACATTTTTTCTAATAAACATCACACTTCGCAACATTGAATATTATGGCCAAAGAGAGAATTATTTTTGAATTTTGGATAAATTATTAAAATAAGCTAACAATGCCTTCTCACTAGAGATAGATTTTTGTTCTTTTCTTCACACCATTTCTCATACCGAGAGTAGGCCAACTCATATTTTGTCGGTGATTTTTTAGTCAGAATACCGGAAATTACGCCTGTAGTCACATGTTTGATGTCGGATGGAAGATCTGAATGGCTCCTGTTGCAAATGTATGAAATTCCTTCCAAACTTTGTGACAAATTACAAATTGTTTGACAACATTATTTTCTAATGTTTTTTAACAAAAACTTAGTTACTTGATTGCTATGATTTAGTAAGTACAGGTAACAGAGGTAATTTGTTTTTAAATATTTGATAACGTCGAATGCGGTCTTATCGTGTGGGTCCAAAGGTCACCAACATTATGAATCAAATCAGAAAACACTGTGAATACCAGAATGTTGTGTGATTATATATATACAGGGAGAAAGAAAATAGTTTTTTTTATTATATTACGCAATATTATTAAGATAGCCACTTAATATTATTTTATATATTAAATGCCGAGGGACTAAATAAGAAAATTCGCTAAATAAGTATTTGGTTAAAATTTTTTGGTTGGCAAAAACAAAAATACACAAAATGGCAATGAGCTCCGCTTGACCTAAAAATCTAACCACTTATACAGTGTCATTTATTTAAATGCGGGCCACCCCTGTGCAAAGAAAACTTGTTTTTTTTTTTGTATTGTGATAACAAAAAAAAATTATTATACACTTTTGTTAAAAACACAAGATAATTAGTTATTACTTCCCTCCTGAGATTTTTTCAGATCTTTACGTTTAAGGGTCCTTAGATGCCGGAAAACATGTTTTCTCAATTCCGTCTGTCTGTAGGTATGTCTGTCCATCAGTCTATCTGTTCGCAGCATAGCTAAAAACCTATTTATATCTATTATCTGATTTCTTCAAATTTCAGTCTAAAATGAAGGGCCATGCACGCGAAAAATACGAGCTATATTTATATGTATATATATATATATATATATATATATATATATATAGCGAGAGGGTGGGTAGTTGTGACTAACTAGTTAGAACAAAACGTGCCAAATCTAGTGGGGCTGTAGTCAAAGAGAGGGGACCTTAGATTAAAACACTTTGTTGCTAAGGTCCCCTCTCTTTGACTACAGCCCCACTAGATTTAGCACGTTTTGTTCTAACTAGTTAGTCACAACTACCCACCCTCTCGCTATTGCAGGAATTGGGTTTTACCGTCACATAAGCCATGAATTTGGACCTGCTACGGTAATTTTACTTAAAAATTGGACCAATCTTAACAACAAGAAAGCTTCACTGGAAAATCGAAAAATATTTTTAATTAAATGCAGAGAAGGCAAAGCAACAAAGTGTTTTAATCTAAGGTCCCCTCTCTTTGACTACAGCCCCACTAGATTTAGCACGTTTATATATATATATATATATATATATATATATATATATATATATATATATATATATATATATATATATATATATATATATATATATATATATATTTATTGCCTACAAAATTATAAATGTACTAAAAAAGTAAGCAAAGAAATGGTGTCAAATCTAATAAAAAGAATTTAAAATTAAAATTCACTGGTTAATATCCATGAGACTGTAGCAAAAGCTCTGAGAATCGGTATAAGGAATGTACAGAAACTTGTGCATGAAAAAAAAAACATAATTTACTTCCAAAGAAGATTAAGAAATGTACACGAAAAAATCCAAAGGCTAAAGACTCAAGTTACAATTCAAAAATGGATATTCATAATGCAATTTATGATTTATACACGTCAAAGACTAATATAATCCTTCAGAAACTTTTTAATATTATAGACTAAAAAATATCATCCTCACTTAAAAAGTCCTCATCGTCTGAGTCGTCCTCAAATGGCGCAATGATCATTGGTGCTATTTCGATATCTAGAACTCGTTCTCGATTCCACCAATATTAATTTGTCCGTATGTTCCACAGATTTCTTCCAGTACTCCGGCGTAATATAATTTAATGAATCTTGCCAAACAATTTGCACTTCGTCTGATGTAAGCCCATATTAATTCTATTGCTTTAAAGTGGCAATGGTATGGCGGCAGTCGTAAAACATCATGTCCATTTTCCCGTAATATTTCATCTACGACACATATTGTTGGTTTTTTAATAGATTTTGTCGTTAAAAGAAGTTTTAGTTTCAGCATATTAGGTAGAAGATTTTGTTTTTATTTTATTAGGCATAAATATCACTCTTCTTCCAGGATGAAGTAGGTTGTTTATTTAAGATTCTTGAATGATAAGATGCATTGTCCATTATGATTAAAGATGGAACATCTAAATTTAGACTCAATTGTTCTTTTAACCACTTTTCAAACAGTTCACAGTTCTTGTTATCATGGTAGTCTATACTTTTGGATGTTGAACAAAACAGTAAACTTGCACCTGGGAGAAATCCTGTTGAAGAACCGGCATGCAAAATGATGAACCGTTTTCCCGTCCCACATCTATTTTTTCTCTTGACATTTGTTACAGACTCGTCCTGCCAAGATTTCGAACCACTTCCATTAGAAAATATCCGAGTCTCGTCTAAACATACCGCTTTTCTAAATTTTGAATTAACATTTTATGTGTATTTCTTTGAAAACTGAATACGCTGACTTGCTATATGTGGCAACCCGCATAAAAATCTTCGGTTACAGTCCTTTTTATTTATTATTTAATTTTGACAACGATTTTAGTCCAATTTCCAATATGCCTCGATTTTTTAAAGCTTCTTTTAAAACTTGAAGGGTTATATTAATTTATGATGCGTATAAATCGTAAATTGCATTACGAACATCCATTTTTACATTGTCACTTAAGTCTTCTGTCTTTGGCTTTTTTCGTGTACATTTCTAAATCTTCTTCGGTAGTAAATTATGCTTTATCATGCACAATTTCCTGCACAGTCCTTATACCGATTGCCAGAGCTTTTGCTACTGTCTCCTGGATATTAGCCGGTGAATTTTGATTTCCGTAATATTTTATTAGATTTAATACCATTTTTTTCTCTTGTGGATGCAAAGAACCCGAAAATTGTTTTCTATTACTCATTTTGTCACTGACTTGTCAATCTGATTTTGGAGTGACATCGCTCAAAGATTTTTGCAACTGCTAGTTTTTATATGTTTATCCTCTTTTTTTATAGGTCTATCTAATTCATCTTCCGGATTTTATTCGGAGGATATGATTACACGTAATAAAAAAAAAACAAACTTAAAAAGTCGTTGATAAATCGTATCATCCGCATGGTAACCGCAATATATATATATATATATATATATATATATATAAATATATATATATAGATAGATATATATATATATATATATATATATATATATATATATATATATAGATATATATATATATATATATATATATATATATTACATTAAATGATAATTATTTCCTGAAATAAAGATAGTAGCAAGTACGTCGTTAAGTGTCAAAATTATTTTAGAAACTAATAAATACTCTAATTGAAGTTGTGCTTGAAAATATTTGTGATTCTAAAAAGCAAGTTGATAAGCCTGGTACTTTCAATTTTAAATCATGTTACGAAATGTTGTATTTCTGCTTGAGGTTTAATTTAAAACATATTTAATATTTTTACCCAAAATAACATTTACGTATTTTTATTGTGAAACTTATTCATTTTTCAAGCAAAAACTTTTATCAAGAATGACTTTTTTCTTATCTTTTAATTTTTAGTACATTAAAACTCTTGTAAAATATCCGCGGACATACTGTATATACATATAATTATTTGGTAATAAATTTATAAAAATCCTATAAACTATTTTTTAAGTTTTTAATTTATATATTATATTTTTGTTATTATTATTATTATTTATTTATCATAATTTTATTTATATAGTCTGTAAAAAATGTACCTTATTATTTTCCAATATTAAAGGAAATTATTCCAGGAAACCGGATTTTACCGAATATTTAAACATTTTATTAAGCCGCCATTTTGTTCCGCCATAATGGATTTATACAAAAATTGTATCAGTTTATCTCAACATCACACTATATTTTTGTGCAAATATGAAGTCCATCCGACAAGTAGTTTTTTAATAATGATTTTGTTTTACAATTTGCGAGTCCGCCATATTGGATTTTTACCGAAATATTATCATTTCATTCTTTTCACGATTACGATAGTTCTCTCTTAGGAGGGAAATAAAAGTCTGCTCGCTGCCCCGTCGGGCCTTGTTCTGCCTTATTCCGTTAGACGGAGGGATGAGTTTCCAGCGGAATTATAAGAATATGAGGCGCCTTCACCACATCATCCAAAAAGGTTTTTAAAGGAAAATATATTTATTTTATGGAAAAATCTGGCTTAGTGTTTTAAATATGTAGATTGATTCACGGGTTATGAGCAGAATTATAGAATATAAGGTTCAGAAAATTGGGATTGAAGAATGAGTTGTTGTAAAACGATTTAAGAATTTTTATCTACGTCCGTGAGTTAAGAAGCTCTAAATCCACGCATTTTGCGTGAGTTAAGAGCTTCTTTACCACACTTCTTTCTAAAACCGCACGTATTTTTACTCATTCATTCTTTTTTAATTTGAAATTTGTAATATATGAAAAGCCAAGAAGATTTATAGTCAATACATTGTTTTCATTATTTAAACTGGTCGTCTGATGGCGTTGTTTCATTTTTTTTGGGTCTCGTCCAAAGTTTCTCCCGTTTTACCCAGAATTTTGGATGCCATTTTTTATTTATTTTCTGCAGAATTTTCAATATAGCGGCAACCGTGATGGATCGTCAGCCACCACGACGCTTTACTGTTAGAATATCCAGTTGTTGTTAGAAGCAATACTCCGTATATTTTTCTGGATGTTCAAGTTTGAGATAAAGAGCAATATGTTTTGGCAAAGATCCAAAAAAATTAATGCCAACCTGTTGCTTTATACACACACCATTTCGAAATTGGATGAAAAACCTACCATGCTCGATATTACATGGGCGCAGATTATTGTATTTTCGAACTAGTTGACCCATGTCTATTTTCGTTTTCGTTGTCGGTAACAAATAATTAAAACATCGCCCTTCATCCTTGACATTTTCTAAGAACAAATTTGTTAACTCCTCTCGTCGCATCCTCTTGTAAGCCTAGTAATTAATGCCACTTTTTAATGTTGTAATATTGCTTTTAGTTAATATCCTTGACTTTTTGATTGATATCCCTCAGAATTTCTTTGGAGGAGGGCGATTAAATCCCTAAATTTGCCTATATCAGTATTGAATTTAATAGATATTATTGTTCTTATCATAGAATAAAAGGCCCAGAGAGATGAATGCCTATAGTTAGTAGAGAACTCCCCGAAGCATACAATCAGTATCTTTTCATTCTCATAGTTCTGCACATTCTTCTCTCTGCACCTTGGAGCCTAATGAAAGTATACTCATATTTTTTTGGGAAGCAACCCGTCAGTTGCCCTGGATGCTTCCTGATCAATATCCGAAGGAATGCTTCTTTCTGAATCACTCATTTTGACTAAAAAAATTAAAACTGTCAATAAGTTGTTAGCAAAATTGACATTGCCCGTTGTCAAGTACAAGACATGAAAGAAAACCGGGCGGAGTCAATCGGTTTAGGAAGGTCGGCCAAGAAATCTCTTTAAACCAGTGGTGTCCCGTCGTTCTTTAAATAATATGGCACTCCTTTTTTGAGTATACGCACTTCAGATAATTAAAAAATGTAGCTATGCTTAATGAACGTTTATCTATATTTGTCTGTTTTCTTTCGTGTACCGCACCGTACATATCTCTTTTGTGTTGCAAAAACGGCGAACTTTCAAATTTTAAAATGATTTAATTTTGATTTTTCTTGATCGATATACCTATAAATCATTCATTCGTCATTAACGGTTCCCATAGTGTCTGCCTACGTACACTATTATTGGACCACCCAGTATAGTGATACACGATTTACAAGTCCAGATTTTACAAGGGCAGCCAGCATTAGATCCAGTGAACGAGATTTATCAAAATTTTAATTTATGCAGTTCGACTTTGGGCTATTCGGGTATGCCAAAAGTGGCCGTCTGTCTCCGTTTGTCATATTACTTTATACAGCGGCCGTCATTGTGAAGTACTATAATGGGGGTGTTTTAATGTCCTAAAAGTCTTAACTTTTGAGACACAGGATGGTAAAGTTTAAAAAGAAAACATTTCTTTTCATCCCAATTCTGATGCTATTGTAGATAACTGCATGAAATTTGATACACGTCTTCTATGCTTTAAGGAGCATACGGATTTATCCAGGTTAATTACATATGCACGCCACTGGTAGAAATTTCAAAAATTGATTGTTAATAAAAAATGCCCTTTTATGCATAAAAGACGTGTATCAAATTTCACAGTTATTTATCTATAATAGCATCATAATTAGGATTTAAAGAAAATGTTTTTTTAAAACTCTGTATCTCCAAAGTTAAGACTTTTAGGTTCATATTAAACTTTTTTCTTAAAAAGGTCCAAGAATCACCCCCCTTTAACATTAGCACGGAATTAGGAAACGCCCTGTATAGTACTTCACAATGACGCCCCCTGTGCAAAGTAATATGACAGACGGAGACAAACGGTCACTTTTGGCATACCCGACTAGCCCAAAGTCAAACTGCATAAGTTAAAATTTTGATAAATCTTGTTCACTAGAATCAGTGCTGGCTCCCTTACTACAACTACATTGATGTGATAATTTTGGAAAAATATGAGTTCTGTAGTTTTTCAAATATTAATTGCAATATTAGATATTTTTTGACACCAGGTATTGAACAGAAAGTTAATTATTTTGAAACAGTTTATTGACAGCTACTTTATGAACAATTTTACAAAATATATGAAAGAAAACTAAGCCATTTTTGAGGTTGACGGCTGTGATTCTAATGGTTAGATTCCTTCTAAATCGTTGTTTTCCCTCGCAAATGATGAGGTTTCGTCGTTATTACCTGAAGATCCCAGTATGATGACTAAATCATCAATAACCGTTTCAATTTTGCCATTTATCTTCAATAGAACGAACATGTTTAACATACGATTTCCAATTTTCAGCCGATATTGAATCAATCGCTTCTAATGTTATTTTATTTAAATCTTTAATTAAAAGTTCATGCCCATGCAAGTTCAATAGGGTTGAGGTCGCACATGTATGGAGGCAGCCTTAAAGATGTATGACCGAGGTTACGTAAAAGACCGTCAATTTTATACTTTTTTTCTCTAGGCTTGTTGGCTGATATTACTTCATATAATTGATATTTTCTCTATGTTGGATCACATACAAGATTGTTCGATTTAAGCCACGATATTATATGAGATTTTATAGAGTATTTAGTTGGCAGTTTATCTTCTACGTGAGAATGATAAGACGCATTATCCATTACCACTACTGATTTGGTAGGAATGTTAGGTAGAAGCTTCTCGAGCAACCACTTTTCAAAATTATCTCTATTCATCTGTCCATGATAGTCTCCAGTTGTTGTTCCCGAGCGAAAAGATGGAGCAGCACCTGGAACAAATCTGGCTTCTGAACCAGCATGAACTATAATAAAACGACTACTAGAGCGGATTCCCTGAACAACACCTGTAACACTTTCACTTTGCCGGCATTTGTTCACTGTCATATCATTATCTACCTAGGTTTCGTCTAGATAAACAATATTGCGCCCTTCTTGCATATATTGCCTTATAGTTGATAGATTTTTCACCCGCCAGTGGAAAATATTTGGTCTCTCAATGAGCAATTTTCGTTTATTTTGGCACTTGCGCCAAACAAAACTATTTGATCGTAAAAGCCGATTTAAGGTTTTATACCCGTACGGAAAATATATTTTGTTCTTTACAGCACGAAGTAGGCGTTTGCAGGTCGGAACATTCTTCAAGTTTATATAAAAATCCTCTATTGTTCGTCGAATTACTTGAAAATCACCATCGTCAATTTTATCTTTGTATGATAATCGGGGTCTTTTTTTACCAGGAGATTTTAAAGGTGAAGTAGAACATGAGCGATCATTATGTTCTCTTTGAATTTTTCTTACACTACTTTCCGAAAAACCAGTGTAAAATGCAGCCCGTTCTGTTCGATTTTGAATTGGAATAGTCAAACTATTATTTTCAGCTTCTCTAGTACAGGCCTCTATAATTGCAATAACTTCACGTGCACCGCTTCGAATTGTTTTTCCTCTTTTGCTCACCATCGTTACTTCGAAATAATAATTCAAATTCAACGCAACGCATTTAATTAGAAATGAAAACAAATGCTCGAAATGTATAGGCGCCACTGGAAATAGCTAAAACCTTCTAGCGGGAAGTCCAATTACAGTGGACCAGTACAAAATTTACTAAATTCTCGATTAATTTTCCGTACCGCTTAAGCGGCAAACTATTACAACAAATAAAATAACATAAAATTTATTTGCGTATAAAAATTTTACTTTCCGCTTGCTTAAGACTGTGAACCTTTATTTTAAGGACCGCCCGGTTCTCTTTCGTGTCCCGCATTTTAACGCAGAGTGCAGGATTAAAGTGCAAACAGGTAACAGCTAATAGAAAGGTGTTTTATTCTTGCTTTAAACTTTTTGAAAAATTTGTTTAATAAAAATATGCGTCAGTCGTAGATAAAATGTCTTAAAATGCATGTGAGTTAACCTCATTAAGGGAGAACTGCACGCAAAAAGTGAAAAACCAGCGACAAGGTCTAGTCAAGTTCAAAGTAAGATGAAAAGGTACCTACGTATTAGAGAAAACCTCCTGCACGTCCGACCTCAAAAAAATGTGTTATGTATAGGCAATTTAAATTACATTTCGTTTAAAAATGGGTTCAAAAGGGTTCACGCGCTGCAGAAATACAAAGACATGAGTACGATTTACCATTTCAAATTTTGCAGTTACGTAGACAAAGGATCAATGCAAGGCGGTAAAGAGCCGTTTTGTGGAAAAAAAATTATATGCGACGGCATTTGCGCCAAAAAGTGGTCAAAAATGGTCGAAAATGGACAAATCTACTTCTATTTTATAATTCTAGATTTGATTTTTTCATAAAAATTCGCCTTTAGCGCCCAACTATATATATTTCCCTATTAAAATTACATTGAAGCTAATACATATCTCTTATAGTTTCAACATAATATTGCAGCGGCGTAAGGCTTGCAAATGATCCATCATACTGCGTGCAGTTCCCCCTTAAGGTACTTGTGTAGTTAATGATGCTGATGACGCACTTGTATGGTAATTATACCACTCCCGTATGTGCACAGATCCGCCCGAATATAATAAAACTACAAAAAAGTACTATACACACTGGAAAAATTTGAACAGGCATTTTATACCCTATTAACTTTAATAAAAATTTAAAAGGTAATTTTAAATTTGAATAGCTACGACCCCATCATAAATTCATTTTGGAAGACGGACAGTTATTTATAAATTACCTAAGCTATGTTTGCGATATTAAATCTGTTCAATCTCAGCTAGGGGAACTTACTCGCATGAAACCTGTCTGTCCGCGATGATTGATTTGAATGGAAATTTACTTTCCACACGACCTGAGTTTAACAAGAAATCGATTAAATTGTTGTAGTAGTGAGTTCAATAGAGTATATGTTTATCCAAATTGCAAGAAGAAAAATTGCTTCAAATTTTATATGTCTTATTCAAATTCATGCTATATAAAGTTCCTCAATTAGTTTTTGTTTTATTGAAATTCGTTGAAAATATCCCTCAACTACCTGATAAACAATACCAGTACGGAAATCAGAATAAAAAAGTTTTCTAATATCAAGAGCAAACAATTATTCCATTCAGATTTAAAAAACTTTTTTAATTTTCGAGAAACAATGTGGTGGTGCGGACATGCGAGGGCCTCTGCTCGCGGGAAGTAATTACTTTCAAATTAGTAGAATTTAAAAAGTGTGGTCTGTAAAATTTTGTTCGTGTGTGGAGAGTAACGTTGATTAACTGCAACTTCGCCTTGGTTTTTCACGCTAAATATGATGGACCTTCCGCAATTGAGAATAACTCTGTTTTCAGTGGCGTATTTCGAATATCTTGCTGGGGTGGGGTAGGCATTTTCATTTGGCGACTAAAAATAAGTTCCTTGCATTTTATGGAACAGAAGTTTTCACGGCTTTAGTCCATTAAGAAATCATGATTTTTGGGATTAGACCTTGTCAAATTGGAATTACTATCTGAGGTTTCGCATTCGATTACAAGAGGCATCTTCAGAGGTTCTTACTTCACGAGATTTCAATACTGAATGAGCTCGAAGAGATTCAGGCAGGCTTTTATACCCGACTTGTACTGGCCGAATCGTGACACTGTATCTCCATTGAATTTTTTGTATGTTATTCTCTCATTTTTCTTTTATAAAATCTTGGAACCGATGCTAGAACCTAGGATTTCTTTACATTTTTAATATGGCCAGTAATACGCTGTTGCTTAGCTATTGTACATTAAAAATTTTGTTTCTTTTTAATACATCGTTCATGTTCCTTAAGTCTAGTTGATATTGAGCATTCAGTTTCTCCCACATACACTTCTCCACAGGAGCAAGGAATCGTACATACTCCTTCTGTTTGAAAAGGTACAATATCTTTCGGGGATCGCAAGCGTTGTCCAATGTTCAATCTTCTTATGTTTATTGAAGATTGTAAGTATGTTGGACAGTCGAAGTAATCATCCTATGTTGTGTGTACTGCCACGCAGGTATGGAAGAACAACACTGCCTAACGGTGGCTCCTCATCATTCTCCTTGGGCGGAGTTGGATTACTATATCTTTTAAATAGACGCGTAATATCTTCAGTGCAATAGCCATTCCCTCTGAGAGTCAGTTTCGATATTTCCGATTAGGGGTTCGCAAGACCGAGACCGAGACTGTATCAGTCTCGGTCCCGGTCTCGGAAAATGTTCACGGTCTCGGTATCGGTCTCGAAAGTCTCGGTGGTCTCGAAAACAAAATTTTAAAAATAATAATTGTTCGCCGAGATGTTATTTAGAGAAAAGTACATGGAAGCCTACGTTCGAAACCCAGAGTTTTTTTCCAATCTTATGGCAAAATGGCAAAAGATCATTTGTCTATACAGGCGACCTCTGTAGCAGTAGAACGTTTATTTTCACAAGCAGGGTTAATTAATACAAAACTAAGAAGCATGTTAAATGAAACTTCAAACAAATGCTTATTATATATTCATTCACGGTATAAAAAGTAACTTGAAAAATGAAATTATAAAATATTAGTTTAAATTTTCTGTAATATTTTTAGGTTTATTATATAGGTTGAAATAAAATCTAAAAATATGCTTATAATGTATGTTTAGAAATTTAAATTTTTACTTTGTTATTAGAACAGGTCGTTATTTTTTAAGCGTTATAGTTGAATTAGCTTTATTGATCATCTATTTAAAATCCTAAGCCAAATTCTACTTTGTGTTTTGTTTGTTGAAAATCTTGTCCGTATGTATATGCATTATTTTTATTATACACATATAGTTAAAAATTTTATATCGACCATTATTTTCAAATACAAACAAAATCAATACAAAAATATTGTTCTATAAAATACGTGCCTTCTTTAATTAGCAAGCCATCGAAGCGATTAAAGTAGAAAATGTTAAGTAAAATTTTCACTGATTTTTTTTAACAATGTTTTATTTAATTTAATTCGGAAAATTTTTAAACAAAAATCACCGCAATTACTTCGTCTGTTGGAGACTTTACCGTATCTATACTATATAAGAATATGATATTGCGATGTTTTTAGTTACAGTCTATTAGTTATTAATTATTGAACCAAAAAACTAAAAATTTTTGGATTTTAGTTACTTTCAATAATTAAACATAAAAACATAAATTTATAAAGATCACAATATCAAAATCCTACATAGTATAGTTGTGATAAAGTGTCTCTTCTTGAGAACAGGGTAGCAATTTACGGTTTTCGACATGTGAAGTGGAATTTCGCTACTAGAATTCTAAATTTGGAAAATTCTCTTTTTATGGTTATTTATATCGTTTTTTAAATGACTATTTCACTAGTATCATTGTTATAAGAACATATACAATGCTAGTATAATATAATTGATTATTAAAAATTATTTTTTGCATCAATTAATTTTTCCCCAAACATATAATTTTTAAATTATTTTGTCAAAACAAATAATTTACGAACTTTAGTTATTTTGCTACTTCACTTTGAGATCGAGACCGAGAGTCTCGATAGGTAAGTCTCGGTATCGGTCTCGATCTCGAACACCAAGTTACGGTCTCGGTCCCGAAATACTTTTTCAAGTCTCGGTATCGGTCTCGGTCTCGAAACGAGACCGAGACCGAGACCGAGACTAGTCTTGTGGTCTCACGAACCCCTATTTCCGTTGTTACAGAGTCTAGATCAGAAATCGAAATAGCTCTAAATACTAGTCAAAAACCGATTTCTTTTGTGCTGGATTGTAATGGGAATTTGTGTTTAAGTATGTATTTGTATGAATCAGTTTTCTATACACAGAATGTCATAATGTACCATTTTCCTTCCTTTGAACCCTTACATCTAGAAAGGGAATCGTTCCATTAGATTCAATTTCCATTGAGAACTTGATATGATGATGTTGTTCATAAAAGTAATCCAAAAATATGAGGAAATTGTCATGTCCATGAGGCCAGACACCAAAAGTGTGTCATCTACATATCTGAGTGAGTGTTTTGGTTTTAGTGGAGCGGATGTTAGAGCAATCTCCTCAAAGCCTTCCATAAGGATATTCGCTACCACAGGTGATAGAGGAGATTCCATAGTTGCTCCTGAAGTTAGTTCATAAAAGTTCATAGAAAAACGAAATAAGTATAGACCAATCAGTTTATTATCACTTTTGTACAAGCTTTTCACAAAAATTAACACTAACCGACTTACATCAAAATTCGACACATACCAACCTGTAGAACAAGGGGGTTTCCGAAAAGGTTTCAGCACAATCGACCATTTACAAACAATAAGAACTCTTATCCTAAAGGCGTTTGATACAGTCGAGATTGCTTACATACTGATGGCCATGGACCGTGCACGAATCGACACAGATATAGTACACTTATCGAAAATATCTACCATAATGCTTCTCTTCACATCAAAATAGACGAGGAAACAAGAACGAACACAATCAAGGTAGGTTCGTCAAGTGGACACGATATCGCCAAAACTATTTACTCTAGTACTCGAAGACATCTTTAAGAAACTACCATGGGAAGAGAAAGGAATTAAAATTGACGGAGTATATCTTAACCACCTCCGATTTGCAGACGACATCGTACTGATATCAAGTGACGTAAACGAATTAGAAATAATGCTTTAACAACTAAGCGATGAGTCAAAACAGGTTGGCCTCAGAATGAACTATTCCAAAACAAAAATAATGAGCCCAGAAAACACACATATATCGATTGAGGATGAGGACGTTGAAAACATCAGGGAATACAATTATTTGGGCCATACAATCACTCTCGAAAAGGAAAACCAGTACAGGGAAATTACCAAACGAATACTCTTTTTCGTGCTGAGAGAGAGCAATATACCAATCAATTTAAAAAGAAAAGTATTCGATGCCTGTGTCCTACCAGTTACCACATACGGACTGCAAACAACATGCCTAACGGAGAAAAACTCCAACAAACTAAGAATAATGCAGAGATCAATGGAAAGATCAATGTTGAGGGTGTCTCTGAGGGAGAGAATCAGAAACGAAGAGATCCGACGAAGAACAGGGGTTACAGACGTCATTAGGAGGATTGCTGAACTTAAATGGCAATGAACTGGGCACGTCGCAAGACAACAGTATGAAAGATGGCCACTACGAATCATACAATGGCGACCAAGAGAGGCTAAACGTAGTAAAGGTAGACCCAAGATGAGATGGATAGATGATATCAAGAAATCAGCAGGCAGAGACTAGCACCAGAAAGCACAAGACAGAAAACAGTGGAAAGAATTAGGAACGGCCTATGTCCAGGAGTGGATGAATTAAGAGGCTGGAGAAGAAGAAGAGAAGAGAACTTCCACTAGATCTATTAAGTGCATCAAGATTACTGTGATCCAATATGTCTGATATAATGGAAATTGAGTCGTTGAGAGGAGCATTTGTGTATACTCATTCTACATCGAAACTGACAAAAATATCGTCGGAATCCAAGTGGATTGCCTTGAGGTTTTTCACGAGATGTGCTGAGCTTTTTACAAAAAAATCTTTATTTCCAGTAAAGGTATTAAGAAAATTTGAAAGATATTTACCTAGTTTGTATGTGGGCGAGTCTATTGTACTGGCGAACGGTCGAAGTATTACATTGTCATTGTGTTTAAAACCTGTTTATCTTGGAACTGCTTGATTTTAATGATTTCTTCTCCACTCGTGGTAGGCTAGATGCGTTAATCAGATTGGTGATGCGTCTTTCTATTCTACTTGTTTGAAGGTTGAGTTACATTTTCAACGTATTCCGTTTTGTATATGACAATTGTGGCGTTGCCTTTATCTGTTGAAAGGATCAGAATGGTTGTGTCTTCATTTAGGGTTTTTATCGCTGTCTTTTTGGCTGTGGAGAGATTCAACTTCGGTAGATTTGAATTTTTAATCGTCTTCGCTGTCTCATATCTGACTCGTAGGCTTGCTCCACTGGTAATTTTCTGATTGCCGCTTCGACGGAGAACACAATATCTTCTACGGGACTCCTACTCGCTGCTATAACGCATTTTGGCCTTTGGAAAGGACATAATGTTTTGACTCGGTTAACGGTTTCGATGACAAGTTGATAACTGTATTCTGCGCAGGTTTCACTGGACTTTTTCTGTCCAGGGCTACTTTAAACTTCTCTTGTTGTAAATATGATCCTTTCTAGTATAAAAGCTAACTTCAGTTTCTAGTTTTTTACGGGCATTTTTATCGTAGCGCATTGCTTGTATTCCTGGCAAGCCTATATATATTTTTAACAGTTCTAGAAATAATGTGATGCCTCACCTGTAGTGACTTTGCTACTACATCCTCATCTCGACATCTAAGGAGAAAGGCGAACTGTAACTTATCCTTGCTGATCCGGAGATCGCCAAAAGGTTTTAACTCACTAGTATTTAGAACTATTTAGATTTCTGATCAAGAATTTCTAACATCAGAAACATTGAAACTGACCGAAGCTCTCAGAGGGAATGGCGATGGCAGTGAAGATATTACGCGTTTAATTAAAAAATATGGTAATCCAACACCGCCCAAGGATAAGGTTGAAGGGCCACTATTAGGTAGTGTTGTTTTTCGCTACATATATGGCACTACAGAAAAAACAGGAAGATTACTTCGGCGGTCCAACATACGTTCAATCTTCAGTACACATAAGAAGATTGGACAATGCTTGCGATCCCCGAAAGACATTATGTCTGTTAAAACAGAAGGAGTATATAAAATGCCTTGCTCCTGTGGAGTTGTGTATATGGGAAAAACAGGACGCTCAATATCAACAAGACTTAAGGAATATGAAAGTTGTATTATAAAGAAACAAATTTTTTCTGTTGTAGCTGAACAACAGCATACCACTGGTCATATTATAAATGTAAAGGAAACCAAAAACATCGGTTCCAGGTTTTTATAAACAAGAAGTTAGAGAATCTATTGAAATATTTAAACATTCAAAAAGACAGAGACACGGGTTTCGGTTTACATCACACGTGGAAACCGATCTTAACACAGGGTCACGGTTCGGCGAGCACAAGTCGAGTATAAAGGCCCGTCTTCGAGCTCAATCACTGTTCACATCTCGTAGAGTAGGGTCACCTGTTCAACAGTGAACCACATTTTTTTAAAACCCAGATAATGTTTTCAAAAATTTTTTTTTTTGTAATTCGCTATTTTTAAGTCGATATGGTAAACAGTTTTTTATCTTTTTCTGCAATAAAATTAAAAAAGTAATAGTTAGATTTGACAGAATTTACTTTTTTTAAAAGTAGTGCAAGTGGTTCACTGTGGGACACTGCTGTTACACAGTGAACCAACGTTGTGTACACAGTGAACCATAGCTTTCTAGCCTAAAATAAGTTTAATAGTTTTTCAAAAACTCAGATTATTTATTAATTTACGTTATATTGGAATGAAAATCAAGTATAACGATAATAAGGACATAAAAAATTTTTGGTTGAATTAAGTCCAACAAAACTAAACATAAACAGGTTACATTAATCAGGAAACTGTCAGTTATAAAGATGTATTGGAAGTGAATTAAGACTAATAAAATAAAACAAAAACTGGTAACATTTATAAGTAAGGTACCTACCTACGTAAAGCTGATAACAAAAGAACAAAAAGTAAATTATTTTTTAGGATTCATTCACCGAACTTAAACTAAAACAATAAAATATTAGCTGCACTATCTAATCTAATTAAATTAAATAAAAACTGGTAACTGAAATTCGGAAGGAAACGAAAACTTCTTGTTCTTCAACGCATATTTAGAAGGCTAAAATTAACCTCGAACTTAACATAGGAATTTTGTCTTTTGGTGCCATTATGAAACTCGGGCTGGGGAAGAATGTACTTTATATCTTCTTCTAGCACAAAAGACTTATCCTCAACTGTTGGCAAAGAAAATTGTTCGTTGTTCTTAGACTTAATTCTTAAAAAACTAATTTGGTATTCCCACGAAGCATTGTTGCGTGGTTCAATTATTTTTCCCACATAATAAACGATCTGCTTCTTTGTCGCGAATTGCACCAACACATAATCGTTAATATCAGGTCTTCTGGGCAATGGCTCAAAGTTACCAGGAGTAAGAAGAACACAGGGATCTTCATCATCTGTAGGTGATTCGTACCACAGCCCTCCATCGGTGGAATGGCTGGAAAAACTAATGTTCGATTCCAGATCTGTTTCGTCCTGCTCCCTGCTTTCCTGAAAAACTTGACGTTTTACTATCTTCTTCTTGCTAATTTCTTTCTTACGTTTTACTGCTTGTCTTTCTTCTTTAATTTGATTAAATTCCGGAGTGTCCGTGGCGATTATGCTTTTTCTCATTTTTCTATTTTTTCGTAAGTTAGTTCTCGGGCCAGCTTTTAGAGCGGGTCTGAATATTTCTGGGGGCACAAAATTGTTTACTTTTTTGGATGGACCTGGACTGGTATGTTGAGTCTGCATGCTTGGCAAAGCTGCAACATCATCTGGGTCTGGTCTTTTAGATGAACCTGGAACCGGACTGGCAGATGGAGACTGCATGCTTGCAATATCATCTGGGTCTGGTCTTTTAAATGAACCTAAAAGCGGGCTGGCACGTGAGGACTGTATGTTTGGGATGTCTGCAACATTAACTGGGTCTAGTATTTCAGATGAACCTGGAACCGGACTGGCAGATGGAGACTGCGCCGTGCTTGGAATGGCCGTAAGATCTTTATCTTGAAAGACTTTTGAATCAAGGGAATCGATTTCTGGAGGGACCGTAATATTTTCTGAGGCCAGATTATCAGGACGTGGTCGATTTGTTACTTCACTTGGTAAAAAGTCGGCGTCAGTAAAAATATTTCTATCAAATGGAAATATCCCACAACATTTAAAGGCCTTAATAATATTTGCAGGAGTCATTGCGCGACTGTGCGCCGTACCGATACAATCAGCTAAGTCGTAAATGGTAATTGGCTTACCAGGATTACGCAAAAGCCACGAATCAACAGCACTGTTATAATACGTTTTGAAAGGTGCTAAAACTCCAACGTCAAGCGGCTGCAGTTTTGCCGATGTATGTGGATGCAACGTAAGTATGGTAACCCCGGACTGCTTGGCCAAGTTTAGAGCCTCGATGGACAGATGTGACTCGTGGTTATCAAATATTAATAAAGACGGATGTTGTTGAGAGGAGTTAGTATGTTTAATAAAGTGTCTAATTACGTGCGTAAATAATTCAGAATTCATCCAACCACTTGGGGTTGCTAGTCCTAGTGAACCAGGTGGTGCTCCTTTCATCATGTAATCCTTAAAATTCTTTCTGGGAAAGACAATGACCGGGGGTAAAGCGATACCACTGGCTCCTATAATACAGCATGTAGTGACTAGCGTGCCTCGTTCTCCACTTGTAACCTTTCCAATACACTTTCTCCCAGTAGGCGCAATTACCTTTTGAGGTTTCTGTACAGTTGTGGTGGAGGTCTCATCTAGATTAAAAACTCTAGTTCCCTCAGCAAAAGCGGGGTTCCTGGAAAGTGCATTTTCAAGATTATCGAAAAATTTCTTGACATTTTCTTTATTAAAAGAAGTTGCTCGTGCTAGACTCGTTGCCTCTGGTTTTCGTAATGTAAGATCTTGATGCCTCTTTCTGAAGGCACGCAGCCATTCCTTACCAGCCAACTGTTCCTTCTTCCAGGATTCTGGTATTTTGATATTATTAAGCACAGCCATGTCATATGCGACTTTGTGTGTGTCGGTCGTAGTTAGTCCATAAAACATCAAAGCACAGTTTTTTAAATAATTTTTGAGAATGACTTCTTGGGGTGCCGAAAATATCCGGTTAACTCCATAATTGGGAATCAATCGAATTTCATCGTTGGGCGAATTTTTCTTTTTTAAAGCGTACCGCCTTAGTGTTGGGTACGGTATATTTTTCTCTTGTGCAGCCTTTCGTATACTCATTCCTTCCGAAATAAGGACCAGTGCATCTCTCATTACAGCTTCTGAATGCGCTCCCACTTTTCTAACCGCTGTTTTATTCCGTGGCATACTATAAAAAAAAGTTTTATTTGGTGGTGTTGTAGAGTGAACCAGCCAAGGTACACAGTGAACCAGTGGTTCACTGTTGAACACATAATTTTGGTTCAGTGTGTACTTTTAGCACATGTCACAAATAAACCATCACAGAACAAAATCTCCTAAGACTATTTATGTTTTAATAGTGGTAAATAAACAAAAACTTAAACACCTTTTACTACATCAAACATTACAAAGCATAAAATTTTACCCAAAGTAGATATTAAACATTAAACTTACCTTAGAAAAGTTACTTTTAGCGGGAGAAATTAGAAATTCATAAATTATTCCAAGATGGACCACCTGTATTCGCCGGGATATAGTTGACAACTAAACCGTTTAACCAAACGTGGCTTTGGAACGTGTTTGGCGCGTGAAACTATTATGACGTAGTAGGTGGTAGGGGTGGTTCACTGTGTCTGGGTGGTTCACTGTTAAACAGTTGACCCTAAAGATCCCTGAAGATGCCTCGTGCAATCGAAGACGAAACGTCGAATAGTAATTCCAGTTTGACACAGTCTAATCTACATGATTTCTTAAGTCCTTGACATTTGTTTGTTATCTTAACATAAGTTACACTTACACCCTCATGAAAATTAGCGACGGAATAAATAAAAATATTTAAACCTATATAAGTGTGGTAATGCCTTGTAAAATAATTATTACTCTCAGCGAGAAGATTTTATTTTCGTTTTATACTATTTAAAACCACATTTATAATATACGTTGTTACTGCCTTAGGTAGAACATTGTACAAAAGCCTAGCATATTGTACAAACAAAACATCAATAACTACAGAAATCAAGTAATCTAGAGCAAATCCTGGATGATGATTTTTCACCGTTAAAATGCTTCCCATTTACGAGGGAAGTAATATATATATATAGACAAAAATTTTAATAACATAATAATGAAAAATAAAACAGTTACCTAAAAGTCAAAAAACATTATTATTACAGGAGGGTCATAATTTGGACAACATTTTTTAATTATTTACTCAATATTCTTTAATTTTATTTGTTTTATTTTTGTTGCTTTTAAGTTTTCCTAAATTAGTGCAAATACAATATTTATCAACTTCTTAGTGAGGGTAATGATATTTGATTTTTAATAATAATTTTCTATCGAGAAAGTTGTATTTAAAAGTCCTCAAATAAAAAAGTAAAATGCTACAATTTCGTGTTATAGAAGGAATAAAAGTGGCATGAACACAATTGGTATAATATGATTTACTATAAACCGAAACATCATGTTTACTATTTTTACTCTATTTGCATAGTAAATTTAATGTTTAGAGTATTAATTAAACGCCAGCTCGAGTTTATTTTTTACCTTATAATATGTTGAACTTGCCTCACAATCGCTGAAGAAGTATTCATCGTATCTCCACATTATGTCTTAACTTCTTTATAGTCTGGAAATAAAATGTGTCTTCATTTTAATGATCCTCTTCTCAACACGACGTTTTTATTTCTGTTTTAATTGGTACTTATAGAACTTTATTCGTATGAAACCGCAATTTTAAGATAATGGATGCGTAAAATAGTATATCAGGGGGCTTCGATAATATTCTCTACGGAATATAGATATCTGTATGTATAGCTACTAAATGAAGCAAATAATGGAATGTATAACAATATATAATCAGATGTTATATTAATTGCCTTGAATTAAATATCAATACATTTTTTTTTTGATTAAATCTCCAAATTGTAGAATTCAGTGCTCCGTCAGAACAAGTATACCGGGTCAGCTCAAAAAGTTATATAACGTAGGCTTTCCAAAAATATATACTGTATGCTGTTATTTTTAAAAACAAGCTCAAATTTTGAGATTTTTCAAAATATTCTTTTATGTCTAATTAGTAGGTAGTAGGCTGTGGCTAAAATGCATTAAATGCAAAATTCATGTAAGTAATTATTAAACTAAAGATGTAATACTTTCAAACTTAATTCAATAGATATTTTTTAATTCTCAACTCTTAAATATTTATTACAGCATATTAACTTAATTATGATAAAATTATTAAATTTTACTCAAAACAAAACAATAGTTCCCTATCTTAATTACAACTTGAGGCAGGCAAAACAAAAGAGAAACAAAATTTTAAAAAAGCAAAGGGTTTTCAGAATGACGGCCATTTTCCCGTATGCAAAATTGGCACATTTTCGTTATTCTTCTAATAGATTCCCGCACGAAGCTCCCCTACAGACTGATATCGCGTTTTATATATTTTATTTTGCAAGAAACCCCATAAGAAAAAATCTAAAATCGAAAGATCTGGAGATCGAGGGGGCCATCTTACAGCTCCGTGGGTACCAATCCATCTTTGAGGAAAGTTATCATCCAAAAACGGCCTTAAAAGCGCAGAGTTGCGGCTTGAGGTACCGTCTTGTGGAAGATGGATGTCATTATAAGGTGCCAAGGGAACATTTTCTATGGATTGTTGAATAATTCCTAGGATTTCTAGGTACCGCCGCGCTGTGAGAACTTTTTCAAGAATTAAACTGCGTGTCTTCCAAAAATGAAACACGAGACTGCAACCCCAGAGCGTCCTTGTTGTGTCCTCTCAAAAATTAAATGGAGATCTTCTGCGAACCAGTTTCTTGTATTAGATTGAAAATCCTCGCAGTTGAAAAATAAAATTCATCGGACTAGATATCATTGGCAAAACAACATTCGGCGCTCGGCGTCGCCGGGGTGTAAATTTTGAACTATGTGGAATTTATATGAGTGATACTTATATTTTTGCAAAATTATTTAAGCATCAGAGATATTCAACAGTTGCTTCCTCTATTTGCTGGCAAGAAGATCAAGGCTTTGCTTTTTATATCCCAATACGTTTATTTCTTTTCTCTCTCTATCTTGTTTGGTGTGTGTTTTAGGACGAGCGGAATTATCATTAGACTATTTGAAACAAACCAACATATCATCATAATTTTCGCAGTTATTCTAAAAAAAGCAAATTAAATATACACTCACTTTTATGAAAAAAAAACTGTTTAACGCAATTTCAAATTCAAATTCAAATTCAAACAATTTTTATTCATCAGCTAGTACATGACAACTTTCATGATTATTTGCTATTGTATGGAAAAAATACTTATATTCCTACATACATAGGAGGAATAAGGACTGCTCCCCAATTAAAAAACTGATTCGCAGCCACATAAAACATATGGCTGCGCGGAACAACCCTACCAATTAACATCTAATACGGAGTACAATTTTATTCAGTAAGACCAAGTTTATAAGATAAATGTAACATAATATATAGTAAATTATAAAAACTTATAAAAAACAGATTATTCAAATAAATGGCGTGGCTAGGCAAAGGATAAGGAGACACCCCAGGAGACATTCATGTGCATGGGTCGGAAGAAGCTAGTAGTTTATAAAAAACATGGAAAGCATCAGTGTAGTGCATGCAGACATTTGGCTTACATTCAAATGTGCGCACAAAACACAGAAATTGATTAATTATATATAAGGAGTTTCCCAGAGATTCACGATTTCAAGTAAGACTTTATGCAACTAAAAGTTTGTTCCTGATGTACTGGGTGAACGGTTGAATGTTATATTCCTTTACGCGATTTGGAAGAGAATTCCACATTTGTATGACTATAAAACTGAATGATTTCTGAAACGTAGACGTTTTGTGTTAAGGAATTACATGTCTTCTTAAATAAGGGGGTTGACCTGATTTTAAAATTCTGTAGACAAACGTATATATATATGTAATTTGCGTCGATTTGCCATCGTTAAAACTGAAAACTTATTTAAATATGGAGTGATACGATTCCTAAAGGGAATATTATAAGAAAGTCTCATACAGGTATTTTGTAACTTTTGAATAGATTTTGAAATTCTTCCAACCAACGAGCTATGATAAACCACGTCCCCGTAATCAAATAGAGATAAAATAAGTGTATTACATAAATAATATTTAATTTTTTCTGGCAAGTAAGTTTTAAGTTTGTTCAGGTTTTTAAGACGCATATATGCAACTTTAAGTTTGTTTTTAATATGTGTTTCGAATAAGAGTCCGGAGTCAAAATAGATACCTAAATTTTTTGTTTCACTTAAAACAGGCACAGGTGCGTTGTTAATTTTTAAATTTAGATTACCTGACATGTCTGCTATTTGATTTTTATTAGTTCCAAATAAAATTACACACGATTTGGCTGCGTTTAGCTTCAGATTATGATCCATCGTAAAATGGTTTAGATAATCTAGATCCCGATAAAAATTAGCCATACAATTTTCAAAATTCTGATGTTCAAATGACATATACAGGGTGGTCGAAATTGGTCTGTTTTAACAGAGAAAACCTATTTCCTGACTAGATAGAGCAAAACTGACTTAGGTGTCATGGGCTCGATTTCTGAGAAATGTTTAATGGCAAAAACCGCCTGCCGATATTTTCACTGCCAACTGAGATATAGGGCGTTTTTCAATTTTCGGCCATTTTGAAAATTGTCCATAACTTTTTTATTTTGCGGAATATTAACATTCTGCAAAGACATTCTAAAGGCACTTTTTTATGTGCAATCCAGTGGCGTACTCAGTTTTTTTCTATAGTTGTCCGTTTTATCATAAATAGGCAAAACTTTTTTTTTTCAAATAGAAATCATAGTTGGCTATAAATTATAAAAAATGCTCGCGTTTAGCCCTTTTCAGTGATATAAAGTTGTAGGTACTTATTTTCAAAAATAACGAAAATATTAGGTGTTTTTGGTTTACATCGAAGTAGGCTTTGATTTGTGATGACAATATCTCAATTATGTATTGTTAAGATTTATAGTTTGTTAGCAACTTAAACACAACTTTAAATAACACTAGCTAACGTTATTTTAATTATTTATTATTAATTTTTTTTATTTTTTTTTGTTTACATAGCAAAGTTGAACAAAATTAACAAACTAAACTACTATTTACAGCTACAAGTGAAAATAAAAAATAATTATGAAAATCTAGGTATTTAGTTAGATAGGTTTCTGATAAATATATTTAGAGAAGTTGTTCAAATTGAGCCCCTCCCTGTTGAATACAAACTAAGCATCTTTTGCGTACCGAGTTGCAACTATTTATTAGTTCAACTGGGCTAATAGATGCAAAAGCTTGCCTAGTGGCCTCTTGCAATTCTTCTTTTGTGTGAAAGGTTCTTCCTTTAAATATCAAGTCCTTCAATCTTCCCCACAAAAAAAAATCTAAGGGAGTTAAGTCACAGGACCTAGCAGGCCAAGGTATGGGGCCCCACGTACCAATCCAATTTTCTCGAAATTCGAAGTTTAAAAGATCAGTTGTGATCCTTGCATTGTGCGGGGGACAACCATCTTGTTGATAGTAGATATTTCTGGCATCAGCTAAAGGTATGTCTTCCAACAAAGGGACAATATATGTGCGCAAAATATTTACATAATCATCTGCAGTTAAATTTCCATCGTAAAAATAAGGTCCCACAAATCTTCCTCGGAATATCCCCACCCATATATTGAATCCACACCGACCTTGCCGGTCTTGTTGCACAACTACGTGTGGATTTTCAGTGGACCAGTGATATGAATTATATCTATTAAATATACCAGAAGTATCTACTCTGGATTCATCACTCCAAATAATATTTAATGGAAAATTCTCATTCTCCATGAATTTTTGCTCATACCACTGACAAAATCTCAATCTTCTAGCGGCGTCCCCTTCACGGAGTTGATGAACTCTTCTCGTTCTGTACGGTTTGAATTTATGTTTTTTGAGTATTTTTAAAACGGTGGTCTTTGGAACATTCGTTATATTAGCCAATGTTCGAGAGGAGGTGCCAGGATGATCTAATACCTCACCAATTATATTTAGCTGCTGGATTTCCTTTTCTTCCTTTAGTTCATAATGTCTTGTTCTTAACTTTTTAAAACTTCCGTAATTTACTAAATTACTTTTTAATGTTTGATAAATTCGGTTATCCGGTTGACGTCGCTCGGGAAATGTATTAAAATATAATTCACTAGCTGCTTCAGGAACTTCGTTAGATAATATGTAACATTTTAACATATCATACTTTTCATAATTCTCAAACATATTTTGTCAGCAACTTAACACAACTTTATAAAGATAACACCAAAACGCAATAATTACACCAGACTACAGTAATCTGACAGCAATATATTCAAAATATTGAACGCGCGTCATTATTCCAAGGCCTACTTCGATGTAAACCAAAAACACCTAATATTTTCGTTATTTTTGAAAATAAGTACCTACAACTTTATATCACTGAAAAGGGCTAAACGCGAGCATTTTTTATAATTTATAGCCAACTATGATTTCCATTTGAAAAAAAAAAGTTTTGCCTATTTATGATAAAACGGACAACTATAGAAAAAATCTGAGTACGCCACTGGATTGCACATAAAAAAGTGCCTTTAGAATGTCTTTGCAGAATGTTAATATTCCGCAAAATAAAAAAGTTATGGACAATTTTCAAAATGGCCGAAAATTGAAAAACGCCCTATATCTCAGTTGGCAGTGAAAATATCGGCAGGCGGTTTTTGCCATTAAACATTTCTCAGAAATCGAGCCCATGACACCTAAGTCAGTTTTGCTCTATCTAGTCAGGAAATAGGTTTTCTCTGTTAAAACAGACCAATTTCGACCACCCGGTACAATTGAGAGTCGTCAGCAAATTGTTGAAGTTTGGAAAAATTAACTCCCTTATCCATATCAGCAACATATAAAGAAAACAGCAACGGCCCCAAGATCGACCCCTGCGGTAGCCCAGTTGTCAAAAGTAAATAGTGAGATTTGAGCTTGACAGGACCGTCATTTAGTAGTACACAGATTATATTTATGAGCGAATTTTTACAAAAAGGTAAACATCACTTTAGATCCGTGTTACATAACTGATCTTCTCCAATGGATCTACTTTTTATTGAATTAATTATTTTAATCAAATAATTTTCATCTATTAGGTCAAAGTTTAAATCAGATGTTACATTAGCATCCTTATTTTGGTTATAAAAATTGGGTTTTACGTTTGAAGTTGTATCAACCCCTGAGGCGCAATTGGAAAAATAATCATTTATGGAGGATGGGTCCGGAAAATTTGTAGAGATGTCATAGTTTGTGTTTTTTGTCAAATTTAATTTTTTTGCCATAGTCCAAAAATCTCTACTTTTTGAATTAGCAAAAGAATTAAAATATGCGATTTTTTCTCTAGAGATAGCATGTTTTATATAGTTTCTCAATTCTCGATAATACCTAAATCGACCATCAGTTTTGTTACTAAGATATTTGCTGTATGCTTTGTCTCTAAGCTTAATTAGTAATTTAATATTATTTGTTATCCATGGCGTATAAGGCCTTTCTTTAATTTTTTGTCGTTGTAATGGTGCATGTTTATTTATTAGAAAACTTATGTTGTCATTAAAAAGCTGCAATTTGTCATTTATATCTAGTGTATAATAAATAGCTTCCCAAGGGATCTGTAAGGCATCCTACTCAAATTGATTGTAATTAATACTATTATAGTCTCTGAACTCAATGATTTTATTCTCTAGTTTTATGTTCAGGTTGTTACTGAATAAATTAAACAATGGTCCAATATCTCTTCAGATCTATTAACTGTTCTACAATCCTGTACTTGAAAATTATTATTTATTATTATAACATCAAGAAGACTAGAAGTGTTACTCGTTATATTAATACGAGTGGGATCCACTACGTGTTGAACTAAATTGTACATTTCGAGAACTTTAAAGAGTTTGATTTTCGATGCAGACTGCTTTCTTAAATCTATGTTAAAATCACCGACAAAGAGCGTAAAATCATAAAATGGTACATTTAGATTCATAATATCTTCTAGGCATTCAATAAAATTGTCCACGTTCGAAGAAGATTTGTAAATAGTTGCAAATAGTACTGATTTTTTACCTAAATTAAATTTTACACATAAAAATTCGCAGGAATCTGCGACGACGTCAAGTTCAACTAATTGAAATCTAATGTGTTTTTTAATAGAGATTCCTACTCCTCCCCATCTACCATTCTTATCTCTCCGAACAAATCTGTATGGATTTAATGCAAAACATTTATCATCATATGTAGGTGTCAACCATGTCTTGGTAACACCCACTAAATCAAAATTTATAATAATAATTGAATGTTTATTTGAATAGAAACATTGTTTTTGAATAAGAATTACAAATAATCTAAGATTGCATAATCTGATCACTTAAAAGTGCTTATTTTGAGTTTTCTTTTATTGTTATTGCTTACAGTAATTTGATAAGTCTTTTAAAATTGAGCTGCTTTTATTTAGGCGAAGAATTATGTTGTCATTAAAAAGCTGCAATTTGTCATTTATATCTAGTGTATAATAAATAGCTTCCCAAGGGATCTGTAAGGCATCCTACTCAAATTGATTGTAATTAATACTATTATAGTCTCTGAACTCAATGATTTTATTCTCTAGTTTTATGTTCAGGTTGTTACTGAATAAATTAAACAATGGTCCAATATCTCTTCAGATCTATTAACTGTTCTACAATCCTGTACTTGAAAATTATTATTTATTATTATAACATCAAGAAGACTAGAAGTGTTACTCGTTATATTAATACGAGTGGGATCCACTACGTGTTGAACTAAATTGTACATTTCGAGAACTTTAAAGAGTTTGATTTTCGATGCAGACTGCTTTCTTAAATCTATGTTAAAATCACCGACAAAGAGCGTAAAATCATAAAATGGTACATTTAGATTCATAATATCTTCTAGGCATTCAATAAAATTGTCCACGTTCGAAGAAGATTTGTAAATAGTTGCAAATAGTATTGATTTTTTACCTAAATTAAATTTTACACATAAAAATTCGCAGGAATCTGCGACGACGTCAAGTTCAACTAATTGAAATCTAATGTGTTTTTTAATAGAGATTCCTACTCCTCCCCCTCTACCATTCTTATCTCTCCGAACAAATCTGTATGGATTTAATGCAAAACATTTATCATCATATGCAGGTGTCAACCATGTCTTGGTAACACCCACTAAATCAAAATTTATAATAATAATTGAATGTTTATTTGAATAGAAACATTGTTTTTGAATAAGAATTACAAATAATCTAAGATTGCATAATCTGATCACTTAAAAGTGCTTATTTTGAGTTTTCTTTTATTGTTATTGCTTACAGTAATTTGATAAGTCTTTTAAAATTGAGCTGCTTTTATTTAGGCTAAGAATTATGACTGTTAATCCTGAAACAGCTGCTGCTATCGTTGCGTTGCTTCAAGACGGAAAAAGTGAGCGATATGTTTCCCAGCAATTTCGCGTATCCAATAGCACTATGCACCGTATTTATGCACGATTTTCCGAAACCAGAGCATACACCAGACGACCTGGAGCTCGCCCCCAACAAAGAACAAATACTCACGATGATCGCTTTATCGCCTTACAAAGTCTGCGAAATCGTCGAGCTACAACTGTAAAAATCAGAAATCGACTCCAATACGTCCGGCTTACCGATATAAGCGAAAGGACAGTTAAACGAAAACTGGAAGAAGCCAATCTTACCAGCCGTGTTGCGTCACTTCAGTTCGCCAGAAACCATCAACATTGGGGAGAAAAAGAATTGCGCCATGTTATATTTATGGATAAGTCCAGATTTAGTCTGCGGGCTCCAGATAGTCGTGGGAGAGTATGGCAAAGACCACACGAGCGTTTTGCTGAATGTACCTTCAGATCTAGGGTAGGAGGGGATGCTTAGTTATGGTATTGGCTGAAGTTTCTTTGGAGGCACGCACGGAGTTGTAATTCGTTCCAAGGGGCTTTTTAATAGCTGGTAGATCGATCAAATTCTGCAAGATTTTACTGTTTCATGTTAATTTTATTGGAAATAATTTCTTTCTCATGCATGGAAATGCCGCGAGAATCACCAAATACTTAAATGACGTAAATAATCCCGTTATGGACTGGCCTGCATTAATTCCAGATTCGAACCCTATTGAGTATGTTTGGAACATGCTTGGCAGAAGAGTGTAAAGTGGTATTTTTGCTCCTTTAACCTTAAACAAGCTGCAACAAGCTCTTTTAAAGGAGTGGGAGCTTATTCCTCAAGAGGCCATCCGGCATTTAATCTTAGGGATGCTAAGAAGAATGCATGCAATCATACGGGCACGTAGGGGCAACACACGTTATTAAAAATGCACCTGCTTAGTTCCAGATAGTGGTTTAAATTTTTGCTAATTTTGCTTCAATGTATTTCAGGCCCAATTTTGTGTTTTTTTCGTCTTTTTAACTTAGATTTTAACAAAATTGTTTGTGTACAAATTATTACAATAGAAGCCCACACAAAACTTTATTGATATTTTTTTTAAATAAAAATTTCAAGTGCTCGGTTTTTTTGTGCCGTTGAGTGTACTATACAGTTAAATAGAAACACCAAAACAACAGAAATACTTCATTAATAATCAAAAATAGTTTTTGAAAGTTTTCTTTTTGTTCCAAATAAATTAGCCATTGTCTATTACCTATTAATTTGATACAAAGGAAAATTTTGGAAAATCTCGAATTTTGAGCTTGTTTCTCAAAATAACTTCGTACATGTATATATTTTTGGACAGCTTACGTTATTCCTAATAAACATAAAGAATAATATACCGGTATCAGATACCTGTGATACGAGGGATCCACAAAAATGCAATATTTTTAAAAAGGCTATGTTTAAAAATACGCTCGATACTCCGCAAAAGTGCCGAAAATGTACATACAAATGTGAAAAGTAGATCACGAAAATGTAAAGGTTATATAAAAACTGCTGCTATTATAAAACACTGTTTCCATTAATAAGGTTCATATTAGGTCTGTAAAAAGATATTCTAAGCAATATGAAATTTTAAATAACAAGTAGGCTTCAAACCAAAAGGACCAAAAATGTTAACAACATATTATTCTTTAAATATCAAAAATTAATTAAATGTTTCTACTTAAATTTTGATACCTATATAATATTTAAAATTGTAAGTTGAAATCAATACACTAAGTTTTTAGTGCAAATAAAAAAAGCAGGGCAGTGAAATGCGTCGTGGTTTGTATGTTACAAATAAATAGTTGAAATTAGACTTTATTATTCTGTCTCAAAAATGGATTTCCTTCAAGAAAAAGCCCCAGCAATTCAACGAACAAAAAATTAACATAGGCAGACAGGAAAGTTCAATAAAAGCTTTTAAAAAACTTGACACATATTTTTAGGAAAATAATGGCGTCGCAGTTTATTTGTTTTATAGAACAAACAACTTTACCCGAAAGTTCAGCACATAAAGTGGTAAAACTGAACTCAAAACGCAGATGCCGTTAATCAGTGTTTGCATCACACACCGCTGTTCTCAGTAATGTGAAGATAATTATTTTCAAGGGGATTTCTAAAGGCATCAGACACATTGTTCAGAACGAGTTATAAATAGAAGCACGAAATTAGTGAATATTCATGACTAACTATTCTGAGTTTTAAACATGTTTATTTTTCCCTTTTCGGAGGTAAATCTGTTGACAAATAGATAGAGAACTTTAACAGCTTGCAACAAGTTATAATACAGAGAATTGGCATATTTTAATATGTTCAATATTTGTCATCAAGCGAGTCAATCAGCTAATATAAGTTATAACAATTACAAATTTACGTTTAATTATTTAATTTATTATAACATACTGGCCATTATAAAATTTGACCAGTCATTACAGATTTTTATAATGAATAAGTCTCATTAAAATGTTTTTTATTTGTTTGTTAACTTAAATCTTTTTGGGTGTCATGTTTCAGCTGCAAGCATAGAATTTAAAAATCATTTTATAGGGAAATGAACTGTCTTAATTATTTTTTTTCGTATTAGATTAAAGTTATACATTTTCTTTTTTCTTAATACTTTAATTACCATATTAGTTCAGTACCCTCTTTGTTTAACTTCACTTATTTTACTTGTATAACGATAACAAAATAGAGTTTAAGTTGGCGCAATTTTAATTTCCATGTCATCGAAACTATTCACTTCGCATATGCATTGTTTATTTCCTTATTGTTAAGGTCACCTGGATTTATTAACCACTTTACGGCAATGCTATGTCGTAACGAATGTTATATTTACAATTTATGTACGTGCATTGAGCTAGCGAGATGAATAGAGAGTTAATAGAGTTAATATAATATTAATAGGGGGATACTATTTAAGGTAGCGTGTTCTTTTATAATACAATCAACAATTTTTGTTTAAAATATTCAACGTTATGGGCTATTACTTGATGGAATTCCATTACACGAAATAAAATACTAATATATTAATGAGAAAATTCCATAATAGAAATTTTTATACGACGTGTTTCGCTAACATTGTAGTTTCGTCTGATGTATATTACATACTAATTTTAAAAAGAATTCTACATTGGAGATTAACAATGCCTGTCTAGCCTACGATTCCTTATTTAAATTTTATAACCTAATTATCCTAGGTATAAGCGCTGGGTGTTTTTAACCACTGTAACTTTAACTATAGTAACAATATTTGGAATTTCAGAAAATGTTGAGTAAAGGGGAATTGTTAAGATCTATTTGGTCGTAAAGTAATAAATTTGTATCTTTTAGGAGGTTTATTTCTCACAGATTAAAAAATACACAAAAAGTCTAGGTATCAGTCAAAAATAAGTTTATAAATTAAGAATGGGTTACATGCTTCGCCCTAACGGTCATCATCAGACCTAAAATGAATATACATTGCAACGGAAAATACAATTATTTAATAATATATAACTTTGCCATAAACAAAACACATTTTATAAAGTACATAAAACAAACATTAGCAAACAAAGAAGCAATAAAAAACGAAACAAGGCTATGCTTGAATGACCATCCAGAGACGTCGATGTAAATTTATTTGAAGAGAGGCGATAGATCAAAAAAGAATTAGTGAAAATTACAGAAAAACTTGAAGGTTATACAAATTAAAAATATATAGTTAAGTTAATCACTTCATTAACGCAGGTAAGGATGGAAGTCTTTTAAGCTTTTGTTATTTCCATCTTTTCCAAAAGATCCAACTTCTTACTTATCATATTCGTGAATTATATTTATATTTTCAGATGTGGAAAAACTATGTTTTGAAGATAACAAATGATTCGCAAAGGCAAATTTTGTATTAGAATTATCTGTATTTTGATGTTTTGTAACCAAGCTAAGGTGTTCCTGGACCCTTGTCTAAATTTGTCTACCCGATTGTACCAGGTAAACAGCAGGACACTCTCCACAATGAAGGGAATAAACTCCAGATTTCTCAAGACTATCCTTTTTGTCTTTGATTCTAACTATGTGTTATTTTAAATGATATGATTTAAAAAATTTAGCTAAATGTATGTTTTTGGACATGAACCACATGTTAACTGAAAGAGCCCTGACTTTTCATTTCTATTACTTTTGTGTTTTTCAGAAATCTTCGTAAGTAATTATTAGTTTTGAAAGCGATTTTTACATTCTTCCTGTTAAGACAACGTTGAATTTTTAAAGAGGGCTTTCTGCAGTAAGTTATTATTTTAAAACATTTTCGATTAGGTGTATATATCATTAATAGTTTTGTGCCTTAACTTATCATTGTTTATTTGTTCTACTATTGAAACTGGATAGCTAATCGATGTATGGATCATACTGTGAAACGCTGCTAATTTATATTCTATGAGATGTATTACTAAAACGGGTCGAAAATGTTTTGTATTAAGTAATTAGTTACTTTTTTTCTTGCATAACTTGTTGATTTAATGTTAAATTTAATTATAATGTTAAAAAAACTTATAATAGGATATTATTTAGGTTTAGTTAGATTTTTAACAAAAATACCCGAATTATTATAGAAAATTGTTCATAACTTCTAAACTGCTAATTTTTGGAATATAAACTATATACATAGAATGATGCAAACACAATAAAAGTGCTAAATACAGGGTGTTCCATTTAAAAAATTAAGTTTTTTTAGTTACAGAAACATTTTTTTTGATGGTCATTTGTGACCACCCTGTATAATAGATTTTCGCTCTTAATAGGTCAGAGTATTAAATATTAACTACTCCCATGGATCCATAACCAAAATTCACAATTTTAGTCTTCAGGTGTGAAAAAAAAAAAATTCGTATGCTATGTAATGACAAAAAATACTCAAACGCAAGTGTAGAATTAGAATTTCTAAGAATATTTATACCATTTCATTAAAAAGAAAAAAATTGGTTACTGTCCTGGCACAATGGAACATATATACATAAAAATATTATAAAAAAAATTAAATCAGGGTAAAATACTTTCGTATTTAACTTATTTTTCTCAGTCTTATTCATTGAGATAAAATATAGGAGCATCTTAAATGGACCACCCTGTACGTACGTACCACATATGAAATAAAAAGAATAATACAAAATCTGTTAATATATATGTACATACTAAAATAATTGTTGCTCAACACAATTCTCGCATTTATTCAAATGCATAAAGATTTGATCAGTTACACTTTCCTGGCCCCTGATAGCAGTTTGTACAATTTCAAATGCATTTCTTATTTCCCTTTCACTAAATTTAGCAGGACATTCCCCTATTTCAGTCTTTTTTTCAGGATCTTCTACACTTTTTATATCGTCAATCGTTATATGGTCAGTTGGGAGATCTGTCGTAGCAACATCATTGTGGATATCTAAGAAAACTTAAAGCAAAAAATCTGCATCGACGGTAGCAGTTTTTTTTGTAGAATACCCCATTCTTTTTTTAAGGTAGCTAGATCCATTTCGTCTTCTTCCCATTCGTCAATTTTTTCAGTAAAACCTGCTTTAGAAAAGCAGTTTTTGATAATTTTCACTCCGTACCTTAACGTCTTCGGTTATACACTCTTTAAGGGGAATCACTTTTTGGATTGGAAGGTTGTTGTCAATCGCCTTAACAATTTTGTGAACTATTCTGTTTCGGTTATGGTGTTTTATATTTTTTATAATACCCTGGTCCTTAAGTTGCAATTTGGAAGTCATGTTTGGTGGAAAAAAGATCAATTTAATATTCCTCAACTTTTTACTTACAGTAACTGGATGTGCAGAACAATTGTCTATAAACATCACAATTTTTCGCTTTCGGCTTTTCATTTTCGTGTCTGGTTCTTTGATCCATCATTCGATAATCTCAGAATTCATCCAAGCCTTTTTATTATTGGCGTTATCTAACTGCAGAGATTTAACTCCTTTTAAGCAACGGCGATTTTTGCTTTTACCTATGAGCAGTAATTTCAGTTTTTCTGAGCCATCCATGATTGCTCCACCCATAAGTATCGCCCTTTCTTTACAAAAGTTTTATTTGGCAAACATTTAAAAAACAAACCAGTTTCATCACAATTGAAAATGTTTTTTGGCTCGTACTTTTTAAATACACTTTTTAAAACAGTTTCCAAATTTCACAGTTTTCCTGCCAAACTCTTGCACTCTCGCCAGACACAGTCTTGAAAACCATTGAACTGCGAGTCTTCCAGGCACTCAACCACCCTTCACTAGCTTGAAAATTAACGCAGTTAAATTCTTTAGCGAATTGTAGAGCCTTTTGCTTTATTAACACGGGACAAGAAGACACTAAAATTCATCGTAGGAGCAGTAACGGGACACTGTCGATTATGGAGGCACCTCTTTGTTAGGATGTAAGTATTGAGGAGGACTCTACCTGCACGCAGTGTCAGAATGAGGAGAAAACTTTACTTCATTTCCTGTGCAAGTGTGAAGCACGAGCAACACTAAGCCAGGTTATTTTTGGCAGTACGGTTTTGCATAGAGATGCAGCCAAGGAAAGATATTCAGATCTATATAGGAAGGACAAGTAGATTTAAGGATGGAAACCTGGTGGCGGGTGATGGTTGAGGGAGGGTCTGTGGTAGAGTGAGAGCGTCCTATAGATATACCAGTTAGGTTTCTAGAGCCTCCCCCCTCCAATTACTACTACTACTAAGATCTACAAGACTGGTCTGGCCTCAGACCAAAAATAATGAATAGCCTTCTTCTGACCAATTTTATGTAAACCACATAAAACAATATTATTACTAATATGTGAATTTATAACAGCATAGCACTCAGAAGGTGTTCTGTATCTAGCACTCATTTTAGTTGCAATATTGCATAATAGCCCTGGCAAACTTTTTTACTAACAAAGTCAACGTTAGTGTTCCAACCATATCACTATAAATGAATAATCCTAAAATTTGTTTCGAGATTGACAACTTAATTTCTCTGTTCTTGACTTTAATAACAAAATCCGTTACTATTTTTTCTTATGGTGAATCTGAATTCAAACTGTCTTTTTAAGATAAGGTGATTCTTCGTGCACCACTCAACAAACTCTCTTGCAACAAGTTCAGCTGGACCTGGCGTTCCCCACAGCTGTCAGCATCCGCGACCATAGGTGTATCATCTACACAGTTATGTAGCTTGCATTAATATAACTTGGTAGATCATTTAAAAATAGTGTAAAAATGACCATGAAATGGAAAAAAAATTCGTGACTTCTTTAAATATTTATCAGTGGAATTCTTTAACTAATAAACCTAGGAGAGGATGGACTGGTGGAGCCACTCCAAATAAGATTGAAAGTTCGGCTTTAGATCGAAATTGGGCTAAGCAAAGAACCCTAAAAAGGCGTAGACAAAGGAAACGTCAGGTTGACAAAGCCTTAATCAACAGAGGGGTTATTATACTAGAGTCGAGAGAGTTAGAGTAGCATTACACACGAAACAGGCAATTTACTTAAGGCTTACCTCGACAGAGATAGACGGAACGGGCCTTTAGGGGCGCGACTATACAGACGAACCTTTTCCCACAGGAACATATCCCTGTAGATAATTTTGACAATAATAACACCCAAATTGAGTACAAATTAATATCCATTGACTTTTCACCCGATTATGACCAACTTATCACACGCAGACATCTTCCATTCTTCTTCTTCCCTGTGGAAGGGTGGTGACGTCCCTAGAAGACCGAAAACGATCAAAATGCCTCTGTGCCGAACTAGTTACTTTTAAAGAGGATTGTGCCCCTTCGCCGCCCCTAAAACGAGTTGAGCCAGGACTTCAGACCCACCCAAAGGATATCCTGGATACCTTTGTCCATTATTCAGTTGGGTAGGAAGGATCCTAAGGGAGGTCAAGGCCGAGAACCAACTGTATGATGTCATGTTGTCAACACTGAGTAACTGTGACGTACAGAAATCTTTTAAAATGATAACAGACAGGTTTCGATGAAAATTAGGATCATCATCAGGGACTGATATCTCAAGATGACAGGACCCTGACAATTACAAAGGACAAACGATCCTGAGATGGGGGATATATTCCCCGAGATTCGGCGTCAGTCGGATCCAACTTACAGACCGAACATACAGGAGTTCCATTGTGTTCCAACCGTTAGGTCTGCCTATCCGATCGACCACCCCCACTCCTCCAGTTCTCTCAAGGTTCACTGAAATAAAACCTTTTATAAAAGAATCACAAACATATTTTATAAAATAACTACATTTTTGACATTTTTATTTAAAATAAGTGTAAACTTCTGACCCACCTTTCTTTAAAGTGGTCTAGTAACAAAAAAAAAATCAGAAAAAAATACGTTCTTAGAAAACTTACGTGTAATTAGGTCCCTGGTTAAAACTTCTTGCGCGAAGCAAACTTAAGAAAACTTAAAATAAATCCAAACTTAATTAAAGACAGAAGTTTGTTTCATATGTAAATAAAATTTGTTATATTCTAGATGCATTAAAAAAACGATAAAATCGAATTTCTTATCGTAATCCTTAGTTTTTTTTATTTTACTGAAACACCGTATTTTTCCTTCGAGTTTAGATTCTCCTTAACATTCCATTGAGATTCTGAACATATTTCATCCAGAAAGTCCAATATCGTAAAATGAATCATTTTAGACTTTAAAGGCTGTAAATCTAAATGGTTTACCTTAGGGCGAAACGAATTGCTATCTTAGTTTTTGTGGTTTTCTTATTTAAATCAATCAAAATTCAACATAAATTTTTTTCTGATTTTCTTGAAAACAGAAAAAACTTTCTGTAATAGTAATAATAATATTAATAATATAACCAATAATAATAAAACTAAACTAAAATTAAATCGAGAAAAAAAACACTGTTGCCATTTTGTTTTACTATACTGTATCCGTACCAGTACTGTTAGGCCGTCATTTTATTCCTCCACCTTGAATTAGTACTTAAATTTTACCCTTCTAATTTTTGTGCAAAATTTAAAATCGCATTAGCATTTACGCTTATTTTTTGAGCATTTTATACGGCAAACATTTGTTTCTTGCCCAGAATTTTAAATTAATAGAATAAGTAATTTTCAGACTGGCGCGGCGATTCTATCTAAAACTCTAAACCGTCATAACATTTTTTTCTATTTTTAAAAGTAATACCCGTAAATCCCGTTCGCAATATAAACAGACACCGTGTAGTTATTGTTTGCAACAGATGAGTAAACCCCATTTAAGTAAGGAAAGCATAGTAATGCCGAGATGCTAATTTAGCTATGACAAGCAACCCTTTCATACCATACGTGAATCAGCAGTAACGTTGAGTAACTAATGAGTAAATTTACACCTTAAGACCCTTTATGCCCTTGGGGTATTTTTGAATTTTCCTCAGTTTAAGGCACCATAGCGAGAACTATTTGTTGAAGGCATAAGAAAGTTGGATTAAAATAAATTAAGGAGTGCCTGTTATGTAAATAGAATAGAATACATGCACGGGGAAAAGGATAATAGAAAGTTTCTCTCAAATTAACTTTAATGGTCTTACTTTATAATTACACGTTGGTTTTAGGGCGGTTACATACGAAAGACTTCTTTCCCCTAAACTAAGGTAGATCTAAATTAAAATTTAGAAGATCAGAGGTTG
>JAUTXW010004298.1:0-242500 GCA_030620095.1 Kuschelorhynchus macadamiae
CTACTTAAATTTAATAATATAATATAATATAAGTAATATATAGGGGGTTACATTTGAAAACAAAATAAATTTTTAAAACTAAAAACTGCAGTATTTCTTTTGTCAAAAAAACAATTATCAAAATCTACTGAATAAATATGATAGGATTATTTTGTAAACTTTGCTACTACATAGTGTTGAGTTTGTTTAGGATTTACTAAAATATATAAATATACAGTGTGTTCTACTCAAAATAAAAAATTTGATACCTGGGCAAATTTAATAAACACACTAGTTTGTAGTAGATCATTTTAAGTGGATTAACATGTACATTTATTTTAACGGGTATCAACAGCCAATTTTGGTAATGAGAAAACTGAAGCTCATTATGTCCAGAACACCTAGTCTTCTGGATCTCAACTAAGGTCAAGTAACCTTGCAAATCTGTCATGATGTCGCACAGGAGACCTCTCTTGCTAGCGATAGTAATCCAACATTATTCTAAAAATGATTATCTTCTAAACTTCCTATACTTGCTCAATCCCTTTAGAATTCGCTGGTCTACTGGAAACCTGTAATAAACATTATTATCAGTATCTTTCGCTCTCTCTCTCTCTCTCTCTCTCTCTCTCTCTCTCTCTCTATATATATATATTTAAATGTTTACAGAAATACCAAGATGTGCAGTCTTTGATACCCCTAAGTGCCGAATTTTAACCAAATCTGCAAAACATTTAAAATTAATCTGCTATGGTGGTGCCGCCATTTTTAATTCTCAAATATTAACTAAAATTTCATAACTTTTATTTTTAAATACTTCTAGATACTGATAATTCAGCCTAATTTGTACAAATAACAAAATTCGTTCGCTATATTGGCGCCACCATTCTGAGTTTTCTTGTGCCTTTCATCCGTCCGACCTGTTGACATTGTCATTTTGACACCGCTATTTTGAATTTTTAAATGCTGACACTCTTAAATTTTCCTAGGCACTGAGTTTTGGCTATACAAGTAACAAAATTCGTCGGCCGTATTGGCGCCGTCAATTTTACTACCGTGTCAATTTTCATACAGCGGCAAACTTCCATAAAAAAATAATTCTTTCCATAGACATAGAGATATTGAAAATGGCGAAATTATCACATTATCAATTATTTGGCTAAATTTTGCAAGATTTTTCTTTATCAATTCTTTAAGCCTGTTCTAAGTATTAATATCTATTTAACGAGAAAAACCGTATTCGATTTGCTTTATCTTAAATATATAATGGGTTTCAATTATAAACATTTTAATTATTCTTAACAATAGATCAGTCACTTATTATTATTTTTCTTTAAACATACATAGGTTTTTACAAAATAAGATATAAAGCTGATGTATGAGTTTAAAACATTTAAGGGGAAGGGGAGCTGCTGTGACATCACACATTTTGCAATTTTTATTTTGTATAAGACATCATTTCCAATAATAATTTTTATTTTAAATGTTTTCAAATAAACTAACATATTCTACGATCTCGACTAACAGTTAATTGTCCAAAGCAACAAAAAAAAAGATAATATTCTTAAATTCCTATTCAACTAAATCAATCATCCTGTGAGCGTGGATTTTCAACTCACAGTTATGTGACTCACAAATTCGAACTTTCGCTTTTAGTGCCAATGATGTTAGTAAGTTTACACTTTTAACTTTAATTGATTTTTCCAAGGCCTTCGATACACTGAATCACAATATTTTATGTGCTATTTTGCACGATTTGGGGCTTTCGAATTCGGTAATAAATTTTTTTCTGTGTTATTTTGTAAATAGAAAGGAACGTGTTGAGATTGGTGGACATATTTCTAGGCCATTAAATCTTTTGTCAGGTGTGCCTCAGGGGTCCATTCTCGGACCTCTACTTTACATTGTATACATATCCGAAATCATTAAAGCTATTAAATATTGCCAAATTTATCTTTACGCGGATGATACGCAAATTTATCTTTCTTTTTCACCCAACGACCTTGCAACTTGCTTAAATAAAATTAACTCCAATCTGGATAATCTTTATAATTCAGCGTCTAAACACTGCCATCAAATTAATCCCTCGAAAACAAGTTTGTTAATATTCGGTTCGACCAAAATAAAACTGTCACTTGCTACTGAAATAAAAGTTAGAGTAGGTAATACAAATGTGCCATGTTCTAATGAGGCTAAAAACCGGGGTTTAATTCTGGAAACGGACCTCAAGTTCCGAAGTCATATTAGTAGCTGTATTCGCGTTGCCTATATTAACTTAAAAATTATCTATGATGGACGAAATTATGTATCTAAAAAATCTGAAATTAAGTATCTCTTGTACTTTCTAAATTTAATTCGCTGACTCTATCTATGGCCCTTTCGTTGGCTCACATACTGCTAGAAGAATACAGGTTGCTCAAAACTCGTGTCTTCGCCTTATATGCTTACTTTAAGATTACTTTTCGATCTGATGTGCATTCATTAAATCTCCGATTCAGAGGCCGACTCACACCTCCCGCTCAAAACACACATTCTTTAGGTCGCCATTTACATACCAAATCGCGAACGTTTATAATAATCTCCCTGGCATATTAAAACCGTACCCGTTAAATAGGTTTAAAGAAAAACTAAAAAGAAAAAAAAAACATATGTTGAATGATCAAAGCATTTCTCTAGTGTAAGTTTATTTACATTTTTATTACATTTGCAATCCTTGAGAGCTTTAAGATTTTTTTTCATACTAGGTTTTAATAGTTTTTAAACAATGTTAACATTTAGGACTAGTTTAATTATTGATAATGCTCTTAATTGTATACTACCAATTTTTTTTTTGGCTCAAAATGTAGGGTCATAAATGCATATTTGTGTTCAAATCTTAGTATTCAATTCGATGCACTTTTAATATTTTTTCTACTATAGTATTAGGTGCATTCAGTGGCGTGCCGGGTTTTTAGAGCTCCCCCCGTAAGACTTTTCTTGGCGACCCCCTGCATACTTTCTTCGAAAAAATAAGTAAACAAACAATGCCATACATTTATTAACAAAAACCACAACATAAAATAAAAAATAACTCAAGTAAAAAAAAAGAAGAAACGATGTACATTTTAAGATTAATGCGTATAGGTAAACTAATAAACACAAAACAAGAATTAACGAAATATTAAAAAATAATAACTACAATCTGGTTCAAGCAAAACTAAAAAATACTGTAGAACAAGAATCGTCTTCTTTGGAGGTAGAGTAGACTTTTTTGTTTTTGTATCGGCTAGATAAAAACGTATCAACTAGTTCGTTAATATTAACTTCTCGGGCCCTTTCGTTCTCTATTCAGGTAAGAGCTAGAGAACTAAGACGACTTTGAGTCATGGTCGACCTAAGGATATTTTTAATTAATTTCAACTTTGAAAATGATCTTCTTGATTGAGCTGAGGATGCAGGAAAGACAAGAAATAATTGGAATGCAGAACACAGTTCTGATATACTACTTAACAATAATTATTTTTTTTCGAAAACATAATTTGCGAATTTACTAGCTGTATTAAGGTTTTCAATGTTATACAATTATGATGTTATCTGAATTAGCTCAGTTGCTAGTTGATTAAACTATTTGAATATTTCTTCACTAATAACTGAGCTTTTTCTAAAATTTCTGAGTCATTTAATTTAACCAATATCTGAGGATTTAGAATTAAATACTGTCACTTCCAAATCTATACTCTATACTAATATATAAAAGGCTTAGTTGACTGACTCACTGATCACGCTCCAGCTCAAACCGCCTGAGGTAAAAGGCCGAATTTTGGCATACAGGTTGATCTTAGGGTGTAGAGGTTCGATAAGAAGGGATTTTTCAAAACCCAAATTCCAAGGGGGGTGAAACCACCCCTTAAATATTACAATATTTTTTATTTAAAAAACGATCAGTTTTTCGGAAAAACGCTTGAATACGTGTTTTTTAATTTATTTTTTAACATATTTGAGGATTTTTTAAAAATTTATACAGGGTGTTTAAAAAGGCGAAACCACCACTTAAATAATACGATATTTTTTTATTTAAAAACCGGTTAGTTTTTCGAAAAAATGCTTGAACACGTGTTTCTTAATTTATCTTTTTACTTATTTTCGGATTTTTATTCCTTAAATATTATAAAGTATTTTATTTAAAAAACTGTTAATTATTCGGAAAAAGCTTGAACATAATATACTTTATATTTAATTTTTTTACATATTTTAAAATTTTTTAAAAAATGAGAAAGGGTGTCCATGGGGGATGAAACCACCCTTTTCATATTATATTTTTTGTTTAAAAAACAATTAGTTATTCGGAAAAACACTTGAACACGTGCTTTTTATTTTATTTGATTACATATTTTAAGATTTTTTATAAATTCATAGAGGGCTTTTGAAAAAATCGGGTCTTTGATTAATTTTCGCGAACTTTCTCAAACCGTTTGCCTTAGAAAGTTAAGCTTGTGTAAACTGCTTGATTTTAGAGTGCAGAGGTTCGATAAGAAGAACTACACCTTAAATGTTTATAGTGGACTCGAAAGTTGTCAAAATAAAACCGCTTCTTGGTGTAAAGAATAAGCTATATTAACTCATAGCACAGCAGACGAAATAAATCTAGCTTTATTAGAAAAAATTACTGCTCCACAATTAACATACTACTCAATAAATGTAGTTATAGACCAAGAAAAAGCGGTTAATTATCCTGTCGGGTTCCTACACTCTCTAAACCCTCCAGGAATCCCTCTTTATGACTTAACTTTAAAAGTGGGAGCAACAGTGATTCCTATTCGAAATTTAAAACCACCAAAATTGTGTAATGGAACTCGGCTACAGGTTAAAACATTACAAAACAATGTAATAGAGTCTACTATTATTTCTGGCCCTGGTCTGTGAGAAACAGTTTTTATACCACGTATCCCTTTAATTCCGTCAGACTATCCTTTTCAGTTTAAACGTGTACAGTTTCCTTTAAAGCTTTTTTTCGCCATGATAATTAACAAAGCTCAAGGGTAATCCTTAAATAGAGCTGGAGTAGACTTCTGCTACGATTATTTTTTCCATGGTCAAGTCTATGTTGCATGCTCTAGAGTAAGTTCGGGTAGTAGCTTGGCTAATTTACAGCCAGAGAATGCAACAACAAATGTGGTTTATAAATATGTACTCAAATGAGGCGATTTAAGTACCTCTTTATATCCTTTTCATTATAGTCATATACGCGAATGAAGTCGCGGGTACCCGCTAGTGTTTCATAAGATTGAAACTTGGTGCTATAAATGGATGATGAAGCTTAACGAATCAAAGTGTACCGTCCTGAGCATGGGTTCTAACAGCGTGGAATTTCTTTACACCATTAATAATTCAGTTCTAAAATATGTACAACAGCAAAACGACCTCGGGGTTATCACTACAAGTAACTTTAAGTGGGACAGTCATATAAGCAAAGTTCTTAAGAAAGCATATGCCTTTACTTACTGCATTCAGCGCGCGTTTGAAGAATGTTCTGTAGAATTTGTGCTGAAGATCTAGAAATCCTTTATAAGCCCAAAACTGGAATATGGACACTGTTTGGAATCCACATCCACATTTCATAAAAGATCTTCTGGAAAATGCCCATAACTTTGTTGAATGATGGCTACGAATTGCGTTTACTAAAATTGAACTTGCCTACTTTAAAAACCAGACGGTTGAGAGGAGACCTCATAAAACGTATAAAACTTTAGGTAACTACTATTCCGTTCCAACAGTGCTGTTTCAACTTAGTGAAAATGTACAGGGGTACATAAGATGACCCACTACCTTATCTCAGAATCTGTACGAGATAGGGAAAAAAGTTTTATACAAAAGTTTCTTAGGTTTATCTAGATTTTTTAAATATTATATTTTTTATATATATAGAGGGTGTGTCATTTTGCGTTGACAGATGTCAACTTTGTTATTTTAAATAGAACACCCTGTATATTATTATGGATTTGAATAGCTCTCTTAGAGACGATTTCAACGATGTATTATAAGATGGGTCTACGAGGCACCGTTTCGGAGATATTTACGATCATCTTCAATTTTTGACATACTTTCAACTTGTTGTATCTCTGGTATTTATCAACTTTTTTGTTTCATTTTTGTGCAGGAAAAAACATAATTTTATGCTTTATTGGACGTGTAGGTGAAAATATTGAAATTGAAAAAAAATGTTACAGTGTTGTCACGTTTTGCGTACCATCAGTTTTCTCAAGATTTTTAAATGCAACCCCCTATATTTTATAACGGATTTAAATAGAGCATCGAAAGACGATTTCAACGATATATTATAACATAGGTTTACAAGTCACGGTTCCCGAGTTTTGGGGATTTTCTTCAGGAATCAATTTTAATATTAAACAATTTTTACTAAAACATAATATAAACTATTAAACGTGACATGACATAAACGAAGACAACAAAATTAATATTATATGCTAAAGAATATCTAAATTAGATTTTCTAATTGCTTTGAATAATTATTACCACGCCGTTTTCCAGATCAAACGTAAAACTCTCTAAAAATCAGTTAAATACATAATGTGTATTTTTGTTAAAATAGTGTGAATCTAGTTAAAAATAGTTCTTTATGTTTCCTTCCCATATACTAAATAAGCCTTATCAATGTTATGATTAGCGATTACCGAAACAGACGGCCAAGGCGACTGTGTCGATAAAGGTGCCGCAATATGTCTTTGCTTACTAATCATTTTTGTTGTTTCGTTTTTATATAGAGCGTCTGAAAGTCAGTCGAGTAATAAACGTCATCAAGCTAAGTATTGGCTTCGTGTTTTTTCTCTCACAATTATTTACCAACCTTTCCACAACCCTATCAACAATTTTAAGTAGGCTGTGCTTCAAAACCATGGAAACAAACGAAATATTATTTGCATGAAATTTGACAGCTTGGTTGCATTTCTTGATTAAATTAGTAAATTTAAGAAATAATTATGTCGAACCACACTATTCAACAACGTTTAAATTTATATAAGTGTTTCATTAGAAACAATAAGAGTCCCGCACTAGCGTTAAGGGAGTATAGAAGACTGTATCCAAATAGCAGAATTCCAAGTAAGAAAATCTTCGTAAGAATTACACGAGGCCTGGAAAATGGCGTTGTGATGAACAATAAAAGAAACCGGCCTAGGACAGTTCTTACAGAAGAAAATCAACTTGATGTTCTTTTATATTTTGAGGAAAGCAATGAAAATGCCGCACGGGACATACTGCATATTAGCCGAGCAAGTATTCAGAGAACACTTAATATCAACGATTACCATCCTTTCAAATTCACTCCGGTACAAGAGCTATCCATAGCTGATTTTGACAACAGAGCTACTTTTTGCATGGATATGATGGACCGCCACTTTGATCAACCGGTTTTTGACAAAATTCTTTTCACTGACGAAGCAATTTTCAACACCGCGGGAAAATTTAACCGAAAGAACTGCCACTACTGGTCAAGGCAAAATCAACATAAAATCAAAGCCATCAGAAAGCAGGGACATTAAAGTGTATATGTTTGGTGCGGAATAATAAAGGACCGAGTGATTGGGCCGGTTTTTTATGATAGGACTCTTAATGGACAGAGATACCACAGTTTGTTGCAAAATGAAATACAACCTCTTATTAATGAATTACCGGATGAAATTAAAGATGGTCTTGTATTTCAACAAGACAGTGCGCCGTACCATACCGTAAGACCTGTAATTGAATGGTTAAATGAAAGATTTCCAATGTGGATTGGCAGATTTGGGTCAATACCCTGGCCAGCTCGGAGTCCCGATTTAACTCCACTAGATTTTTTTTTATGGGGAAATATTAAAGACAAAGTGTATAAGAATAAAGTTAATAACGTAGACGATTTAAGGGGGAGAATAATGGAAGAGATCCATTTGATCAATGAGAGTGGAGCAGTTCGTAGGGCAATAAAAAAATTAGACATTATTTATACAACATGTATAGCACAGGAAGGTGGTTATATAGAAAATTTAATTTAAGTAATGTTTATTTTTTTGTCTTTGTTCTTGTTATGTCATGTTTAATAGTTTATGTTATGTTTAGTAAAAATTGTTTAATATTAAAATTGATTCCTGAAGAAAATCCCCAAAACTCGGGAACCGTGACTTGTAAACCTATGTTATAATATATCGTTAAAATCGTCTTTCGATGCTCTATTTAAATCCGTTATAAAATATAGGGGGTTGCATTTAAAAATCTTGAGAAAACTGATGGTACGCAAAACGTGACAACACTGTAACATTTTTTTTCAATTTCAATATTTTTACCTACACGTCCAATAAAGCATAAAATTATGTTTTTTCCTGCACAAAAATGAAACAAAAAAGTTGATAAATACCAGAGATACAACAAGTTGAAAGTATGTCAAAAATTGAAGATGATCGTAAATATCTCCGAAACGGTGCCTCGTAGGCCCATCTTATAATACATCGTTGAAATCGTCTCTAAAAGAGCTACTCAAATCCATATTAATATACAGGGTGTTCCATTTAAAATAACAAAGTTGACATCTGTCAACGCAAAATGACACACCCTGTATATATAAAAATACAATATTTAAAAAACTTAGATAAACCCAAGAAACTTTTGTATAAAACTTTTTTCCCTATCTCGTACAGATTATGAGATAAGGTAGTGGGTCAACTTATGTGGGCCACCCTGTACATTTACGTTGATACTGAAAATACTTTCTTGTTATTCGTGTTGTTAATCAGTGGATTGCGCTTAGTGAAGAAGCTGTTACGGCTCAAACAGTGAACACATTTAAAAACTATATTCGTTGCGAGTTGCCTGAAATTCTAACCAGAACTGTATACTACGGACCAACCTAAAAATACGTTTTAACTAATTTCAATAGTTTCATCGGTGTAAATCGCTTACTGTTGCTTAAACTAATAATAATAATAATAATAATAATAATAATAATAATAATAATAATACACACAAGCAATCAAAGTAGAAATGGAGTCACATCTAAACAAATTGCCTGACCATTTGTTTAGATGGACTCCGATCCTACAACAAGAGATTCTATTCCTCGTATAATCTTCAGACGGGACACACATAAAATCCTAAAAATCATCAACGAACACATAATTCCCGAGTGCATAACGAATTCGAGCACAATTGAGGACATTCATACAGGGATATACGCAGCAGCTCTAACCACGATAACACAGAACAATCAGAAACTCCCTCCACGAGCATAAAACCAAAATTCAAATGGCAGACAGGGATCGAAAACAAAATTAACAAAATTAGAAAAGAATTGGGGCATCTTACCCAATCATGAAAGGCAACAAGTCAAAACGTATCACACAAAGTGTAGAGAAAATCAAATCTGCATCTCCTGATCACACGCTTACAGAAATTCGAACTCCTTGACACTCTGAAGCAAAATTATCCGTATCTCGCAAGACTCCGAAGATACAAAGAGTCAAATGAAAGGGAGGGGCGTTGACAACCTGTTTAGAACGGTTCTACCGAAAAAACCATCAGCAATGAGGAGACACGAGTAAAGAACCACCGACCAAACAAGAGATCACAAAATACTGGAAAAGCATTTTGTCAGAACCGAATCTACACAATAATTACGCTTCGTGGATTAAAGCGGAAGAAGACAGACACAAGTGCTTGGAGGAACAAGAGAACTTTGCAATAACAACACAAGAAGTTGCAGAAACAATCAAATACACGCATAACTCAAGTTGTCCTGGAATAGATAACATTCATAACTTCTGATATAAACAGTTTACCTCCACACATGAAGCTCTCACTCTCTAAATTATTGAAATTATTTTAAAACCTATATAAGTATAATCAAAAACTCACAACCACAATTACGACCTATTAGGATAATCACAACCACAATTACTAGGATAATAGAACAATATCTAGCACACAAAAACGTTCTAACGGAAGAGCAAAAAGGGTGCAGTGTCATTATGGAACAAACCGGGAAAAATCATAAAAATCTTCACACTGGTTACATAGATTATAAAAAAGCCGTTGATTGGATACCCCACAGTTGGCTAACCAGAGTGCTACAATTATACAAAGTCAATAAAAACATCAGGCAATTTCTTACGCAAATTATGAGCACGTGGAAAATTAAAAACAACCTGAGAACACAAAAAGAACACATCGAAACAGAAGAGATCTACATCAGACGAGGTATATTCCAGGTAGATTCTCTCAGCGCTTTGTGGTTCTGCGTTTGTCTCAGTCCACTCTCAAACACACTGAATAACACAAACTTCGGATTCCGAATTAAACACCAAAAAAATAACCTACACAAAATATACCATGGCTTGTACGTGGATGACATAAAATTATACGCAAGCGCAAAGTCACAGCTAAAGGAACTAACGTTTACCCTGGACATCAATATGGAATTTGGTATAAGTAAATGCAAGCTACTTCATATCGACAAGAGACAGTGGAAAGACCATCCTACGACAGAAACAATTAACAATGAAATCATAGGTAATATGCTCAAATAAGAAACGTACAGATACCTAGGCTTCCATCAAAGCATCAAAATTAACCACACTCATCAAATCAGAGCTTAAGACGAAATTTAAAACCAGACTCAAAAAACTTTCAAAAACAAAACTGAACTCCAGAAATCTGACGAAAGCTATTAACACCATCGCCCTAGCTATTCTTACGTATTCGTTTGGTTTCATTAAATGGTCACACACACACACACACATAGAAAACATTCACATTCTTATACGCTCTGAATTCACTAAATACAGGAAGTTATATCCCAATTTATGCAAGGAAAGACTCACCAACGAGAGAAAAGAAGGTGGGAGGGGAATTATAGATATAAAATTACTAAACAAAAAACAAATTTACGAACTCAGAAAATTCTACCACAACAAACCAATAAGGCAATAGTAAATTCAGACAAAAATTATACCCCCCCTCGATCTGTCTCAAACGAGCCAGGCAGTAGACGCACACAGTCACATCCAATCACGACTAGAAAAAATGAACACTTCACGGAAGACACAGATACCACATAAAGCAAGACCACATACATAAAAAACTTTCATATACGTGGTTATAAGAAGGGCAGCTGTTCCATCCAGGATAAAGTCATAGCAACCAGAAACTACCAAAAGCGCATCATCAAGGACACAACCATTAAATGCGACAGATGCAGGAGAAGTCACCAGCAGAGAGAAACGATCGGTCACATAACGAGTGGATGTAGAATGATGGCCGGAACTGAATACACCGCGAGACACAACTCAGCAGCGAAGGTCTTTCATCAAGCCTTAGCCACAACATACAAACTAACGAAGAACACAGACCCTTGCTACCATTATACACCAACATCCATATTTGAAAACGAAGACTACAAGCTCTACTGGAACATTGACGTCTACACAGATAAAACAATCCCCGCAAACAGACCCGATATCACCTTTCAATCCAAAAAAGAGAAGATCATTTATTTAATCGACATGCTGTCCCCAACAATGAGAACATCAAAGATAAATAAGTGAGAAGATTGCCAAATACACCAACTTGGCAATGGAAGTAAAAAGGCTGTGGAACAGGAAAGAGTCATCATTTTTCCTTTCGTCATTTCAGTAACAAGTCTCACCCCAACAACGTTTACACCACATTTGGCTCAATTAGGACTTAATGCAGACATTCACAGGAACATTCAGAAATCGGTCATGTTGAAAACATGTAGCATCGCTAGATCATTTCTTAATACACAATAGATGTTTTTCACCTTTTACTTTTTTTTTGTTTTTTTTTATTTTATTTTTGTACTGACTTGGTATAATCCCGTCAGTATAAAATACAACCACAGGAATACTGTGAGACAACAAGTCGAGATAATAATTAAATTACGTTATCAGTTTCGATTCATCAAAAAAAAAGTGAATATTTATTTAATGTTTGTAAAAAAATCCGTAATATAAGGCGTTATTTATTTATTTATCTTATTAGAATCAAAAATTGCGAAATCCGTGATTTTTTTTAACAATGGAAAAAAATATTTTATTTGAATACTCTGTTTAATTTGTGGCCCCTCTAGTAGCCGGAGCTCCCCCGCGCCGTGGGCTCTTTAGGCATGACGTAGGTGTATTGTATACAACATATATATTACGGTAAAGCGTATTACTAAATATAGTTATGACATATAATAAATTAATCTCGCAAAATAACAGAAGTAAAAAAAAAATACCATTGTCACTGATCGAAAGTAATTATTATTAAATGATAATAGATGTTTAGCAGCCCAGTTGCTCTTTAGTTTTCACTTTGCCTTTTGTTTTCTCAAATCCTATACATGCATCCCAGCGAATCTAATAATTTCTAAAAATGTTTTGTTTAATATGAAACGATTTTTAGGGCAGTACTGTATAATATAAGTCCAGATTTCTTTGATCTTTCCCTCCTCCTTGCCATGCCATGTCATACTTTCTGAACCTCCTCATCTCTTCTAAATACGTGACGTAATTTATGGATGGCTCCTAATAGTAAAAGAAATACTGACCATGTATGAAATGCATAATCTTATCAACATAATATCTGACAGTCTACCCTTGAACCGAGTATCGATCAATATTTCCGAAATAATTTCGGGTCCGGGGTGAGTTATTCACCCTGTACGGATCTTTCGTAGGTCGTCGGCAGGCATAAAGACTGCAGCCGCTTCACCTAAAGAGCGGCGTTATGATGCGCCTTTGGCCATTTCAAGCCTCGGCTGCCGAATGAGAGACACGTTGGGACCCTAAAAACCTTTAGACAGGCGGCCATATACTAAACTGATGTAAAATGAACATATAAAACATGCTGTCAAGGCTGACTTCATAGGGATAGACAGTTTTACAGATGCACTGTTCCGCGAATGTCTAACACTCCCGGTTTCTTTTCCGGCTCTTTTATCTATTTTTTTGTATAGTTTTATTTGTTTTGTCGCTAACGGATAGCTAAACCATACAAGCGTTTAAATTTTCCGGCAAATTTGCTTTATGGTGAGTTGAACTGTAAATATGTTTTGAAGGTAATGTTTTTCTTTGTAGTGCATGGAGATGATGGGAAATCAATTTTATTAAAGATTAGGGTTTCACTAGTTGGTATTCTTCTTTTAAAAATATGCTTTATACTTAAAATGTAAAGATATGTCCATGTGAATGCATTTCGTGCGTATTAGCTTCAAATATAAAATTAAAAGTTCTAGGGTATTTAGAAAATAACGAGACATGCTCCTAATTGGTGCGTACTTTGTTCCAAAATGATATTCAACAATATTAATAAATGTTTTAGTTTTGCTCATTTTTTCTGTGATTATTTGTGTATTTAACCATGCTTTTTTTCTTTTCATAAAACTAATAAAAACTGGCTTGTCAACGCTAAAGGGAATTTGCGCCATGAAGATAAGTAATATTTTCAATGTACTAATAGAAAACAAATACGTTAACATCTTAAAAAACTAGGGACTAAGAACATATATATTAAGTTGATTCAGGCTCAAATCTCCAATAACTTTAAAAAAATATGGATTTCATTTCTAAGTTGAAAAGTGTGACCAATTATAACCCAAATTAGAACTAGGTGCCTAATGGCAAAATCTACCGAATAAAATAGTATTCTCTAATCTTTGCCCATGGAAACAATATGTTTTCCTTTATAAAGTTTATTTTATTCGAAACATATTCCAAAAGTATTAATTACTATGAAAGGACAACATATTGAAGGGCAATTTTTATGGTCTCAGTCAACTTCCATTTAACTACAACAACAAAATCAAGCATACTCGTAATTAACTATAAATTATAATAATCGAGTAGATATTAGCTCAATTTATTTATCAGTTATTGATCAGAATAAAGATTACCGTTTACAAGTTAATAATTTGCCATCACTCTAACTAAAAAACAATGTTTGACAATGTTGAGAAGGTTATAAGGAATATTCGAACTGTTTGGAAATGAACAGACTAATGCAAGAAAAAGTGGCAGAAGAAAATGCGTATGTTTTTAATAGACACAAAAAATCATATTTTTATTTTAGATAAATCTTAGGCTGAAATTGCTTGCTGCTGTATTCAAATGTACAGGTAGGTATAATGGAATAGCCAGTACTTATTACAAATTAGACAACCCTTGAAGTTTCTATTCATTTAATATTTATTAGTTCTACTAAAACGTATGTTTATTGTTAATTTATTATTTAAACTCTCAAAAGGAAATAAAAACCACATTAGAAAATAAAGGAAATATATTTTCGACCATGTTTTCTTCTTAATAATGCGATACAGTTCCCTTCATTATGTTGGCTATGAGCGCACAATACTACATATACTTTCCACGGAAATTAAAATAATTTATTTCCAGCCATGTTTATGAAATGTAAAATTAATATTCTATATTATTTACTTTTCCTAAATGTTTGGCTTTTTAGTAAGATCTGTTTTTTAGTTTTTAAAATTTGGGACAGTTTAGGACCTAAAGATTCAATGATAGAACTTGGCTTTTCGTCATAGAGAGGAGGGAGGGGTGGTGGTACGCCAAAACAGATGATTACTTTGGAGGTGTTAGACAGGATTTTTACTGATTAACAGTATCAGAATATCACAATTTTAACATACTTTTTTTTCTGTATTTGTACCTAATTTATATACAGGATAATTAGGCCAGTACTCTCTACAAGATATCCATTATTATGTTGCAAACATTTACTATTTACACATTGTTAGAAAGAAATAGTGATTTTACATAAAAAACGTTTTAATCATGTTACAAACGTAATTTTACGTATTTTTACTTTTGAAACTTAAAAATACATTTCTAGAGCTAAAGTTACAGTTGAAAATTCCTTCATATTTACAGTAAAAATACAATAATTTTTACTTTTAAAACTGTAAAAATAAGCTAGAAATTGTAAAAATACATTTATAGAGGTAAAAATACAGTTGAAATTTTGGTCATATCTATAGTAAAAATTCAATTATTGAAACCGTATTTTTCGGAGTACTATTTTAGTATATTTTTGGTGTTCTTTATACAAAGACCAAAATTACTAGTGTCTATTTTAAATTATATCGATTTTTTTGTTTCGAATAAATACTTGTTTTAATTCGTAGCAATAAATTATTTTGGATGCATACCAAATTAATCTATTACATAGAACGGAAGCTTTCAAGGCTTTGATCAATTAAGAAATTGTGGTTCTTGAGAATGGACCATCAGAAATTGGAATTACTGTCTAAAGTTTCGCTTTGGATTGCACGAAACATCTTCAGGGATATTTGCTCCACGAGATCTGAAATCTGATTGAGCTGGGAGAGATTCAGGGGGGTGCTATGTTAAAATCGAAGTTGAATCGCTCCGCAGTCGGAAAAACCGCGATGAAGACATTTAATGAAAACACAGACATCCTGGTCCTTCCAGCAGATAAATAGAACGCTACAGTCGTCATGGACTTAACAGAATATGTGGAAGAGGTAACTCAACTGTTGAACAACAGTAACTATACGGTTATTCAGGCAGACCCTAAAAGTAGAATAGAAAACTCACCACCAATCTAATTAATCCTACCACCAACGAAAAAAAAATCATTAAAGGCAAGCAGTTCTAATATCCCAGGTTCTACGGTCTTTCCAAGATATACAAGAATAATGTACCACTTCGACCTATGTTCAGAGCAATAGACTCGCCCACATGCAAATTAGGTAAATATCTTACTGGAAAAACAGATTCGTGTATCGAAAACTCATTTCATGGAAAAACTTAAGACAATCCAGTTGGATCCCTAAAATATTCTGGGCAGTTTTGATGCAGCATCACTATACGTAAATGTTTCTGTTTAAAACTTAATTTCCATTATACCAGACGTACTGGAATAGATTATAATGATAATAACTGCATAGATCAGTGGAAGCCTGCCTTATATCTATTTCATTTATCAAGGAAATTTTTTTTCAATAAACCTCAGGGCCAGTTATGGGATCTCTTCTATACCATGTGGTAGCGAATATCTTTATGGATGCCTTTGAGGATATTGCTTTAACATCCGCTCCACTAAAACCTAAACAGTAGTTCAGGTATTTTGTTATTTGGCCTCATGGACAAGAAAATCTCCTTATATTTCTGGACCACCACCCACCATTGAATTTAATATTGCGTATTGTAGATGCGTTTGTTCAAAAGAAGGAAAATGGCATATTGGGACATTCTGTGTATAGAAAATTGGCGCATACAAATAGATTTAGAGCCATTTCGATTTCTGATCAAGATTCTCTAACATAGGAAACAGCGAAACTGACTGAAGCTCCGAAGTTAATGGGTATTGCACTAAAGATATTACGCGTTCCATACCGTTAGTTGGTGTTGTTCTTGTTACAGAAAAAATAGGACGATTACTTCGGCGGTCCAACATACGTACAATCTTTATATACATAAGAAGATTGCACAATGTTTGTGATCTTCGAAAAATTTTGAACCTTTTCAAACAGAAGGCGTATATAAAATTCCTTCTCCCTGTGAAGAAGTCTATGTGGAAGAAACAGGACGCTCAATATCAACTAGACTTAAGGAATATGAGCGATTTAATAACATTAGCATACCTCCGGCATTATTATAAATGCAAAAGAGGAAGCGTCGGTTCTAGAATTTTATAAGCGAAAAATTAGAAGATCTATTGAAATTTTCAAACATACGAAAAACTTCAATAGACATACAACTGGAAACCGGTCTTAACGCAGGGTCACGGTTCAGCGAGTACAAGTCTGGTATAAAAGTCCACCTGAATCTCTCCGATCTCTTCAGTGTTTCCACTATCGTGGAGTAAAGATCCTTGAAGATGCCTCGAGCAATCTAAGGGGAAACGTTGGACAGTAATTCCAATTTGATACGGTCTAATCCCAAGAACCATGATTTCTTAATCTATTACGCTTAATCACAAAATGTTGGCGTATATAGTATGTCCGCGGATCCCTAACATAAGCAAAAGGGAGCAGCTGGTCCCATTAGACGTATTTCAGATTTGTATTAAAAATATACTTTATGGTAGAAACACATTGTTCCTGCCGCTTTGAATAAATTTAAAATTTATGTTGAAGTAATTGTCCAAAATTAAAACATCACTTAGCACTGATCTTCAAGAGAAATTAAGAACGATAATCAAGCAACGCAGAATCACGTATTCTGAAATTCTCTGGCATCTCACAAATCCAGACTCTATGAAGTAATCATCTGCTTTAAAATCTCAAATATTTATCTTAACAAATTACAAAAATTTAATACCCGTATTCACTAAAGAGGTCTAAATTTAAACCAGGTCTAACTTGACAGTTATAGGTTTAAGATGACATTTTTAACAATCGAACAAATAATTTTTCTAAATGCCACAATTACAAAATGACAGTGACATAAGCAAACAAAATATAACTGACGAACTAAAAGTTTTAAGTACCATGGCAACTAAATCTGATCTAACTTTTAGACCTTTTTAGTGAATACGGGGGTAAATTCTTAATTAACGAAAACGAATTAAATAATCGATATGAAACAGGGATTAGCGGCGAAGGTGATATTCCTTATGCAGAAATTCTGGAAAAGTCAAATAAACTCCTAAGCGCTAAATTGCAAAAGATATTACAAAACAGTTCGGATCATCGACTAATACAAATGCAGATAAATATATATTAAGGCACGGTTGGCCAACATCATTAGGCAAGAAATTGATGTATTCGCAAATGGTGGCAGTCGCGGCTATAATTTTCAATAAGTTTTCAAATTTTTAACAACGATTAAACCCACAAGCGTGGAACCTGAAAGATGTTTTTCTTCTACAGGATTTTTATGTAACAAAATACGTTCGAGGTGTGGATACCAAACTTTAGATGCTCTTTTTTGTTGGGGTATTTTTAAATAACTTGCAAATCTAGAACTTTCGTTTGTATTTACATTTAACACACATGTTTAAATTTAATTAGACGTGTTTTCGGCTACTTTCTGCGCATTTACTTAATACATTAAATTATATTAAATGCCATTATTGTTTCTTTTTTTAACTCTTAATACCGGTATTTAATCCGGGTACGCAAGTTGTGGATTAGAGGTATTTAATGAAGAAATGACTTATTAAACAGTCACATTAGGGGTCACACAGCCTACATATAAACTTTGTATTAAGGCAATTAGAGGAACGTATTATGCTGGAACTTTAAAAGTTTTACCAAAATATTTTTAGCTATAATAAAATGCAAAATAAATATAGGTTCATCTGCTGGCACTCTCTCAAGTCGGCACATTTTAATTTGCTAAAGCAAAGCTGCTTGGTCAATAACTTATACGAAAGTCATAATTACAATAATTAAAATGTTACAAAATGGATAAATCAATGTTAATATTTATTATTGGCGAACATGCAGTGTAAGTCTGACATTTAAACTGTATATTTATAGATTCAGTATGGTCTATGAGTTGACTTAAACTCCGAAATAAATTTGTTTTTGTTTTGTCTTCCCTCCAAGCTCAACCTGAAACAAAAATAAAACGATGTTTATCAATTAAGACTATAACATCTGAGATCTGGTTCATAAATAAATGATACAAGGTGTTGATGACAATATGTTCCAGCAGCTGAAATCGGCTTTTTTTAGGTGAATATTAATAAATCTTCCCAGATATAGTATATTTTTATAACGTCATGTTTTGGAGGTTTTTACGATGATATATACGTTTAAAGTAAATCTACTTACCTAAAGCGACCTGAGCTGAAGTATCGGTTTTAATTTGAAACTGCTGGTTACATTTTGAGCGAGACTTAAGATAATAATTTGTAAGATAACTTAATTTTTAAGCTTTCGTCCGATTTGTTCCTGAAAATAAGGCCTTTAATCCTTTAAAAGGGAATGCAGTTTTGTAATTGCCGAAGATCAGTATTTATTCACAGCCAAAAAATTCTTTGTATTCCGAATAATATTTGAGTTCTGAATTGAATTACAGTGAGTTTTTAAACATTTCAAGTTGGATGGGTACTGGAAGAAATATTTGTTTAAGTGTCAATCAAAAATACTGTATGTCGTCTGGCTTTCTTTGGTTGTGAATTGATGGTTGCATATAAATATAATATAAGCATTCCAAAATTTAGAGCATTCAAACACAATGGTGTTAATTTTAATTTAAATGCAAAAACTGGTAATATCGTTTTACCTGCAACTTCCTTCGCTATGAATCAATGAATCATTTCTTTCCGCACAAAGTTGTTTAGCAATAAAGGATATAGATATACAGAGCGGATGATCTTCCACTTTGCTGAATAAAAGGAGTCATTATGAGGAAATTTTCGTGTATGTGAGTAAAACCAATCTGTAAACGAATTTAACCATAATGAATTCATTCTTAAATCTAGAAGAGTTACGGGCACCATATTTGATATATGTATAGGGTGATCCAAAGAAAATTGTAATTTTTTTATATATCCGTTGCTGTAGGACAATAAATAAACTGTTAAATATAAGAGTAACTGCGATTCTTGTTTAGAATTCAAAAACAACGAACGTCAATTGAAAAACATGCATGATAAAACTATCAATTTTTTTCTTATTATAATAATAATAAACTATATTTTATTATTCTTTGTTGCTACCAACAAAAACACTTCAACATGTTCTATATAAAAATATAATGGTTTTTGAGATATTGAAGGTAAAATATCAAATCTTTCTAAACTTCGAACACGCGTTATGAAAATTTGATACCTATTAGAAACAAATAAAACCCATCTCTAATTTTTGTATAATATTTCCAAAAGGAAAAAAAAGATATGTCATTAAATTAAATTAAATATTTCAATTAGTCCTAGAAATATGTACCTATTCAAATGTTAATATTTATTACATTTTTATTTATTGCTACTCAATGTTTTTTGGAATCGTATGAGAAATTATAAAATAGTTACATAGGAACGTATCATTTGTTTCTATAACTCTTACTCGAAAGTAAAAACTTTAAATTGTATTTCGAAAATTAAAGTATGATTTTAAAAATGGTACTGAATGTTAAGAAGCTGGAATTGAGATTGCTGAAATTATTTTCATGTAGGATATGTTGGGTATCATGGTCGTTCATAAGGAAATTTCAGGGACGTGCGGTGACATTTTAATTAATGTAATTCGATTCTTCGATAATTTTTTTTGCAAATTCGTCAATGACATCGCTGCTCCGACATATTTTGGAAAAGTTTATTTTCAATGGACAATAGCGATGTATGCGAAAGTCTCTCCTGCCCCGTTGAATTTCTCACGAAATTTTTTATACGTTCAAGTGTTGAAAAATTGCGTTCTACTGATGAACTTGTGGCAGGTACTGTCAATACTAATTCACACAATTTCGACACTTCGGTGTAGGCATCTTCCAGCTCCTTGTCTTTTAAAAATTGCATTAGTTCCTTAGCGTTATTTTTTGCGCTAATATCATCAGTTTCGTAAATCACTTTTAGTTCAGATCGCAGTAACACTCGGTCGAAGAACTGGCCATAATGAAGAAGAAGAGATTTAAATGCATCTTCTGAAAAAGTTTTTCCTTTAAATGCATCAAAATTGCAGAGCTCGAGGAATTTAAAATCATTTAAACCGTTAAATCTACAGTTTATTTGTTGCTGAATTTGATCGATTATTTCACAAAAGAGGCGTCTGTATGATGTTTGAACATCTCCCACCTTGTCTGTTCGAAGACGCTTGCTTGTGGCTCTACATTTAACGTTATCGTTTTCTCTCAAAATAGGTCAGTCATCTCTTTTTTGGCTTAACATGGACTTAAAATCATCCACTTTTTTTAGGCAAAAAGCAATATCATTTGTTTGATTTTGTAATATATTAAAAACATTGTCCGAGAATGGAAATATTTCTGAAAATATGTTCAACAAATAATTAAAATTAAAATTCGTTTCAAACAGTCCAAAAACTCTCTCGAACTATTTGTTGCTTCTGAGTCCCACGTTTCATTATTTTCTATTATATTCTCAAAGAGTTCAATCAGTGATTCACGATATTCAGATACTGTTAACACAAGTCTTCCATTATAGTTCCACCTATTAGGAGCTACTTTGGGCAATCGTTTGTGGGCAATGAAGTCCAAAGCTTGTGAATGTTTCGTGACTTGGAAAAAAAAGCAGCCATGTTACTTAAAGTAACGAAAAATACTTTACACTCTTTAATGTGATTGACGGACTGGGATAAAACTAAATTTAATTTATGAGCAAAACAATGGACAAACACAGCACTTGGGAAAGTTTCTCGAACTTTACCTTGCAGACCCTAATTGTCCTGCCATCAATGCAGCTCCATTATAAGTTTGAGCAACTAATTTTTTCTCTCCATTAATTTCTGTAGTAACGTTATAAACTACGGTATATAACGCATCTGCTGTACGATTTTCGGACACATTCTTAAAACCTAAAAATCGCTCTTGAATACTTCCGTCTGTTTTAACGTAGCGTATTACTATAGATAATTGGCTAAAATTAGTGATATCAGTTGTTTCGTCCAGAACAATAGTAATGAACCGCTCCTCGCCAATATCCTACTTAATTCTTTTTAGAATAATGGTTGCAACAGTGGAAATTAAATCATTCTGAATTCGATTCGACGTTCCACGAAAAACGCTAGACTGCACTAAATGATTTTTTAAGCAATCATCATATTTAGCCATTAAACTAAGTAAATCTTGAAAATTTCCTCTATTTGAAGAAACCCTTGTTTCGTCATGACCTCTAAATTCCAATTCGTGCTGTCCGAGAAAACAAACAACATCGATAAGTCTTCTTAATATTTGCCTATTTTTATCGACTAGTTCATTGTGTTGGCGGTGACTAATTTCCAACTGTTTATTAAGGGCGTGTTCAATTCTGGTTTTGCCGAAGACTTTTTCTTTTATGACGGCCTGCAAATGCGCTTTGGACATAATGTGTCTTTTTACAGCTTTATGGAAATTGTTTAAATCGGAAAAACCAGTTTTATTCCAGAGACCTTTTTCATTTTCAAAAAGTGAACATGACCAACAAAATAATTTACTTATATTTTCACACCCTGTTAGCCATTTAAATTGTTCGTATTGTTTTTCCGGATAAAAATGTCTAATACAGATTTTCATTTTTGTGGTTAAATTTTTCATAGGCGGATTTGCCCTTGCTTTGGAAATTATTTGAGGCTTATCAGCAAAGTTTAATGTTGAAAATCCATTTATTATTAAGACACACACCACACATTCGCACACACTCTTATTACTAAATTCTCCAACATTTTCAACGTTATTACCGACAGCCGGTATTTGCATATCCACGTCCGTATTATTATCGCACCATGCACGACGCGACATACCTATCACACAACACACGGATAGCCGTTTAAACAAAGAACCTACTCCAACGATAGCTTCCGCCCCCACTTAAAGCACGCGACTGAAATACAAACATTGCAAACAGCCGGCGAAAAGTTCAATACCCTCTGGCTCGATTAACAGGAAATCAAGCATACAGGAGTTGGCTGCAGAGAAGCTAGCGGCCCGCACAGGTTCTATTCGATTTTATTGCTCGGTCGGAGTCAAGGCCGCTTTTATTATGGGATTGATAATTAAGATAATATTTTAGTATTTTTAATATAAACTAAATTAATGGTTTCCTATTTCAAAAATTGCATTTTAGAAGATGTTTTGTTTTAGGGAAGCACTGCTTCCCTTGCTTCCATGGACTGAACTCCCCTGCCGAAATTTATATATATTTGTTAGGTTTTTTGTATAGTAAATTATTTAATTTACCCCTAAAGGTTTTTTAAAAATATTTTTGCGAAGAATGATGACATTTGTAGAATTTGTTAGACGGGTTTTATTGTTAAAATAAGTATATATTATTTATCGACATATATAAAAATTTTAATTTTTAAGGCTGTTTAATACTATCGCATCAACCGTAGTCACAATGTGCCTATTCTTCTTTTGTTTTAAGAAGTTTTTAGTTTTATAAAAATTAATTAACATAATTTTTTTAAATTTTAATAGCTGAGTCATTTTTTTGCACAATATTATCTGTTGATATCCAAGTAAAATAATACAGCTTCTAGTGTATAAAACAATGCATTTTAATTAATGAAAATTATTTGATTTGATATTTTATTGATTCTTGGAAGAACTATCACACCGCGGGATATTTAAATATTCTTTGGTATTCAAATAACTTCTTATTAAAACAATATTTTCATATAGTTTATTTAAAATAAAATATAAAAATTATATACCATATACACAGGTAAATGTATTTTTCCTTCAAAAAGTGATTGTACAATGCCATTTAATAACCTGTGGTTCTTGATTTTTTTTTGATTTTATTCAAGTTTTTTTTAATCAACAAAATTATTCAGAATATTCAATATTGATTTTTTTTTAATCATATATATATATATATATATATATATATATATATATATATATATATATATATATATATATATATATATATATATATATATATATATATATATATATATATATATATATATATATATATATATATATATATATATATATATATATATATATATATATATATATATATATATATATATATATATATATATATATATATATATATATATATATATATATATATATATATATATATATATATATATATATATATATATATATATATATATATATATATATACATTTATATATATATATATATATATATATATATATATATATATATATATATATATATATATATATATATATATATATATATATATATATATATATATATATATATATATATATATATATATGGGCGCACCCATAAGCCCTATTCTTGCAACAATAGTTTTAGATCATTTATGTAGCAGTGTTATCCCCAATTGCCATTTCAGATACCTTTTATATATAAATACGTGGACGATGTAATTTGTTCAGTACCAGAGGACAGTACAGAACTAATCTTGCAATATTTTAACTCATTTCATAAAAATATTCAATTTATTATTGAAAAAGAAAACCAAGGTAGTGTACCATTTTGGACACTAAGCTAATTAGGAACCCAGAAAAAGAAATTATTTTGGATTGGTATCGGAAACCAATTGCATCCGGCAGATTTTAAAATTATTTCTCTTAACTTAATTATATAAAACTACCATTTAGAAGTGGCGTAACTAATAATTTTGCAACATTATTCAAAGAATTTCCACACATAAAAATAGCAAAATATAATACAATAAAAAACTTTAATCTATTCTCTAGGGTCAAATATCAAACACCCTTATTATTTAATAGTAACGTTGTGTTTTAGTTGTCCTGCTTGGAGTATGATGGGCAGTATATCGGGCAAACATCTCAGCGGCTTAGGCAAAGAATAAGTGGTCACAAAAGTGATTGCCGTTTAGGGGAAATCTCTTGTGCATTAGCTGAACACAATTAAAATTTTAGAAATGGAATCGAATTGCAAAAAATGGTTATTCTTAGAACTGTATCCCATAAAAAAGAACAAAAATTGCATTAATTATAAATCAGATACCAATCAGCTAAGCAATATCAGAATCTTTTAAATTTTTTGTAACAATACCTTTTAAATGCACACCGTAGAATAGTTCACCTCGTACAATGTATTAACATCTAGATAAGGCTTGTGTAGCTAATATGTTTTGTTCTCTTTTTTTGCAATTCAACTGCTGGGACATGGATGATATCATTAAAAACGCCACATTATTTGAACTGTTCCATCGTGTAAGTAGTTTTAAATATGTATTGACTGTGTATATCTAGACAAATTTTATTCTTTTGATTGTCATTTTAATGTTAAATTATAATTCTAATTGGACCTATTCTTTATAATTTTAGTAGTTGCTCCTAATGAAGTTAATAAACATTGGCGAAATATTGAGCACTTAAGATAAAAAGAGTTTCCACTTTTTTTCCACGGACCGCTAGACCCGAAATAAAACCTAGGTAATAAATACCCCTATACATATACAAAGATAAATATATTTTTCCTTCAAAAAGTGTTTGTGCAATGGCATTTAATTACCTGTAGTTCTTGATTTTTTTTATTTCAGAATTATTCAGAATATTAACAATATTCGATTTTTTGCTAAGACACCCAATTACAATTTACGTGACTAAAGACTTTTAATTAAGTCATTTAATAATGTTATTTAATAAATTAAGAAATTATATGAGTACGCTTAGGTAATTTATATTTACATAGGAAAACCTTTCTCCCTGATCGAATTGAAATATTAATGGCCGCATAAAAATTAATTAATAACGTGTTTTAAAGAATCCTTTTACTTGAAAGGTGCCGCCTTGTGTCCTACTGTTCCCATGGCTGCTACAAACACGACAGGGTCACCATTTTTCAAGCATGACTGACATTTGATATTTTAATCATTTTGGTCTGGTTCTAGAAATTCTCTAGGATTAATATAAGATAATTTATGTCGATTTTCGATGAAAGCATTGACACATAAATTATAAATACCTTATTTGGATATGCATGATAAAGCAAGTGGGAAAATGTTTAAAAATATTTTTCTATTTTGCAGTCGCAAAGACGATTTTTCGATACGAAAAGTAGTGTGGCAAAGGCCTTTTGTCACTACTGCTTTTTCTTTTATAAAGCTGGCAATGCTGGGTCATGGCCACCTCGAATTTTAAATCGCCCACGTCTCAAAATTGAGAAACAAAAATGAAGCGCAAATGTCAATTTTCGTAGACATCGTTACCAATTTGAAAATGTTCAAGAGTAAATATTTTTTTAAGATGATGTATTTTCATAATATCGCCTACGTCTCATTATCTAACCTAGTGATCGTGCTATAAAATCACGTATTATAAAAATAGTATTTTGATATACTATTTTAATTGCTAAAAAGTTTAATTTCTAAAACTGATTTTTGACCCGTTACTAAATGTAGCCATGGTTTATTACAAATAAATCGACTTGATTGTGTCCCATTTTTTATGATAAATCTAAAAATATTTATTTATAGGCAACTCAATCCTAAAATGCTTTAAAAGTTCATTAGTTTTTTTGTTTCTAGGTCTCTGGAGTTAAAAATTTACCAGTTTAAATTTGTAATTGTGCTTCCATTGGAAAATATTTGTTAATAAGTACACCTACATCAACATGGGAAAAAGAAACATTCTTGAATTGAGTTTATTCGAATAGGTTGAGTTTTCTCTTTTAAATGTGGTATTTGCGGTATGAAAACCAATTTCAGTTAGCATGCTTTAAAAAATCCTATTTTGAAAAATCTAATAAAATACCAATTAAATTTCCAAAATGTTGGATATAAAAATTTTGACAAATTGATTAAAGAATTGTGAGTATAATAAGCCAGAAAAGTGTATGTTTTAGAAATCATGTATTTTAGCACTAGTAGAAAATAAAAGTTCGTTAAATAATAAATATTAAAAATAATTTTTGCTTCTTATTTTTTAAATACCTTTTCAAAAATTTGCACTCATAAAAGCTACGGAACGGCAAAAATTGCAATGTAAACCTCTTCAATGATGTGATTATCATTTTTGTGTATATATTTACAGTATAATTAGAAGAGGCAACAAAATACTTAAGAAATTAATTAGCCTTTTAAACAAGTGTGCATTGTATAGTTGTAAATTATAAAGGAATTGGTAATATTTATCAGAAAAACTGAAAAAAATAATCGTAAAATACTTATTTAAATACAAACAAAGAAAACGACAATATAGTTGTTAGCACTAAAAAGCAACAAATATCTTGTAATTAAAATTAATACCAGCCTTGAGCAATTACATTGTCAAATAAAAAACAGAACTTATTTGCACTTGGCGACAACAAGTATACAATTTAATTGACCCGAGAGAACTCGCAACATCTAAATGCAAAATTATACGGGATTCTTAAAGTTGCAAAAACTTAATTATCTTTGACAATTTTCCCGAGGATATATGTTATTTAATTAACAATAAAATACCAGTTTTTATTGGTCAGCATCCGAGTAACCAATATCGTGGCTTAAGTATTCTGTAGCAATTACTATGCAAATTTTTGAATAGATCTGGATTCTCGTGCGAAATAAAATGGGCGAGATTCGTTTTAACTTAATCAGTGAGTTTTTGCAAATACTGTAGAATTATTCAATTGAATAAGTAAATGCATTTTAAGTAAATGGAGGTATATTTTTTCGTTTTATAACAGAATTTAATGTTTTAATGTTTAAATTTAATCGTATTAAGATAAAAAATTGACAGGTTCTGGTGAAGACTTAAAAGTTCAGTGTTTTATTAAACGAGCTTAAATATTTAAATTTTAAATTTCTTTAATATTGCTATAACAGAATGATAAAATTGCAATTAGGAACTAAGATCAGAAGTCTATTTGCATATTTGACAAGTTTAAACCATCGATGCCTGAATTTGCGATTTTGAGTTTGCTAATTTACATATTGTCCTTGACAACCCTGCTAATGGGTTAGCTATGAGGACCTGATAAATAGCTGTTCACCAACTTCTGTCGCTAACAAATTACTAAGTTCGTATTCACCTCAATTTACCTTTAATTTATTTAACTTTATTTTTGCTTCATACAGGCTAAATCATAATCATTAAACAGGGATCTAACGAACTATTACGCGTGTTCTATGTTATTCATTTTCAAAAATTTCAGGACGACTCTGATTATTGTCTTAAATAAAGAAAAGTAATTCCAGACGTTTTTTTAAGACAATAACATAATGTATACAATTTATGGAGTAAAATAAAATTAAGGTGAAATCAGAGCAAGCACGATTTTTTAACTTAAAAGAATTAGCCACGATTTCTTCAGGGGCTCGTAGCTATCCTGGTTGATAGTCTATCAAGAAAAGTAGCAGTAGTAATAATATTTAATAATAATAAATGACTTTTATTGCAATATTTGTTAAAAATTATGAAAAAAAAACTTCCAGGTACAACCGGGCGCAGCCTAATCAGGCTAATAGGCTACTCTACTGAATCACATTTTGCTGGATATATAATTAAAATATTAATACAAACTAAACATATAAAAGCAAAAAAAAGCTACGAGTATTCGGAGTCATGTTCATACCTCTCGCATTGGAGAAACAAAAAAAAAACAGATAAGAATTGGAAATAAAAATTAATAGTAATTCAGATGTAATGATTCTAATATTTTTAAGGCATGAAGGTAGCACAAGGTTTTTAAACTTTTTATTAAAAAGTTGCCTAAATCTAGCGTTCTACGATTATCCATTTTAAGCCAAGCTAGTTCTTTAAAAATATGTGAAATATTGTCAATTTTTCTTAATCCCAAAATAAGGCGCGAACATGAACTGTTTGAATCCGATGTCCATACAAGAACCATAAACAAAATCGCAATAATTAAAATTCGATAAAACTAGAGATTAGCAAAACATTCTACGCAAGGAAAGACTAAGGACTTGACGGCTGTTATACAGTACTTTTAGAGACATATATGACTTTTGAATTAATATTCTAATGTATTCCCTAACTCGTAACTCTGAATCCAATACAATTCCCAAGTTACGAGCAGACGCCACTACAGAAAGTCTGATACTGTCAAGATTAATATTAAGATTTTGCCATAAGAAATCTCTGTGGTTTTTTGGACCAAAAAGCATTAAAATTGAATTCGAAGGGTTTAATTTTATATTTTGTTCAAAAGAAAGCATTTTTAATTTAAATCCATTTATTATATTTGATGCATTTAAGTGGTCTTCATAATTAAAATGATAATTTGGGTGTCATCTGCGTACGCCTGAATTTTGCATTGCTAATTTTACATGATTTTAAAGATGCTAAAATATCTGAAGTGTAAATAATAAAAAGAAGTGGTCCAAAGATCGAACCGTGATCACACTTTGTAATTTTATATAATTGCGTAACTTTATGTAAAATTATGTTTTATAATTATTATCAGACTGCTTTTTTGGTTAACCCAGGTTAGGCCTCCCTGTTAGATTTTCGTAAAACGGGTTACATAACAGGTTTTTTTTTGTATTCAAAACATACAAAATTACATGATGTACGGAAATTCATAAAAGTATAGTTGCCGCGGAGACCTATAAATATTAGTGTCACGCCCAGTATCGTAGTAAAAAAACTAGTTATATATTTATGAAAAATTACCTATAGATAAAAACGAAGCTGTGGAATATTTAGGACATTATGGTTGGTGAGGAATTTACATCCGCCTGTATATTATGTTATATGTGCATATAATTATTTTGTAATAACTTTATTCAAATCTTATGTACACGGTATCCCATTTTTGGCGCTTTTGTGGGGTATCTCCCTTATTTGCAGGTTAACGTTTTCGCAACATTTGCTATATTTTTGTGAAATTAAAGATTGCTGCAGCAGAATTTTCATAGCTCTTTTGGTTTTTGAGATACAGGGTTTTCGAAAATGCTATAATATATATTATAGCATTAATATATAGTTATATAATGATAAGCTATCAGCTATCGGATAACTTATCAAAAAACTACATTTTCTGTAGAATTCAGTGTCGCTTCCAGAATAAGTATACGGGGTGAGGTCAAAAAGTTATCGGACCCTACTTTATTTTTTTTAAATGGGGTACCCTGTTAATTATGTTAATAAGGAATAATGTGAGTTTTTAAAAATATATAGATGTATGTAGTTATTTTGAAAAACAATCTCAAAATTCGAGATTTTCTAAAATTTTCTTTTGTGTCCAATTAAAAAGTAGTAGGCTAAGGCTAAAATGTATTAAATACAAAATTCATGTAAGTAATTATTATACTAAAGACGTAATACGTTCAAATTTAATTTTAATTCAAAGGATCATTTTTAATTATCAACTCTTAATTATTTTAACTTAATTATGATAAAATTATTGAAATTTATTCAAAACAAAACAATAATTACCTATCCTGCTTAAAACCTAATTTAGGAAAAACAAAAGAGAAACAAAATTTAAAAAAAGCAAAGAGTGTTCAAAGGTGGTTTTCAAAATGACGACTAATTTCGCGTATGCAAAATTGGCATATTTTCGTTATTCTTCTAATAGCATTTGCAAATTTCGCAAAGTTAAATCGATTGCTGCACGAAGTTTCGCTACACTCTCCAGATTGATATCGTGATTTATATATTTTACTTCGAATGAAACCTTATAAGAAAAACTCTAAAATCGAAAGATCGAAAAACTTCCTCAAGGATTTCTATGTACCGACGCGCTGTGACGCCTCCTTCAAAAATTCTAGAGACTATGTGTCTTCAAAAAATGAAACACAAGAGTCCCAAAGTATCGTTGTTGTGCCCTGTCAAAAATTAAATGGTGATTTTCTGCGGACCAGTTTCTTGTATTATGGTGATTGAAAATTCCCGCACTTGAAAAATAAAATTCATCGGATCAGATAACGAGTATGGCAAAAGATGTACCAGTTCAGTTTTGGATACACCAGTTGCTTTCTCTATTTCCTGGTAGGAACATGAAGGCGTTGCTTCTACATAACCTATTACGTTTATTTATTTTCTCTCTATCTTGTTTGGTGTATGCTTTAGGACGGGATCGGATAAATGATGCGTGTTCTATTAAATTTTATTTAAGGCGTGCAAATATGTCTCGGAAATGTGGCCTTCTCCCTGGATTTCTAACATGAACAAAAAGGACTCCTAAGATATTATCCTAACCATATCGCTCAAAATTAGTTGCCTTTGTAAATATAATTCCGAAGCTTCTTGGGGATTTTCATTAGATTGTATGAAACAAACCAACATATACTTTTCATAATTTTCGTATACCCCCATTATAATAAAAAAGTACATTAAATATGGTATATAGTTAAACAGAAACCCTAAACAACAAAAATATTTCATTTGTACAACTACTATGTGTCTATAAAAACTTAAGGTAAATGATATAATTTCTTATGCTTGCTTAAATAATATTATTTATATTATGTATCGAAACATTCCGTAGACAGACTAGTCTACATGTTGAGGTATGTAATTATATTAAATATCTGCTTCAATTAATTTAAAGTTAAATATTCTTATTCAGTTGCGAAAAAGCCAAAAAAGATTTTTGTTTGTCAATATTTCATTTATAATTAAATACTGACCAAACCGGAAAGTGTTTGACATTTTGCTTTTTGTTCCAAACAAATCAGTAGTACCTACTAATTGGTACAAAAGAAAATTTTCAAAAATCTTGAATTTTGAGCTTGTTTTTCAAAATGTCTGCATACGTATATAGATTTTTGGAAAGCTCACATTACTCCTAATAAATATAAAGAATAATATACAGAGTGTATCATTTAAAAAAATAAAGTAGGATCCGGTAGCTTTTTGACCTGACACCGTATACATATTCTAAAGACGGCACTGAATTCTACAGAAAAGTTATATAAGGAGCAGTTTTCGCCTTTTTGATAAGTTATCAGATAGCTGGGATACGAGGGTTGCCTGAAACTACAACATTTTCAAAAACGCCGTGTAATTCAAAAACCAAAAGGGCTATGAAAATTCTGCTGACGTCATCTTTAATTTGACAAAAAAGTAGCATAGTAACGCGAAAACCACAATTCTCTATCTTTAAAAATAAGGGAGATATCTAATCCGCAAAAGTGTCGCAAATGAAATACCCTGGCGTTTAATTTATTACAATTTTTGTTTATATTATTAAAAAACATTTATGTGGATTCATAAAATGTTTTATCCGTGTGTAGTAAAATTTGGTGTGAGGGATTTGTTTATACTAATACTAATAATAATAATTATGTTAATATTATAATTAATATTTATTTTCCATAAGTTTATTGATATACTTAGTCTATAAAAAATAAATTAAGCCATTTATTATTTTTGTCCATAAAAAAAAAGGTTTTATTCCAGGAAATGCAATTTTACGGAATATTCAAACATTTAAATAGCCGCCATTTTGTTTTGCCCTGTAGAATTTGCATTAACATTTTAACACTTTATCTCTGTATCACACCTGATTCTTGTACGAAATTTAAAGTTAATTTTTTAGTATCGAATATTTGAACTGTCAATTTAGATTCATATCAAACTTTTACCACTTTTTGTGTATATATATATATATATATATATATATATATATATATATATATATATATATATATATATATATATATATATATTTTGATTTTCGGGCAAAATTTCAGGTTCGTTCGATAAATAGCTTCTTAATGATTTTTTTCATATTTTGTAAGGCCACCATGTTTCGCCATATTAAATTTTTATGTCAATATGGGATTGAAATGGTAAATGCAAAGATTTGCAAACATCTGGGAGGGTGATTTTGTACAAAAAAAATCGACAAAACCAATATTAGTCTTGTGAAAACCGGTATAATAAAAAACAACTAACTATAAAATAATTCAATTAAAATGTTGTGACAGCCCGATGTATTGATTATGTGGGCGCAGCTCGTATATTTATGGAACTTTTCTAAAGAAAGTAAGAATATTAATGCTAACTAATGCCTAAAAAATCGTAATTTTTTTGTAAAAAAATCTACATTTCTGGTATAAGGGAATTATTGAGAAAAATCTCTGGAGACCAAGCTTCGATAGAATTGGGATATTACGCAATGCGACAAAAATAATTGAACGAATATAGACGGAATTATATTTAAAGATTGAAAACAATTGGTTACCGATTCCAAATACAGGAAAAAATAGGCTTGTAAAATTTGAAAATTCCATTGGAATCGTTTATTCAAAATACCGACAATTAAAGTTGATGTAAAAAATGCGATGGGTCGTTTTTTTTACAAATAGTTTATATAAACCGTATAAATAAAACCTAGACTCTGCTTGCAAAAACTCCCAATCACTCTGCTTACCCGTTATGAGCACTTGATACCCTTTTTAGTAATTCGTGTTTTGTATTATGCCCATTTGATCCGCAATCAGGGAAACCTCTTAGAACTTTTTGCCTTATTGGTTTCCAATCGACTATATACCTACGATCAGCGTTGCTCGGCTATCTACAAAATTACGTATTTGAATATTTAACTGCCTTTACGCTTTTCCTTAAATTGGCTTAAAACTGTTTGTACTCCTATTTAAGCACTAATCAACTAAAAAGAATTTTTACGATATTAATTGAATACATCAAAACGAATCGTCATTGCAAATTCAATTTCGACAATATTACCGACAATGTTTTTCTTTATAAAGAGAAGCCCAAAAAAAATAGGTCATTACGATCCATAGCTCTTCTGGGTTTCGAGATGAAAGTTGTAATATTCTGATTACAACCATTCATTCGGTTTTTTGGTTATTCGACGAGTTATCAAATAGGTAATTTGATCGTATAATCGTCCATATACCAGGTAACCACAAACTAATGTACGTACTCTTCACCCCTTTTTGATAAAATACCAATTTGAAATATTGTAGTCATGTATGGGCACTATTTTCGACATTTAAACCATATTTGACAGTTTTGTTTACTTCGAGTTTTTTAAATAAAAACCTTCGGATTTTTATTTACGTTTTGTAAAGCTTAAGATTTTCTAATGTCCGTTTTTCGGTACGAATTCGGTTTCAAAATACCGTGAATTATAGAGATTTGTTTAAGTTTACATAATTAGCCGTGGCACAACTAAATAAAATTTTCTTTAGGACACCATATTGTCTAATTTTTTGATTTAAAATCCATTTTCAAAATGAATTCTGACTTTATTATGATGAACCCAGGTATTTTGAAAACCAAACTAGCAACAAAATATTTTATTTGGTATTATATATTTTTTTTTGATACAACAATACCAAGGGTAAACCTGAACTGGCGCCATCTGATATCTAAATAAAAATACTATATATTGTGATGAAACATAAAATTATCTAAATGTCCATTTTAATTTTCTTTCGTTTGAATTGAAAATGGCGAAGCAATAGTCATTTAGTTATTCTATTTTGTTCAGCTGCCCATGCCAAAAATATCCATGTTACTGTATAATTCATAGTTCGTAATTTCCGCTTGACGACAACAATTAATATAAAATTACGCGTTTTCACTATTCAGATCTCTAGGAGCAAAGATTCCTGAATATGCTTCGTACAATGTAAGGTGAAACGTCGTACATTTGTAAGCATATATATTTACAAGGCAAGGGGCGACATGGGATTAAGGCAATTTTTATTTAGTTTCTGATCATAATTATATACTATTATTTAAAAAATGAAGATATGAAAATGTAAAATATTTTTAACCATTTTCATTAAATAAATGAAAAAAAAAAAAAGAATCAATACCTACATAATATTAATAATATCTTTATTAAAAATGACATTTTACGCAGTGTTTAATGTGGGCAAAGTAATTTTTGACACACTTGTGTGTAGACGTAAAGTAAAATTTTACGCAGTGCAGTTCGTAAAAATAAACTTTATGCGTTAACATGAAGTGCCATTTTTTGAAATATCTAAAAAAACTGGAAAATATTTTAAAGATAAAGTTATTCATGTAATACATACGTAATGGGCATTTGTTATAAAACATAGTAAGTTTATATGATATGCTGGTGATGCTACCTTGGTTAGCGAAACGCGCGTCCAGAACGTAACCAGTGGTGGTGTAGTGTGGTTAGAACTCTTGTATTTTGATCTATCTTCCACCACAGGTTCCAGTGTTAGGACATAAGTTAAAATAATTCGTATTAATAATATTTTACACTGACTTTTTTTTTGAATTTTATTATACCGTCATTTTGTTCCGTTATGTTAAGTTCGAACCAAAATTTTACATGTGAATCTCTATGTTTTTGTAAAATTTAAAGTTAATTGAATAACAGGTTTTTTACGTTGATTTTTTAAATATTTTATTTATTTTCTTCCGCCATTTTGAATTGATAAAATAATTTTGCCAGTTTATCTCTATATTGCCCTTAATTGTGGCACATATTTTGAAATCAATCTAGTAAGTAGTTTTTTCAGGCTAATTTCTAAAATATTTTATTAGGCCGCCATTTTGTTTTGTCATCTCGGATTTTCACCAAAATGTTAACAGTTCATTCCTATGTAACACTCAATTGTTGTACAAAATTGTAGGTAAATTTGATAACTAGCCTTTTAATATATTTTTTAAGTTAGCCTAGGGCGCCATTTTGTTCCGTCATATTGATTTTTTACCAAAATTCCATCGATTAAATAGTTTTTCCACCATACCTTAAGAAGATAGACAGACCGACAGACATACCGACAGAACTGAGAAAATATATTTTTTGGAATCTATATAGGTAGGGATCATAAAATATGAAAATTGTATATAAGATCCTAGAAAGGTGACTTTTCACAATTACAAACACGACATTTAAAATAAATCTAATGAATAGTTTTTCAAACTGATTTTCAAATATTTTATTAAGCCGCCATTTCGTTTCGCGATTTTCGATTCGTACTAAAATTTTACCAGTTCATTTCTACGTAATCCTTGATTTTTGTGCAAAATTTGAGCTAAATTGAATATGTAGTTTTTGAGTAACGATTTCTTATTTTCAGTGTCGTCTAGTAAGTGTCTTAAATGTAGCTATTTTGTTAAAGAGTATGTTGTTTTATTAATTGTAATTGTCAATGTACTTATACTTATAAAACAACTGAGATGTTTATAAATTCTTGTAGTCTGATGATGCGACTTAGGCGCGAAACCGATTGCTCACATAATAAAGAATTTTTTTGGGTAAATTAGACTTTTTCTTGTTTTTTTGTTCGGCCTATTGGATTTTTACCAAAATGGTTACCATTTCATCCCCAAGGGACCTTTAATTTTTGACCAATATTGTAAGTAGTTTTTTAGCGATGCCGCTAACAGCCCGACAGACAAACCGACAGGATTGAGAAAACAGTTTTTGGCATCTATAAACCCCGAAATGTGAAGATCTAAAAAATATCGGAGGGTGCTTTTTTACGATTACTTATATACAATACTTACGTGTCGAGTAAATAACCCAACATTCAAAACAGATTCATTAAGCGTAAAAAACCAAACAAGTGATTGTTACAAAAGCACTATGAGAATAGCAAAAATTTTCGTTTCGGATAATCGCACTTTCTCGAAATATAACAATCATAGCTGGCTATGCACGATTACTGATTTTATGTCATATTGTGTCCAAATACCCCTTGTTTGGTGACGATAATGAATGAACTATTAAAGATAAGACTAGATATTAAAATTTGTTACGAAGTGCAATATGAAAATAGTAAGTGTATGACATAGATAATATTTTATTATTTCATAGTATACGACATAACAAGTTTTGAAAATGTCTCTTTTCACGGACATGTGACAGAAAGATCGTGTTATAAGTGCTTAATACTTTTTCAGAGACTGCGCAAATGGCCTAGGAGTATTCAAATTCACTGTCACTGTCTATTATTTACACCACAAAATTAAGTTTGGACGGCATACACATATTTAAAATTATTTTGGCAGATTAAAATTAGGGAAAGTATATTATATACTTAGTAAAAAAAGCTAAATATTCCCGGACGACCGTAAAGATTCCCGGTGGGCGCAAGGCGAGACAGGCAATACGGAGTCGAGCTTTTCCTATGAGGTATTCTTACTATTTTTCCGAAAATCAAAAATTTTTGAGGATATAAATTATTACAATCAACTTGTTAAACTTTTGAAACAAGCATTATAATTTTATTCACAAATAAAGACTGCCATGAAATATTTTGTTTGTAACTATGGAAATAAAGCTATATTGAATTGTCATATTTAACATTTTTTTAGTATACAAATAACTGTAAAGAAATGATATTTTACTTTTTCTTTCAAAAATGTTACTAAAAATGCCGATACGATTTTCGGAAAACAAATTAACGGTAACCGAAGTTTAATATAGGCAAAGTAATTTAAAAACTGATTGGTTTTTTAGAATTGATTGTTTTGCCTTAGCCTAAAATGTATTAATATTTTACGAGCCTGGCAATAATTATTGTCAAAATTTCTTTTGGGCGCTTTGTAGAAGAAAGTACAAGTTAAGCTTTATGTTTTTGAAGGTTAATTAGTTTTTAATTACTATAACAAGAATACCTATACAAATTATATACAAAAATCATTAATAAATATATAAAAGGTATTAATTAAATCATCGTTTCTTTAATATTAATATTTTGAAATTTTCTTAGTGTACATTATACATGTAATTACATCAGCACAAATAACTAAACATTTGTTATAACTTCGCTGTACTTTATTTTTTTATATAAATAGATATATTTTTCCTTTTTCCACAACCCATCAATATGGAAATAATTTACAAAAGCATATTTAAAATAGTGCATGGGTACTTGTCTGAGCTGTCTGCTTTTGTCTTGCCGACTTTGGTCACCTTGAAATTATTATAATTTAAAATTAAATTATTTTAAAAAAATAAATAAATAAATAAATAAATAACGCATTTTATTAATATATAAAAACAATACATAACGTAATAAGATAAGTAAATATATGTTTACACCTGCCGCAGTGTGGCTTTTAATAGCTACTCAACTGAACCAGGTGAAAACTAAACAAAAAAAATAATATAATTAAAATGAAAAACTATTCAAGTCCTCATTAAGTGATTACGCAAAAAAGAGAGTTTCCATAAGAAAATTAAAATAACGACTAAATTAATATTTAAATAAATAGTTCATTTTCCAGTGAAGAAAAAAAATACGTTAACAAAAACAAAAGAAAAAAAAGAATTAAACATTAAAAAATCCCTTCCGATCACTGAGAAGCAATCTAATTTAGTTTAGTTTGTTTTGAAAGAATTACTATTACGGTTTAGCAAATTGTTCGGTAAGCTATTATAATGATGTACTGAATTGTAAGTGAATCCAAGCTGAAAAATGGCACTCTGATGATGAAGCATGGTTAGCCCTTCGTTATTTCCGAGATTTAAATTGTGAATGTCATGTCGAAAAATAAAGCGCTCACGAATGAAAATAGGAGATGCAGGATTATTAATTGTTTTTATTAAAAAGGTACATACATGTAGGTTTCTACGAGCCTCCATTTTTCAGCCAATTATATTCCCCGAAATATTCAGAAATGTGATTATGTTTCCTAGGACCATAAACAAATCTAACACACGTATTCTGCACTCTTTGTATCCGATTCCTGCTCTCCTGGTCAAGGCAAAAACCGTATATAAAAATCACAATAATTGAAATTTGATAATATAAGCGATTCGCACAAGCTTCTCCTTAAATTTACATTTAAAATATGTCCGTTATTGTATAACATTTTGAGAGAGAGATAACATCTTTGGACTATTTTTTTAAGATGTTCTTTAAACCTTAATTGATTATCCAATATTAACCCTAGGTTCTTCCAAGACTCAACAAAACTTAATCTTGAACCATTAATAGAAATATTGAGGTTATTTTTTAAAAATATTAAATTATTATTTTTTGCCAAATACCAAAATACAGGACTTAGAAGGTTCAGATTTAAATTATGGCCTTTAGAAATTTGATACAGGATTTCCAGATCTGTTTTTATATATGATTCAGCAGGTTCATAATCCTCCTTATAAAAGCAACAATATAACTGTGTATCATTTGCGAAAGCTTGAACTTTACAAAAAGATAATGATTTCAGGATATCAGACGTATAAACCAAAAACAAAAGAGGTCCCAAAATAGAGCCTTGTGGCACTCCAGATAATATTTTCGCTTGCTCGGAAAATTTATTATTTAAGTAAAGTTTTTGAGAACTGTCGGATAAATATGATTTAATTCATTGAGAATCCAATCCAGAGTATTTTACCTTCGCAACCAGTAAATTATGACTGATCGTATCAAATGCCTGTGTATAAGCAAGGAGCACCAAAATGCTGTGCATCTTTTATCCCATGCTCGAATTATGTCATCTGTAACATTAACTAAGGTAACAGACGTGTTAAAAATGTTACGAAAGCCACATTGTGTATTTGGTAGTAGAGTAAGTATACATTAGTATATACAATATTTTTGATAGCGCAGGCAGAATACTTATAACTAGAAGATCATTAAAAGTTGGAGGTTTGGAAACTTTTGCCAAGGGTTTTCCGATTGATATTTTCCGTAATTTAGGAAAGTAGTTTATTTCAAGACTACACTTTATGATATGAGTCAAATATTGATCGATAAACGGAATACAATACTTAAGCATTAGCGGAGAAATCTCTTCAACCCCAGTAGTATTTGTTTCTATATTATTTAAAATAGTATTCACGTCAGCCACTTCTACCTTTCGAAATGTAAATTTCAACTGTTGGTTAAAAAGATTGTTAGCATAATAGTCAATTCTTTCATCACAGTTTGACACGTTTTGGAGAAAAGTAGCAAAAAAATTGTTAATAATCAGGGTCAGATATCTGGCTTGGAATCGAGCAATTCTTTTTATTTTCACAAACATTGAAATTTTTATCGCAGACCAATTTTTCTAGAGTTTTTCTCACTACACAAGGAATCAAGTTATATTTTTTTCTCCCTCCTGATTGTAGCTAAAGTAAAATTTCTTAAATGTTTATAATTATTCCAGTCCTTAATTTGCCTAGTTTCGCAAAGCGCTATCCCGTTGTTTCATAAAAGTTTTTATATTAGCCGATAACCAAGGTGCTCTAGGTTTTGTTATTTTTGATTATTTTATAATACTGTTAAAATTAAGTCATTAAAGATTTTAATTTTAATATCGATATTATTCTCATAAATAATGTTATTCCAAGGCAGACTGTACATAGTGTCAAAAAAACTATTCAAATTAAAGTTCCTAAAACAACGATAGCGAATTGTTCTAGGGTCAGGTTTTCTTGGCCAGGTTTACATCACAATATATTACTTCATGATCGGAAATATTATCTGATGCGGGCATAACACCACATTTTATCATCAGTGTTCGATTGGTAACAAAGATTACATCAGACTAGCACATGTGCCTGTTATTTGTGTATACTAAACATATAAGCTATACGAATTATCCTAGTGAGTTACTTTACCAAAGATTTACCTAACTGTAATACGCATAACAAATTATCTAAAAAATAAATACTTCAAATTTATAAAAGATGTACAACGAAAGCTAGTGTCAATTGAGACCTCATGGTTTTTGGGACTAGACCATGTCAAAATGTCAACTAATTAAAATATTTAATTTGTACAAATTTAACCGAAGTTCGATAAACTATTTTCAACGGGATAAGATTACAATTGATTTGTATTTTAAAATTAAAATTAAGAAATTATAAAACAATTAATTGAATACAAATTACTAACAAAGATTTTTTAGTCACATTAAAAATTTTGTTTTGACGATTTTCATTTGACTTTTGAAAGTAAAATCTGGCATATTTAGGGATAGTAATAAATACAAAAAACAAAGTATAAAAAATAAGTGAAAATATTATCTTTTTACGAGAAGTAAAAAAGTTTCTTGTAAATCGAACAGTTTACCGCGGAATAGATGTGAAATCGAGAACATCAATATAAATGTAAAATTTGGCGATATCTGAAATTTTCTAATTTAATGTTTTTTCTCATTAAGTTAAACTACTGGAAAAGTTTTATGGTTGGCATCAGCGAATGATGAACGATTTATTTTTGAGAGCGGAATATACGTCAAGGAGAAATAAAAACTTAAGTGAATTGTACTAATATAATTTCATTGTTGACGTATTTGGTATGTTGGAACGGCAGAAAGCTCTTACAGATATACCGGGTGACTACGAATCAATTGACTTGATCTTTTTTATTTGTTTTATAAAATATTATTTTGAAATATTGTCTTAATATTTCTGAGAAAAAAAATCACCCAAATATTTTTATAACCAAAATATTTTTGTTTTATTTTTAAGTAAATTACCTACAGCCTTTACGAGGTACTTTACAGTGCGCGACATTATTAACGCACAGCTAAGAACAGAACCAAGTTTGGTGTTTGTTTTCTCCTAAAATATTAACTTCATTTAAACAAATTTGTTTTAGGTTGTGGCTTTTTCTTTGAAAATTTTGTCTGTAAACAGTGTTCTACAGTATACTAGGGTATAATAATAATGTTTTACATCTAAATTTGAGCTGTCGTGTAGATTAAACAAGTGATACTTACCAATCACATTTAGGACTGAATTATGGTATTCCATTTTCATTTTTACTTCCCTTGTAAAAGGGAAGTATTGTGATCGTGAAAAAATTACCTTCCGAGATTTTTTCAGACCTTTACTTCAGGGTCCCTAGAGGCCAAAAAATATGTTTTCTTAATTACGTCAGTCTGTCTGACTACTCTAACCGATTGACTTCAAATTTTGGTCAAAAAATAAGATTTTGACGGAGATGACATGGTAATATTTTGGTAAAAACCTAATATGGCAAAACAAAATAGCGCGCTAGTGAAATGTTAAAAAAATATTACTGAAAATCTGCTTATCCAATTTATCACAAATTTTGCACAAAGATTAAGCATTATCTAGGAATCAACTGGCAAATGTTGGTACAAATCCAAGAAGCTACTTTATGCCTGATTTTAAATTTTGTGCCATAACTAATTGTGGAATAGAACTGAACTAGTAAAACTGTTGTACTATTTCAAAATCGCGGTTAAAGTATATGTTTGTAATCGTAAAAAAATTATCTTCTAAGGTTTTCCATACCTTCACGTTTTAGCTAAACTAGACGTCAAAAAATAAATAATTTTTTAATAATAATAAAATATTCGATATAGCGATCTTCGGTCACTGTTGGTAGGTTCCTTTCTTTACATCAATTTAAATATAGGCGGGATATGTTTATCAATACCTTTAACTTTGACATAGTATTCAATTGTATATTTTGTAGCAGACTTTTGTCTGAAATAAATACGTGTTCTCTTTCTCGTATCAAGTCCGTCGGTTTGTCTGTCTATCTATCTGTCAGTTCATGACATAGCTCAAAAACTACTAACAGATTGACTTCAAATTTTAATAAAAAATTAAGAGTCATATGCGGATAACCTGGTAATATTTTGGCAAAAATCCAATATGCCGGAACAAGATGGCGGGCTAGTGAAACGTTAAAAAAATAATACTAAAAAACTTCATCTCAGATTTTCTACAAAAATCAAGTGTTACATAGCAATAGGTAACATTTTGGTATGAATATAGGATAGCAAAACAAAATGGCGGTCTAATAAAATATTTAAAAAATCCGCCTGAAGAAACTACTTATTAGATTCATTTCAAATTTTCTACAAGGATTAGGGTTGATATAGAGATAAACTGGAAAAGTTGTTGAACCAATTCAAAATGGCGGTCAAATAAAATTTTTAATAAATCAACGTAAAAGAATCTGGTTCAATCGACCTTATATTTTGCAGAAAAATTAAATTTGATATAGGGATAAACTGGAATAAATTTAGCATGACGTAACAAAATGGCGTTGTGTACTGAACTAAATTGTGTCACCCTTCACTATCCTAATAAAAGCAGAAATTTGTAATGTCGGAAGTTACGGGTAAAGGAAATTTACCGATTGTTTATTGATTTCCATACCTTTATTATTAATGGAAATCTATCGTTTTTTAAAGAATAATGTTCTTTAGTAGTAGATATAACGAATATAATCTCTTTTTAATGTTGTTCTATAATCATTTTTATTTAATATTTCGGAAATCATTTTAGATGAGAAGTTAGAATTTGTTAGGCGAACTTATGACGTAAAGGGGTATATTTTGAAATAATATGATTTGTAATACTTTCGCCAGTGGCTTGCGAGACAACATAAAGAGCCACATTTTTCACAGAAAAAAATGGTCGCCACTGCTTTTCTTCAATAAATAACTTTTCCTTAATTCGCAATCTGTTCCAAACGAAAGGGGTGAATTTATTTTTTTAGTCTTCATTTCATTTCATTATTATTTCAAATGATGTTTAACAAGTTGGCGTTGAATTTTGAAAGTCAGTTCATGGCTTTTAGATTAGGACATATTTTTGCACTTAATATAATTAATATAATATATATATATATATATATATATATATATATATATATATATATATATACATATAATATTAATATAATAATAATCATTTCCGAAATAATAAAAAAACACCATGTATTTTGGAAACTAGGTCACCTATAAATATATAACCTTTTTAAATCGTTTTGACCTTTTAAACACAATATTTTCCTTTCCACTCTGTATATATATATATATATATATATATATATATATATATATATATATATATATATATATATATATATATATATATATGTATGTATATATATATATATATATATATATATATATATATATATATATATATATATATATATATATATATATATATATATATATATATATATATATATATATATATATATATATATATATATATATATATATATATATATATATATATATATATATATATATATATATATATATATATATATATATATATATATATATATATATATATATATATATATATATATATATATATATATATATATATATATATATATATATATATATATATATATATATATATATATATATATATATATATATATATATATATATATATATATATATATATATATATATATATATATATATTATATATAGTTAGATATAATTTTTTTATTTCTTCTAGACGGTCTAGTACCAAAATAAAGCACAAGGGAAGCATCTCTGTATGTAAATATTTTTTTTGTTTAAACAGTGGCGAAGATATCCCTTATTTAATTTTTAAAAATGTTTGACGTCACTGAATGTTACTGAATATTTTTAAGTCTCTTACCGCCATTCGAATTTTTATTTTATTCGTAATAAAAAATACTTTTTTTGCAAAAAGTATGTAGCGTTTTCGAAATAATAGCAACTAAAAATTTGGTGTAGTGAAATAATATACCAAAAGTTTATTTCGAAAATGCAATTTTTATGTAAAAAATACTAAGAATAACTATAGATTTAAACGTTCATAACAATTAAATAACGTTTCAATATATAATAAAGATTATGCCGATAGTTCCGTCAGTGTTTGAAAATAATGAAAAAAAAAATAATCGCCAAAAACACGTCCTAATTAAATAATACATAATTAACCCTTAGAAAATTCTATTTTTATAGTTTATTAATATATGTTTCTATAAATCGTTTAGAAGATACTCAAAAATTGTATTTATTTGAAAACATATTCTCAACATCATATCTCCAAATCAAGGATGTTATGGTGCTCATCCTGTGCCCTGTATATTCCATTTGTTTCTCGATAGTCTCCCGTCTAACATTTTTCCGACACATCGCAATCGTTCTATTACTAGGCGGTAAATTACCTTTGTTGATAAAGTTATACCCCGAATAACAACCAAAAATTATTGAATCGACCACGTTAATATCTCCACTTAATAGTTTAACATCAAAGAAAACACCATAAAATTAAGCAGTTATTTGCCGAGCGAGCCATAAAACTGAATCAATTATATTTTTCAGGTGACGTGTCTGTCGCGTGTGCGGTGGTGCAGTCCGAGTGCGGCGTCGCGCAGTGCATCGTGGCGGCCGCGACGCCTCGGCGTCTGGAGGGCGTCGCTCGCTGCTCGGGCGTCGGCAGGGCAGATCGGATCGGACGGTGGATGGACATGTAACAGAGATACTTTAGGTAAGGATATTTTTTATTTGAAGTAATGTATTTCCTATGCAATATAGCTATGTGGGTCACTGGTAACTTTAAAAAAGCTAGCCCTGGGTTTAAAAGGGTATAGTAGGAAAGTATATATTATTATTTTAATTCATTTTTAAACAAAGCAAAATTAATTTAATTAGAAATATATTGGGGCGGAGCCAAGTAGATGTAAATTTTTATTTAACATCGATCTGTATATCACTTGAGATTTTGTAGTTAAATATGATACCATAAGAAAGAAAGGTCTGGACTTATTTCGGCACATACGTAAAACGTTTTTTTCTTTCGTTTTTAATTTTATTTTTCATTGTTCCAAATAATTTCTTCACATTAATTTTTACTGTACCCAAATTTTTATATTGTGACAATTTTATCAGGTTGACAATATTTTTTAAAGTGTCTACTTTTATAAAACTAACAGTCCTTTGCCTTTTTAATTTAATGAAAATGAATTAATAAAAAATATATAAAAAAAAAATATTTTTTTACAAACACCTCCACTATATTTGTTTAAAGCAACGTTACATGTTTCGCTACCCAGAAGATTCTTTGCAGGTTACATCTCGAACGGTGGAAACTTAAAGATGAAAATACATTTAAGACATTGTGTGTAGTCCTAAAGATACGAAACACCCCCTGAAAACGAGATTTTTTTTTAATTTCAAAAGGGTTAAGATTAAAAAAATGGTGAAACATGTCAATTTTTTAAATTTTTGTATATTATATATTTTTTCCATTATATCGGGAACCTCAAGGGAGAAGCAAAAGCCCACTAAAAATGAAACAATATATCTTTGCAAAAGCATTTAACTTAAAGAAAAACTGTCAAATTTATTTTACCTTTATATATGTAAAAACGTTTTGTTTCACTATTCATGATAGCCCTAGAGGCATGAAACATCCCCGAAAATAAAAAAAATTAAAATGATTAAGTTTTTTTTAAACAATGAAGCACGTCAAATTATGTTTTACTTTTGTGTATATAAAAAAGTTTTTTATAATATAGAGGTCAGTCTTATGTGGATGAAGCAGCCCCCCAAAAAAAAGTATGAAAAACGGTTTACTTTTTTTTAGAAAATAAAACACGACAAATCTCTTTCATATTTTTCTAAAAACGAAAATATTATTTCTTTTAATAAAAGTTATAGCCTTCTTAAAAAAGAAACATGAAACACGTCAAACTTCTTTTATCTTTATATGTGTACAAAAATTTTGTAGAGGTTGGCAATTGAGGGTTGAAACAGTCCTCTAAGAACGAAAATATTCTTTATTTGAAAAACGGTTAGCTCTTTAGTAAATAGTGAAATACGCCTATATTAAGTTATTTTTTTTTATCAAAAACTTTTAATTAAAAAATTAAAAAATATTCAGGGTAATCCGTAGTTATAATACATAGAAAAAATATTTTAATATAAAAGTAACTGGGACTTTTAAGCAGAATTTAATCAACAAAAAAAAGTTATATATAAACTACCAAAATATTTCTTATTTTAAATGTAATGCCTTATATTTTACCAAATCCTGTGAATCTATGGAAAGAACTAGTAATATTTTATTATAACATGATCTATGTAAAGATATAATCATTTTCTAAATATTTCCATATATATCCAATGTTTCTTAACTTCAAACATGCGATATGAAACGTACTGTTTATAATTCCCCGAAAGAAATCAAAGTAGTTTATAAAATAAATAAAAATTATATAATTTATATTAACAATTAGATAAATATTTTAAGTGGGTTTCGAAATATTTGATCAAATACTAATATGCATTATATTTTTATTTCTTCATTAACATTTTTTTAGTCTAGCGGGGCGAAACAGTTCCCTAAAAACAATAAAATAATGAATTCAAATAAATAAATAATATTGTAAATAAACTTCATTTTTTTAAATGTTGAAACAAGCAGAATTTTTTTTATATATCGTAAATTAACAGACATTTAAAAATTTTAGGTCATTGATGTAGGTGCTTCATTTTTTTTTGAATTAAATATATTTAAAATAATATCAATACAATATTTTAGAAAACGCCGAAACAAGTCAAATTAATTTTTTTTGTATATCAATAAATTATCACTGTACAGGATTTCCCTAGGGAAATAAAACAGTTTGCAAAAGATCAAAACTATTTTTTATTTTAAAGCGAATTATGAATGCGAAATGAAATAAAACGCGTTACTAAAATGAAGCAGTTCTTTTATCTTTTTTACATAAAAACATTTTTTATAAAATATATTTTTACAATAAAGTATGTCAAATTTTCTTTATATTTTTATATACACAAATATTTTTTTCCTGAGGGTCATACTAGTCTGTTGATAGAGTCGTCTATATTTCAAAAATGGTTAACTTTTAAGGAAATAGTAAAGTACGTCTAAAACATGTTTTGTACGTGGTGATACCTCCTTATAATACATAAAAAAATATTTAAATAAAAAATTAATTGGGATACTTAAGGAGAATTTAATCAATCAAATAAACGAATTATCAAAATATTTCTTATTTTAAATGTAATGACCTATGACTAGTAAAATGTTATATAACATGTCATATGTGAAAATATAATCTTTTTTTGAATAATTTAATATACATTTAATATATTATAAAAATATTATTATATTTTAGATAAAATAGCTCCATAAAGCAAAAATGTTTTTTTTTATTTTCATAACCCTTAAGTTTTTAGAAACACGTCAAATTTATTTTAATTTTTTATGTATAAAATCAATATTTTTTTTATATACGGTTATTCTTAGCGAGTTAAAGAGACCCCTCGAGAGACCCTAAAATAAAATTAAAATTTTAATACTTTTGTAAACGGCGTTTTTTTTATTTTGTAGCTACACATGGCTATCCTAGAGAAGAAACAGCTTTAAATGCAGAATTTTTTTATTGACTACAGAAACGATTATTAATCAAAATAATAATATTTTAAAATCGCAAAACACCTGAACTTTCTTTTGTTTTTACTTCCCTCATAAAAGGGATGTTTTTCAGATCTTTACGTTACGTCCCCTAAATTAAGGAAAAACATGTTTTCTCGATTCCATCGGCCTGTCTGTCTGTCGGTCTGTCTGTTCCTGGCACAGCTAAAAAACAACTTAACCGACTGAGTTCAAATTTTGATAAAAAAATTAAACGTTATATGGGAATGACCTGGTAACATTTTGGTAAATACCCAAAATGGCAAAACAAAACGGCTGCCTAATGAAATGTTAAAAACATTATTACTAGAAAAGTGCTTATTCAATTTATCTCAAATTTTGCACAAAAATCAAGGGGCGGCTTAATAAAATATTTAGAAATTCAGCCTGAAAAAAACTAGGAACTAAAACTAACTAAAACTAGTAAAACTGTGGTACTCATTCAAGACAGCGGAACAAAATGACGTCTAAATAAAAGTTTTATAGTAATCTGAAAAAATCGCCCTCTTAGATATCTTAGCGTTTTAGCGACCCTAGATGCCAAAAAATATATTTTATCAATTCCGTGGGTCCGTCTGTCAGTTTGTCTCTCAGGTCACTCAAAAATTAAGGCTCAGTATGCCGTAACGAGTTGGCGGCCTAGTGAAACGTTAAAAAAATTATTACTAAAAATCTAATTAATCAATTTATCTTGTATTTTGCCCAAAAATCAAGTATATATTAAATAGGAATCAACTCGTAAAATATTGCTACGAATCCAAGATGGCGGTTTTACATATCTTCAAATATTGTTTTAGCGTCCATAGATGCCAAAACATTGTTTCGTCAGTTCGTCTGTCGGTTTGACTGCCCGTCTGTCATTTCGCGGCATAGCTTAAAAACTACTCATCAGATTGACTTCAAATTTTAGTCAAAAATTAAGGATCATATGGGAATAACTTGGTAACATTTTGGTAAAAACCCAGTGTGCCTGAACAAGATGGTGGTCTAGTGAAATGTTAAAAAAAATTATTACTATAAAACTAATTGTCTAATTTATTTCAAATTTTGCACAAAAATCAAGTTGGTATGAATATAAGATAGCAAAACAAAGTGGCGGCCTCATAAAAGATTTAAAAAATTAGCATGAAAAAACTACTTAAATTACATTCAAATTCTGGGCAAGCATTAAGTGTGATATAGAAATAACTGGTAAAGTTATGTTACGAATTCAAGGTAGCGGATTAAAATGGCGGCCAAATAAAATGTTTAAAAAATAAACGTAAAAAAATCTAATAAATAAATAATATATTTTGGAGAAAAATTAAATATGATATAAGGATAAACTGGTATGAATTCACCATGACGTATTAAAATCACGGTTTGTGTCAATGTAAAAACTACTTATTGAATTGATTTTAAATTATGCCCAAAAGTCAATATGTTGAATCAAAATGGTGTCCGATAAGAATGTTTGAAGACAGTGTATATTTGTTCCTAAATAACCATGTACTGAACTAAATTAAATCAGACTTCACTATTCCTAATAAAAGAAATATTCATAACGAGGGAAGTTCTGGGTAAAGAAAATATACCGATTTTTTTTGCATATATATGCCCCAAGTTGAGAAAACTTCTGACGTAGATATGCGACAGTACTATGTTTGCCAAAACACATTTTTTTATCTAACTTATTGAGATACACGGATCTTATAAGACAATTGGCCGATCTTAAATCTAGCAGTTCAAATAATGTGATTTTTGTTTATGCATCCGGGATGTGAGTTGAATATAAGTAATTTATAAAATAATATGTATTTAAACTTTATATTCTATTAGGGTAAACTAATTTCCTTTCTAAATATGTTTAATATATTGCTAAGGATGTGGTGTTAGGTGTAAGCATTGTTTTTGACAGACAGGTGCATCTTCGGGGAATCATAAAGAGATTAATATTAATAAACAATATTAATTTAATTAATTGTTTCCTTTCAACAGCCATAGTTAATTTTAACACTTTTATTGTTAAGGAGAAATATTTAAATACCTTTATATTTTTATTGTCATAAATTGTTATTTTAACTTAATAACTTTAAATATTGGCTAAGGACTGGTTTTTAGGTTTAAATATTAAAGCAAAAATATTTATATCTGGGGTTTTTCTAGTATTTTAGAACTTGAAAAAAAGCTTTATATAACAAATCAGAATAAAAAAAAAATGCCGTCACTATAAAATGTTTTAAAGTGTACATATTTGAGATTGTTTAAAAAAAAATGGTAAATTTCTTTCCTTTTATTAGAAGTAAGGCAGTGTGACCCAAATTAGTTCAGTACATGGTCATTTAGAAACATATATAGATACTATTTTTTCAAACATTATTATTGGGCCCTATTTTGTTCCATTTGTATCATATTGGATATACCTATGCCACGTTTGATGTTTGGTCATAATTTAAAATAGAATAGAAGTAAGTTGTTTTTACATTGACACACACCGCCATTTTAGTCCGTCGTCTTAAATTCGTTCCCAAACTTTAACAGTTTATCTCTATTATACACTTAATGCTTGCACCGAGTTTGAAATTAATATAATAAATAGTTTTTCGGGGGATTTTTTAAACATTTTATTAGGTGGTAATTTTGTTTTGCTATCTTATGTTCATTCCAACTATTACATTTCACAAGATAGACAAATCGACAGACAGAATTGCTAAAATATATTTTTTAGCATCTAGGGGCGCTTAAACGCAAAGATATAAAAAACCTGAGAGGGCGTTTTTTTCACGATAACAAACATTTTATTGGGTAGCCATTTTGTTCCGCCATCTTCAATTAGTACCACAGTTTTACTGGTTCATCTCTATACTACAATGCGCTATAACACATAATTTGAAATCATTAAGTAGGTTTTTTAGGTCGAAATTTTAAATATTTTATGAAGTGGCTATTTTGTTCCGCCATCTTGGATTCGTACCACAATTTTACCAGTTGATTCCCACATAATACTTGATTTTCGTACACTTTGAGATAAATTGTATAAGTAGTTTTTTAATAATAATTTTTTTGACATTTCACTAGGCCTCCATTTTGTTTTACGTATTGAATATTTACCAAATGAGTCTTAATTTTTGACCAACATTTGAAGCTATGCCGCGAACAAACAGACCGACGAAATTAAGAAAACAGGTTTTTCGGCATCTATAGGAACCCTGAAACACGAAGATCTGTAAAAACCTGGGAGGGTGATTTTTTACGATTACAATATTTCCTTTTTACGAGGGAAGTAACAATTTCCGAGAAATCATCCCATTTATGCAAATTTTATTTTAAATTAAGCTCACTCATAGGTAAAGTTACTTTGGTTAAAATCGCATTCTACACGAATACATCGATTTCCTTAATTTCAAATTCTATGCTTATTATTTACATGAATACTTACTAAAAGTATATCTTCCCTAGTAACTGTGTGCAACTAATAAATATTTTATCTATTTAATATTACCTCATTTTTTATCAGTAATTATTGATATTTGTTTCTATTAAAACTATATTTATCAGTTCCTGAAATTCCCGCTGCACACAGGGCCGTATCTAGGGGGGGTTTTGGGGGTTCAAACCCCCCCCGAAATTATGTACTAAGTCCAAAAAAATCTTAAATGCAATAATCCAAAAAGAACAAAAGAAAAGAAGATAATTAATCGCCGCACAGCCCAGGCAGCATAGGCCATAAAACTGAAAAGTAAAGAGAGAAGAGAAATATACACTCTAACCTCACATTCGATTTTTGAATATTCGAAATTCAAAGGTTAGTTTTATGTGCTTTTTAGGCGCATCTAACGTGGTTAGCTATTATTATTATTTATTGTATTATTGTTCTTCTTATCTTCTTCATATACTTCTAGCTTGTAGTGGCTAGGTAAGTAAAATTTTGCTTTCTTGTAATTCTTGTATTTTGTTATTTTATATGGTGGCGGCTTGTGGGTTGTAGGTTGTAGGAGCGAAAAATAATACATTTCTGGCTGGTTGTAGGGACACGTTGGTAATGGTATTGATATGTAATAGTTAAAGGTAGTTTTAATTTTTTTTAAATACGCTTTCCGAATAAATTAACGCAACGTACCATCAAAAAATAACAATAAGTTTAAACCACTTGTTTGATTGATTTAAAATTTAAGTGATTCTTTTTAATAACTGGTGATGCTAACTAAACTGTTTGCATTAAACCTTTTTTTATTAATAAAAGGTGTTGCAATTACAGCGTGATTTATCATTCATTTTAAAAAAATTAAATAACCTTTTAGCTTTATATTTTCTAATTCTAAGCAATCTTTTTTATTTTAAGTGAAACAGGATGTTACAACTTTTGGAAAAAAGTCACGCTATAATTGCTACACCCTGTATAAATAAGAAAAAGAGAGTTTTATGCAAACTTAATAGACCAATGTTCACGAATAGACAATACGTCTTTAAAAAAAATCCTCCAAACCACCAGACAGGTGGTTTTAACAAAAATTTACTTGTGCAATAAGTGAATTCTTTTTTTACACCATTTTTCGTATAAAAATATAAAAAAAAATAGTGTATTTTTTTTACATTTTCGTGCAATGAAAAGCCCTTTTAAAAAAAAAATGGTGTAAAAAGATTTGCACAGTCGCAGATAAACATTCAATTTTTTGCAATTGCATTATTGCAAACCAAGCCTGCTCATGCGATATCTATTAAACTTATTGATATTTTTTAATAGTGCGTTAATAGATAGAATAGATGTTTAATAGATTTTTTTAATTTCAGTTTTCTCCTAATCTCGTTGTTTCCTCCAGCACCAGTCGCCACTTTAGAATGACGCAAAATCAAATAATTGTATTTCCCTATAGTATCGCAAACTTTTGTTTCCAGAAATTACAAATTAAAATGGCAAAACGAAATGTTGCGCTCACTAACGGACTTTTTATACAAAAAAACAAAAATTTCAACTGAATTTTCCGAACAAGCTTCTAGTTCCAGTACAGATTCTCTCGTTTCAGAATTCGAACCAAATTCCCTCCCGAGTCTCCCGACAGTCCCGACCATAAAAGAACATACAAAGAATGAACCTCGGAGTGAACGTAAGATTGATAATTTGGACATTGGTTGCTGTTTCAATAAAAAAATAGATTCTGAATTGAAATTCAAACTCTTGACCTCTTCATGGATTCCAGATGACAAATTTAAATTTCCTGCCTCAAAAAAAAGAAACCTGAAGTTTCAAATAGGTTGGCTAAAGCGTTTTCCGTGGCTTAGTTATACTGCCGAAGGTGATCAAGGTGCTGTATGTAAATATTGCGCAATATTTGCAACTGAATTTAGTGGAAAAGTCACCAAAAGCTTCAGGGCTTGGTTGTAAAGCCCTTTAATAATTGGAAGGATGCCATCGAAACATTTGTGCATCATAGTAGAACTGACTATCATAAAAAAAATAGTATTTTTGCTGACAACTTTATGGCAACTTTTAGCAAATCGGCCCCGGATATCATAACGCATCTTGACTCTAGCCGTGCCAAACAAATAGCTGAAAACAGAAGAAAATTGAAACCTATAATTCAGACTATTATACTCTGCGGACGTCAAGAATTGGCTCTACGCGGAACTGCAGATTCTGGTCCAATAACTTTGGAATCGGTAGAGCCTGATCATAACGATGGAAATTTTCGAGCGTTACTGCGTATGCGCCTATCATGTGGTGACAAAGATTTAACTGATCATATTGAAGGTCAATCTTTAAACGCTATGTATATAAGTCCAATCATTCAAAATAATATTATTCAAATTTGCGGCAAAATGATACAAGAACAAATTGTTTCTAGAATTAACAATGCTAAATATTTTTCAATTTTGATGGACGAGACTACAGATATTTCTCGTATTGAGCAGTTATCCCTTTGTGTAAGGTACATAGACTACAACAAGGACAACAATGAAAATTCAATCTACATTATTCGTGAAGATTTTCTCCAGTTTGTACCTGTTCACAGTACAACTGGTAGTGATTTAGCTACGGTAATGTTAAAGTGTTTACAAGAACTGAAAATTGATTGCACTTATTTAATTGGACAAGGTTATGACGGCGCTGCCTGCAGCCATGAGCGGTAGTTTTAAAGGTGTAAAAGCATTAATACGAGAAAAGTACCCAGCAGCATTATATGTGCATTGTAGTGCACATTCATTAAATTTAGCTTTGGCTCATAGTTGTAATGTCCAAAGTGTCAGAAACTGTATAGGAACCATCAAATCCGTCGCAAATTTTATAAAAATTTCTGCAAAGCGCACTGAAATTCTACAAAATAAAATTAAGAACCATTTTCCTGATACTAAATGGAAGAGGTTAACAACAATGTGTGAAACTCGGTGGGTGGAAAATCACGACGGACTAATCAGATTCACAGAAATTTTTAAGCCCATTGTTGAAACACTGGAAGAACTACAGTTAGTAAAGGATATAGATACTTCCTCAAAGGCTACACAATTACATAATGCCATAATAACCAGCGAGTTTATCATCAGCATGATAACCGCATCAACTTTATTCGCCTATACCCTACCTTTATGCAGAATTCTTCAGTCAGTTAATATTGATCTCTTCACAGCTACAGAACATGTTGATACTGTTATAAGTCAAATTAAAAGTATGAGAGGTGACATAGATCAGGTGTTCAGCAACATTTTTGAAAAAGCCGAAGAACTTTTGAAATCCGCAGATCCTCAAGAGTGCATTAAAATTCCCAGAATAGTCGCACGTCAAAAAAATCGTTCTAATATTGTAGTAGGTAGTCCAAAAGAATACTTTCGCATTACCGTTGCAATTCCCTTTTTCGATGATTTTATTCAGCAGTTGACTGAACGATTCGCAAAACACAAAAAGTCATTGTCCTCTCTATATTTCTTATTACCAAATGTCTGTGTTGATCACAAAATAGATCTAAATGTCATTTCTTTATATGCCCAATTCTTGGACTATGACACCCTAGCGGCAGAATTAGAGCTGTGGCAGCAAAAGTGGAAGCAGCGATCAGCAGTCGAACGACCGAAAAATGCCATTGAAACGATATCGGAATGCAACCGGTCTATATTTCCAAATATATACATTTTATTAAAGATTCTTGCAACTTTACCGGTATCAACAGCCACACCCGAAAGATCTTTTTCAACCTTAAGGCGATTAAAGGATTTCTTACGGAATTCTACAGGTCAAGAACGATTGACAGGTCTCGCTCTATTGAGTGTACATAGAGACATAAATATTGATACCGAGGAAGTGGTCAATCGTTTTGCCAGAGAGAATACCAGAAACTTGCAGTTTGTTCTTTAGTATTATTTTTTTATTATTTATTAAAACATTATTTTTCAGTTGAAATATAAATATAGAACTAAAAATACATGTTTTTTTATATTTGTGACTGCGGTGACCACTCCATAAACTTTTATGGTCAATATTGTCTTAAAATAATGTTTCATTAAGGTAATTATTTGATTCAATAGGAAAAGTACTCGTATATATCAAAAATTCACCAACGTATTTATTAAGAATTGGGTGTGGTCCAAAAATTTTTTTTTGTTCAGCTTCCAAACCCCCCCCAAAATTTTAGTCTAGATACGGCCCTGGCTGCACAAGGTAGGATTAAATAATAAAATTTCACAAATTTTGAAGTTTAACACAATAATAAAGCAGAAAAATATTGCCAGTGGAAAAAAACTAAAGTTAAGCAAGTTTCAAATTGTATTGTTCGAATATTTCTTGTGATTTTTATCGGTCCCGTTTATCCCCTCATTAAATATCTTTAAGCATAAACGATTGCGCTAAATGTTTTCTCCATTTGTATTCGTGTGCATTCAACAATTAATTAGACAATACATAAAAATGAAATGTAAAACAGAACAATTTGAATGTCATCAAAAAAACTTATCTGTCGGACTTACATTGTCTTTATTCTGGATTATTGTAATTTATTGGTGTCCATTATTGCACACAACTAGTACCTATATAAGTACGTAGTCCTAGAGCCCGATACTCACTACGTGGTAATGTTTCGATTTGATGCTACCATTTACAAATCTTTGCATAGTGGATATCTTCGCATTCAATTTTGAGATCTGAACCAGTCTTTTGGCGTACTCATGTAACATTTTTAAAAATATTGATGCACTATGTGGATGATATATGCAATAGTCCGATGGTGAATGTTAATTTTCCAATCGGATTAACGCATCACATGACTCATAGTAAGCAGAGGTCTAATACTAGTCAAAGTCAATAAATCAAAATTATATTAATAATAATAATCGCCTTGATTCAAATTCTTTTGGAAAATAAATATAAATATATAAATCACAATAGCTATCAGTGGGGGCGATGTTTAGCCGATGATGACTAGCCTTACACTTAACCTTCACATCAACTCACCTTATTTCAACAATATTACTACAATAACGTGGTGATTAAAAATAAGTTTGAGAAATGCATGAGGTGTCTTAGAAAGAAATAAACACAATAGACAAACGTACGGCAATTTAGAGCTCAAACTGTCTAAATCTTAGCAGCCTGGTACGAATGGTTCCTCTAAAACACAGCCGTAGCTTGTCTGACTCTGGATATACCCAACAAATGTATAATTTGTGTTCCCAAACCATGCACTTTCCCGAAAGGCAAGATTTTAGAACACTACTGTATGAATAAAAACTGCAAAGGAAATGTCTCTTTTATTCGTCATATAAAGCTAGAGCAGTTCGTTGAAATTGGGAGTTATTGGGTAGAACTTTCTTAGTCCATGAAAAAACCAGACACAAAAGTTTTGTACTTTTTGATTTCTTCGCAACTCTCGAAGATTTAAAAAACCGTACGGCAAACGGAGTTCAAGCTGGTCATACTTCTTAGCGGGACCGATGATTTATTAAAAGTATGAGCAACCTGGTACGAACAGCCGCTCTGAAATACAGCCGTAGCATGCCTGAATATACCCAGCAAATGTATATTAAATAAAATAATTTAAATGAGACAATACAATACAAACTTACAATAATTAAAATAAGATAATACAATAGTCTCCAACAACATTTGTTAAAGGATTTATATAAAACATCCTTTATATAAACAAACTAAAATTATAGAAGCTTTTTTCGGCAAGATTGCTAAATTGCTTTAAGATCTCTATTAATATATACCCCAGGAGACTTGGCCGACCTGCGTATAAGGATTGTTTTTTACCACTGATTTGGGCTAACTTACTTCTAACTTAACTAATACTATGCCGCATGGTATTCTGGTGTAGAAATGCCTCAAAATAGCGCTCCTGCCTGGTGTAATATTATGGCGTTTAAAGTAGAGTCAAAGAGATTCTCAGAGGAGATGTTAACAATTCTTGGAGTGGGATTCGGCCATTTCTAGGTTTAGACCGTGTCAAATTGGAATTACTTTCTGACTTTTCGCTAGCAATTGCACGAGGGATCTTCAGGAATCTTCACTGTACAAAGTCAAAACACTTTCGTACTATATTATTGAACGTTGTGTAGCCATTTATAATATTTAAAACTTCTCTTGGAATTCTCAGACTCGTTTATAAATTTGTTATACTTACATGTCAATAGCTAAAGTATAACGAAACTAACTCTAAAAATTTTATGATTTTATTATGATTTAATGATTACAATTTTCGTGAGTTGTGGTGTGACCGTCTTATGGAGCCTAGACATGTTTTGTCACGACTGTCTTAACTAATCTTTCGGGGGTAATAAGTATTTCACAAGTTTATCACATATTATGTACGCTTTAGAACGCGAAGTGCAAGATAGATTCAATTACTAAATATGGTTCGCTGAGTTTAGTGTTTTGTTCCTACCATTTATAGTAAGAAATATATATGCGCTCAATCTAAATTTAAATTTATTCACAAATTGAACTTTTTTTTAGAAATATTTATAATCAACCGCAAAAGTGATGGTACGAGCGGGGATCGAACACGCACCTCTAAATTACTAGTTCATTGCTCTATTCAATTTCGCTACCGTAACACTAATACGGTACGGTAGCGCAATTGGTTAGAGCAATAAACTAGTGATTCAGAGGTGAGGGTTCTATCCCCGCTCGTACCATAACTTATGCTGTTGATTATAAATATTTCCTAAATAGAAAATATTTCACAGTTTAAAAACAAACCGATGAAATACTTTTATTTAAATTGAACTTTCAATTACAGGTTTAGTTATCCCAAGGAAATACTTTACCAGTGTGTCTAGGGAGCTGTTTTGGAAACATTTTTTGAATGTGACTAAAACTTACATTTGCCAAATCAAGATTATGCGCCATTTTATAAACTTGTAACATTTCTTCTACATAATATTATCTTCTGAAATAGTAAATGTGATAAGTTCACACTATCACCGCGAACAGGATTTTTTAACCGACAAACTTTGCATGAAAAGTGTGGCTCAGTCCTAATTTTTTAGTCCATTTCTCCTCTTCTCAACAGCATGCGTGGGAGGTTTTTTGTTGCTTAAAAGTTTTCATTTTTATGTTATAATAACATCTTTCGATTCATTTCTCTGCTGCTGCTCAGATCATTAGTTTATTATAATGTAGGACAGTGGTCAATATTCGTATATTTCAATTAGGATGAAACATATAAATATATATGCTAATGTAACTTTACTTACAATGCCATTTCAATTAAGCGCATAGTGTGGATTTTTTGTTCTGTAAAATAAAAATAAAAGAGTAGAGAAAGTAGCACTACCCTCTTTAAGTGTTCTAACGATAACTTGCACGCATTGTTTTCCTATCCTATACTTGGAGCCCTCCGTTGACCCTTGTAATAACAATTTGTTTAACCATCTTGTTTGTCCAGTTGATTGTCCAAAGCCATATTTCAGAGAAACACTCAGGAAACGTTATACCTAATTTTATTGTTTCCAAACTTCCCTTTAATTTAAGCCTAAATAGTAGGATGTTCAAGAGCGTGAAAATAATTTGTTAGCTCAGGCACGCCTTCAGCGACAACTTTTCCCCCTTTTAAGTTGTCTACTAAAGTGGAAAATATTGAAATCGGAAAGTTTTCTCGTTTGGTAGATGGATCGGCAAAGTGAAATCTTTTCGATTGGGTCATCTTGAACGAAAAACGTTTGCTTGCTTAGTCTTTTCGAATTTTTCATTTGATTTAGGGCTGTTTTTTTTTTCGGGTCGATAATTTACATGCACCTTAATCAAGGCCCAAATATAATTTTCATCTCTTTCGTAAAAAATACTTTCAATATATTTAAATTGGAATATAAGTTAACAATAAAAACAAATTCTTCCGTAAGGTCTAGTGAGAAAGTTTCTATTAATAACCAAAAATAATAGGGCTAAGTCTTTTATTTTTCTGTTGTTGTTCTTATACAGTGAATCTACAAAGTGACTGTTATCGGCCAGGTATTAAAAACATATAAAATAATTGGAGACTTTCTTGTATCTGCGCAAAGCCCTTATTATTGGCAACAAAAAATAATTAAAAATGTTTTGTTGCCACCTATGAGCCAGTCGCATATATTGCTGTCACTTCTTTGAACGTGTACAAAAAAATGAAGTCTAAAGTTGCAAAGTAGCAAAACTGAATTTGAAATTGAAAGATATACTGTCCTTTGAATATCCTTCAGCAACTCTTTTATACACTATGGCTCTTCATCGTGCTCATACTGGCTGCAGCCTCTGCCAAAAGAGTTTACTTTTCAGGAATGCTCAAACACAGAGAGTTCTCAATGACAAACGGGATTTTTCCAAATGTGTTTTTTTCAAGTAGCTTCCAACAGCGACCTAGTCTGTAAGTCAAAAAAACCCTTTTTCAAACAAGCACGGGGCCGTAGAGATATGTAATCCCTTATCAGCTTCAAACTGTTTATTTCGCCTTCGTCAATAACGGTAAAAACGCGTTTTTATCGGGTTTTCTCCTTGGTACGTTTACTACGAAAACTGATTTTTTAATTTCATCATGAGTAACCAGCATATTCACAAGTTCTTGTCGTCGACATACATCAAATATTAATGCAACTTTGTTCGTTAAAAACGTCTCATTCAGTGCTTCATGAATAAATTTAAAACATCTCCTCTAGACAGAACTTTATAATTTTTAAGCTGGTACCTTTTTAACCCTTGCTTCAAATATTTGCTTAACTTGTGGTAATTTGCGATGTTAATATTCTTACGTACCACTAAAAACTTCTTTACCATTGAATCTTTTGGACCATAAGGAACTCGAAGTGTTTCAGCGGGATCGGCAAGTATCCAGGCAGTACATTTTCATTAATATGTTATACGCAGTCTTCTGCCATCCAGTTCCAGAGACCCTCGGGTTTGTAAGATCGTCGCCCTCAAGGCCTATATATCTATTTAATACTCTTGGTACATAAATAAATATTTAGAAAGATTTTCCATTTATTTAAGATATTTGTAGTGCAGCCTATGGGAATAATCAAGGTGTGCATTTTTGATGTCACACAGTATATTAACAAACAAAAATACACCCACACAGAAACTTATCTGCATCTTGGCATGTAAAAAAAACTTACACAACATTCAGTTTTAAAACGCCATTTTCAACATTCAATTTTAAAACGCCATTTTCAAATAAAAATTAAGAGATGTTACGTGAAATTACCTACACATGTTCTTCGCTATGTCAAATTGACTTCCGTGAAAAAATTTACAACTTAATAAGTAGTTTTTTTACATTGATTTTTAAACAGTTTATTAGATTACCATATCGTTCTGTCATATTGGTTTCCCATCAGACCTTTACTAGTTCATAATATCTATAGCACACTCGATTGAAAAAGTAGATTTGATTTTTTAATTTTTTTATTAGGTCTCCATTTTCCTCCGCCGTACTTGAATCATAACAAGATTCTTATTAATTCATCGTACTTTATTTGGGCGCAAAATTTAAGTTTATTTAATTTTAATGTCACTTTATTTTAGTGAGAATTGAAAAACACCAAACAAAAACATAAACAATAAATAAAGAACATATATGATTGAACTATTAAAAATGTTCTTATTTTAAATACAATAAGTAACCTAATGTTACTATGGATCTACGGAAAAAAATAGGAACATTTTGTACAGCTTTATGTAAAAATGTCATCATTTTCGGGATATTTAAGGTAAAATATTCAATTTTTCTTAACTTCAATCAAACGTTATGAAAAATTGGTACCTAATTGTAACAAAATAAAGCCAATAACCTTTCCAAAAAATCGTTTTTTTTCCTTTACCCGAAGTTGAATTTTCTTTTTTTTCCTTCGGTTATTTTCCCTTTAAAACGTTTTGTTCCACCATATTAGTTTCTTACCAATATTTTACAAGTTTCTATCTATGCCACACTTGATTTTTGAATGAACATAATTTAATATAAAATGAATAAGTAGTTACTTTGCAATGATTTTTTAAAAAATACATTATAGCGGCATTTTTTTCGGTCAAACTGGATTCGTACCAAAATTTTACAACTGCATCTATATATCACATTTAATATTTATGCAAAATTTAAAGTAAATAACGCTTTTCATTTTTCCGATATTTTATTTAACCGCCATTTTGTTCCGTCATTTTGAATTTTTACCACAATTTTACGAGTTTATCTCTTATATCATATTTAATTCTTATACAAAATTTGAAATCAATCTAATAAGTAGTTTTTCAGGCTGTTTTTTTATATTTAATTAGGTTACCATTTTGCATTGCCATCTTGGATTCGTACAAACTGTTATCAGTTCCTATGTACACTTGATTTTTCTACAAAACTTAAGTAAATTGGATAATTAGTTTTTTTATAATACGTTTTTTAACATTTCACTACGCCATTTTATTCCGCCATATTGAATTTTAACTATAAAATCTGGGAAAGGTGACTTCACGATTACAGACATTTATTTGGCCACCATTTTGTACCGCGGCCTTGAATTCGTGCCACAATTTTTCCAGTTCCAAATTAATCTAATAAGTAGGTTCTTCAGGTTGATTTTTAAATTTTTTATTAAGACGCCATTTTGTTTCACCAACTTGATTCGTAAAACTTTAACAGTTCATTTCAACATAATACTTGATTTGGATGCAAAATTTGAGGTAAATTAGATTTTACCAAAATGTTACCATTTCATCCCCAAAGGACCCCTAATTTTTGATCAAAATAACAAGTCAATCGGGTAAGTAGTTTTTTGGCTACTCCATGACACCGACAGACCAACGGAGTTCAGAAAATATGCTTTTCAGCATCTAGGGACATCTAAGAAGTGAAGATCTGAGAAAATCTCGGAGGGTGATTTTTGTAAGATTGCAATACTGCAAGATGTCATTAAATACACCATGACTCAGATAAAAGAGGTGTTACTTCTGCATTTTCATTAAAGCAAAATGTGTGTCGTTAAGAAAATATCAGAGTATAAACAAAGTTCGTTTATTTCCTGGTGTGAGTTAAATAACTCAATAATAGAACATTAGCTTTGTACTGCGAAGGGCTTGGGTCGCATTTTCGACGGGCTATGTTTTTTTTAAGTTTATTTTTTATCAAAACATCTAATTTTATATTTAATCGTGTTTAAATATCGGATTGTGATATTAGCTCGCCCCGGTTAGGCTTTTTTTTGTTGAGTTAAAAATGTGTATCTATAACGAGACGTCCTTATATTACTTTAATAAAAATGCAAAAGAAGCACATCTGTTACCGGAGTCACAATTAAATAAATAGAAATAATAATATTGTCAAGGAGACATTGCATTTTTACTTGGTCGTTAAAATATTTTTTTTTTGTAATCTATTGAGTGATTATAAAATAGTAAGATACAAACATGAGGTTCATTTGTTTCCATTCATTTTTCATACCGTGTTTGAAGTTAAAGAAAATTGAATATTTTAACTTCATATCTCGAAAACGGTTATATTTTAACATAGAAAATGTTAAATAACATTTGTCAGTTTCTCCGTAGATTCTAAATATTTAGTCAAATATCGGTCACTGCATTTAAAATAAGAAAATGTTTTATAATTGTGTCATATGCATTTTTTATTTGATGTTTAAATATTCATACAAATCCCAGTTAATTTATATTTAACGTTTTGATCTGTCTTATAACAACGGAGCTATAAAGCTTTTTAACTGTCCTCTTGATCTCCCTGTACAGGGTGTCCCATTTTCGTAGGTTTTACGGGATTTCCAGCTTATGAGTAGAGATAGAGAGATGCGGTTTTCGCGACACCGTGCTACTTTTCGATGAAACTAAAGAGGCCGCAAACAGATTTGCCCTAACCATTTTAGTTTCCGTGCTACAGGGTGATTTTGAATTGTCATTTTCGGACACCCCCTGTAACTCAGCTATCGTAAAATATATTTAAAATGTTTCAACTGGTATTTATAGATTTTTTCACGTAGAATTCAGTTACTCAGATTTTTGCTGAGAGTCATAGTTTTTGACATATTGGCATAACCTACTATTTTTTAAACGGGACACCCTATATATTATTTTTTCATCTTATTCTTCGTGTTGAGGGCTTTTCAAAAACATACCATAAGTCATATTTATTTTCATAAATAACATGAAAAAATGCATTTTTCTTTAAACGGATTTATGGCATAGCAGATCAATCGAAATAAGAGAAGGTGGCTGTGGAGCCATGGAAAAAGTTAACAAATATTTATTAACGAAATAACAAAGTAACAGCATCAGAAAAAATTAGGAAGTAGGTAAAAGGTAATAATTATAATTTCATTAAAACTACAAATATTGTTCAAATTGTAGACCATTATGTGTCCTACAAGTGTGACAAACTTTAAAAATTCTTTTTAATGCATTTTCTATTGTAAATGACTGTCTTTGTAACTCTGCAAAAGCGTTTTCGGTGGCCATTCTTAGTTGTTCTAAGTTTTCGTATCGCCTTACATAAACCTTGTTTTCTAAATAACCCCACAAAAAGAAATCTTGAGAGGTCAGGGGATCGTGGTGGCCATCGAACAGGTCCGTGTGTTCCTATCCATCTTCCAGGAAAATGGTCGTTAAGCCAGTTTTGACTTATTCTGGCATTGTGGGCTGGAGCTCCGTCAAATAAATCCTATTTAGTTGAGCCAAGGGAACATCATCCAAAATTATTTGATTAACGTAACCAATCGAATTCAGATTTTTCATATATTTGATAAACTATTTTTCGGTTGAAAATAAAACAGGAGACATTGAAAATCTGCCCTGACGCTCCCTAGGAAAAATAACATGGTTGTTTTCTTTCCAAAATCGCGTGTTGTGTCTATTTAAAATCCCTGAACTAGTAAAATGTGCCTCGTTGACCAAATAATCTTTTTTTCAAAATCGACATCTTCTGCCTTCATATTTATAAACCAATTGCAGAACTCCAATCTGCGCTGTGCATCACCAGGATGCAGATGATGCACAAGTTTGTATTTATAGGGTTTGAATTTGTGCTTTTTCAAAATTTTCTGCACTTTGGTTTTCGGTACACCCGCCTCTTCGTCTATTTTCCTATGTTTCAGGAGCTGTCTGAAAGGGCTAAAACGTTGATCAGATTCTTCGTTGTCTTTATTGTAAGTTCGCTTTGTTAAAGATCCATATTGGCAAAGATTATTTTTAATTTTTTGAAAAATTCTTTTTTCTGGTTGTCTTCTCTCGGGATATCTAAGATAAAATAAAGCGAACCAATAAAGTCAGAAGATAAAAAAGAACTAACCTGTTCAGATAAAGCTCTGCCGCCTGATCTGCATCTTCATTAGACAATATAAAACACGCGTTCATATCATATTTCTCAAAATATTCAAATTTTTGATTCTTATTTAGACGTCAAAATTTAAACGCAATAATGCCAAAAATGACAGCAGTAATGGCTGCCTGATCATATTTTTGTTGGCGTTGCCATGGCTACCACAGCCACCTTCTCTTATTTCGATTGATCTGCTATGCCATAAATCCGTTTATGCATTTTTTCATGTTATTTATGAAAATAAATATGACTTAAATCGACACGAAGAATAAGATGAAAAAATAATATATAGGGTCTCCCATTTAAAAAATAGTAGGTTATGCCAATATGTCAAAAACTAACTCTCAGCAAAAATCTGAGTATTGAATTCTACGTGAAAAAATCTATAAATACCAGTTGAAACATTTTATATATTTTACGATAGCTGAGTTACAGGGGGTGTCCGAAAATGACAAATTTTCAAAATCACCATTTAGCACGGAAACTAAAATGGTTAGGGCAAAAGTTTCTCGAAAAGTAGCACGGTGTCGCGAAAACCGATCTCTACTCATAATGTACGAAAATGGGACACCCTGTACATTTAAAGTATTTTTTACACCGGTTTTTTAGTAATTTATTAGGCCGCTAAGTATCATCAATAAAATTATAAAATTATTAAAGGTTTTTCAATTTAACATAAAACTTTGAAATTATCGAGTTTCCAACCTATTTTTATAAAATAACTAAGTAGTGCCAAGGATTATATTTCTGCTTATATTTATCTCATAAATAAAACCTTTAATTTTTGGTACCTCATTTCCCAGAAGAAAATACCATATATAGTAAAATTCCAAGTACACTTTAGACGACATTTTATGTCCATTGTCTCCAAAATATGTTTCATGCATATAAATTCGCCTTTAGACAATATCCGTTAATTGAATGGGTTGTGCTCAGACTAAATGAACGTAATCGAATATACCTCATCGCCCAAGAAACGCATAACGTTAATGAAAATGGCCGCTCCCTGATTAGGGAGCTATATAGGAAGTTGTTATATTTTGATATGTCTGGGTCGGAGAAGAAAGACGTTTGAGATTTGTCTGTTTATTATCCAGCTCCTCAAGGTTTATTATTCTACAAATTCGGTGTGTAGTGTCAGAGCTAGCAGCGCGCAAGGGTGAAAAAATTGGGTGTAAAAATATATTAGTTTAACTTGTAACAGTTTGAAAACCGATCTGGGTTTCTGGTTTATGGAAAATAATTTTGAAGATTTTTAGACTCTCATCAGAACAATTTTTGTTGTAATTATGTTTTGAAAATAAAAATATACAGCATCCTCAAAATGTTCACTACATATGAGAAAATTTGTATTATTAATTTTTCGGAAAAACTTGTACAGGCGATAGCTTTTGCATTTCTAATACCTAATAAAACGATTTTAATATAAGCTATTTTCTTTTTATGTCACGAAAAATTTTTTAAACAAATTTGACATTGGCAAGAGTAGAGTTAGCTAATATGATATCAAAAAATTGTATGCATTTTTATTACATTTTATAAAGTTGATTTGAAATATATATTTCTTGTGACCATTATGTAATAGATCATTCTTCGTTTCTCTCTTTACACATTGCCTCTTATGGCAGCGTTTTTGTGAAATTTCTCGTAACTTGTAAATCTTATGTAAATTTATAACTTGACATCCGGTACTACTTAGTAAAAAATCGATAAATTGGCTTTCCCGCAACTTCCCTCGTAAAGAATTTCTTCACAAATAGATTTTTGTATATGCATATATAGCTAATTAGTAATAACTTTATATTTGTTATACATGGTGAAAAGCAAATGACAAATATTTTAACAGATAAAAGTAAAACTAATTTAGAGCATAAAAAAATCTTATATGACAGGAAATCAACATTCAAGGGCTACCTTGGCATTACAAGCATTTATAATTTTTTTGAAAAGGCGGAAACATTGTAGTTTTACTTTCTGAATACTGAACAAATGTCTTCCATGACGGCAAAAAAAAATTAAGAAAGTTAGTTTGCTGGTATTAGGTTTCCTGTTTCTCGTACGCATTGAAAGAGTTACACATAGTATTTAACAATTATATTATCTTAAAATCTTTCTTTATAAATTGTTGCAGCTACCTACAGAGCAATATCACTATAGCACAAATCTCAGCGAACGAATAAATAGGTACAAATAAAATAGTTTTTTTTTGTATTACAATTTCTTTGCCCGTTTATAGCAGCAAAACAATGTATGCGGTAAGTAAGATATATTCCGTATTGTTGGGCTGTATGTTTTGAAATAAGGGTCATTCAATACTTTTTTAAGTATTGCGACTATTTTAAATAAGAACTTTAATTATTGAATTAATGATGATGTAAATAACAGTTTTGGATAATACAGTTAATAAAATATGTAGTACATTTCTTAAATGGTTAAATTACAGTTATATAATTTTGTTTTTGCGTTAAGTGACCCGTACCTTCCCACGTTAAAATATTTGTATACTTTTTTTCCTTGTAAAATATTTCACTTTATTTGACGCAAGGTTTCGTTATGAAGAAAGTTTTATTGAAGGGGTTTTACCTATATTTTACTTAAGTAATCGGAACTTATCTTATAATAAATAGTTTTCTTTAGAATTTATGAAAATACATCTATTCGGTTCATATATCTAACATTTATTTAGATTGGGACGAATAAACAATTTTCATCCCTTCACCTTTTATCTGCAAAAATATTTAAATCTAGATCGAACGAACATAAATACACACATAACATACATTCATTTACATGGCATACATACTCAAATACAACTACTGCTTATCTTCCAGTATAACATATTGTTTTATTTTTTTATTTATTACTTTTAATTAAATTGTTTTTATTATTTATTAAGTTTCATACCGTTGTTAGCATAGTCTTTAGTAAATAAATTATGACCTTTATTATTTTCCCCCAGTTAAAGTTTTATTTCAGAAAATGATATTTTTTTTTAATTTTGAGCTAAATTTGAATTAAATCAGATAAGTAGTTTTTGAACTATGTCGCATACAGACTGACAGACCAACAGCCCGAAGAAAAGGATGAACACGATTTTCGCGGTCCAGGGATCCTGAAACGCAAAGACCTGCAAAAATCTCAGAGAGTGAGTTTTTCACGATTACAATACTAAGTAAAAGAAATATTACATTACTTGCTTTAGCTGTAATAGGAAACAAAGGTTTGTTAAACACTTGGCATTAAAAATAATATTCCAGTGTGCCATATTTTATTTTTGTTTTTATTTGTTTTCCTTTTTTTAATTTAATACTTTTAATTAAGTTATTTTTATTATTGTTTACGTTTCATAACATTATTAACAAAATAGTCTATAATAAACAAATTATGTTCTTTATTATTTTTCTGCATAAAAATGGTTTTATTCCAAAGGTATTTTACTGAATTTTTAAAGAGTTTATTGGCCGACCATTGTGTTTTTACATACAGTTTATCTCTCTCAAAATATCATTCATCCCCATATAGCTCTTGATTTTTGAGCCAAATTTGAATTAAATGGGATAAATAGCTATGCCGCGTACAGACAGGCAGACCAACTGATTTTGGACCTCTAGATCCGCAAAAATCTCGAATATATATATATATATATATATATATATATATATATATATATATATATATATATATATATATATATATATATATATATATATATATATATATATATATATATATATATATATATATATATATATATATATATATATATGTTTTCATTCCGGGTGTACATCCGTTCACTACTGTCGTTCCGAAAAGAACAGTTTTGCTGACGTTTCGCCAAAATCACATTTGGCATTTTCGAAGCTTTCTTTCTCGTGTTCGAATAGAGACTGAAGTGTTGGTGACTGCGACCCTTCCTTTTATACCTCCACTCGGGGCCGAAGGTTATATCTGCGCAGGCGTTGGTCGTTATTTATGTTTTCCGGATGGTGCTGTGGTTGTTGCGCTAATTGCGCTTGAGTTTTTGCGATTTTAGATTTGTCGATTATTGCCTTCCATACTGTTGGTTTGGTTTTAATGATTCGTCCCTTTTATTCAAATCACCTTGCTTTTCAATTTCTATATGATGAAAATCAACATATATATATATATATATATATATATATATATATATATATATATTTATTTATATATATATATATATATTTATATATATATATATATATATATATATATATATATATATATAAATTTTAAAAGATAATAAATTACAGTTACTAATTAATTCATTTAGATTCACAAAACAGCATAAAACTGCAATGTAAATACCAAAGGGCAGTAAGTTATCAAAGAAACATATAACACCACTTTCGATAATCGGACCAATTATCATAAACTTAAATTAGACCACTAAAAAAATCGAGACGATCAGCATACTTGCAGACATTTTATTCCATTTTATAGGAAATTCTTGCCTGACTTGAATACATTGTATTTAAAATGTGGGCACGTATTCAAATTGTTGCAATTTTAAATCAACTACTTTATCTGACGAGTTCAGAGCAAATGGTGTAAATTAGTTAAAACACTGAGATGTTTGTGGCGTAATTATATTCGCCAAAAGGAGCAATAACTGGCTTGGAATTTTTATTTCTCGAATCTCTGAGAAACAACTTAAATTTATAGACAAATAATGCGCAGGATTCATCTTTATAATTTCTAGTGTAACAGAATTCTTTGCAAGTTTTGAGAATTGTATCCCAACTTAAACCGATTAGACTATATATACAAATAAATCAACCACATTTTACGCCCTTGTCGTAGTTTAATTAGAATACACGCAACAATATGAGGTTTACTGTTGCCAGAAACGTCTAGTTATTTTGAAATACTATACAAAAATTACGCTTATGTGTAAACGAATTTAACCAGGCGATCGGATGCAGTACGTTACAGACGGGCAACTCTGGGCATTGTGCGGGGCCAATAGCGTCAGCACCGGACATTGTGCTACGCAGAAATTGAATAATCCCAATTATACGGAATGCAATACAGAAGAAGGGATCCATTTAGGGTTTAATTTGTTAGACATTGGATAGATCGTCTATTTAAACTATTATTTGTCTTTGCGTAAACTAAGATCGTGCTTGCCTTGTTTTGCTAACTATACAAAGGTTTAACATATAAGTTCAAACAAATTATTAATACCATATTAATGATCAGCGACATAGCTACAGGGTGTTTGGAATGTTCATTAAACATGAGACCATGCAATTTAGGGGCCTACCGTGGATTGTAAAATTTTTAGTAACTAAAGGAATTTTTATCACCAGTATTAAAAAATGTTTTAGGAGTTTTATTTCCGTGCGAGGTCCCTTTCGTGTATATGTAGTATTTGCAAGCTATGCTTACCGACTAATCCCTTTTTTTTTCTATAAAGCTTTTTTATGAACTTTCAAATCTTACAAAATTTTCCCCTTAACTTTAACCTCATTTGATGTAAGTTTGGCCAGCTATATTTCGCTGTATCCGTTTTTGACATTTATCTTATTACTATGGCTATTTATTATCATCTTTCCACCTAGTATACTTCTTGATTTGATCTGACGGTCTGCCGTGATCAACACTGAAATAAAAAAAGTGGAACTTAGTTAAGATATTAAACCTAAATCCTACAAATATTTTCGTGTTCTCCCTAAAATAGATGGAATAGGATTTTATAGAAACATTCATGAAACGTTTTACAAAAAATCGTGGGTTTATAAGGTTTCACATAAAGTATTAAATATGCAGTCCTGTTTTGTTCTATTTACTTAACCTGTCCATATATCTTGCAGAGTCCTTTGTCCTACTTTGATAGGAAATGCCAAATTTTGGCACCTCCTGTTAAATCAGAAATCGGTGGAGGGAAATAGATAAAATAAAAACTAAGTTAGGAAAGTGAAATCCATTTCGTTGCAAGTTAGGTAATGTGGAAGTTACAGAGCTTTGAAGGGTCAAAAATGTCAATTTTCAAGCGCCATTTTCTCAGAAACAATTGAATATATGTATAGAAAATATAACACAGAAAGGGTTTAGAATGTTTAGGTTAACACAAAAATGCAATAATATACAGAACATTCCATTTAGAAAACGGATGTTGCCAACGGTTTACGGTAAAAGCGGCAACTCTACCCAATATAAAATATTTTAAAAAGAGGGTTTATGCTCTCCAGATGCTTCTAATAGGCCACGGAGAGTGAATAACCCTGTATATAGCGTGTTAATACAATTAACTTTCATATAAAACGTTTGATACGACACAAGGGTGATTTTTTTAAGATTGTTTTGAAAATTTGTAAATTCATTTTACCACGAACTTCCCTCGTTACAAATTCTGCACGGTAAATAAATTATTATTATTATTAATTAGTATACAATTATTATTTACTTTGAACATTTTCAAGTTGGTAGCAGTGCATGCCAAAGGTGGCAATTAAAGAAGTACGAGACATGACCTATTTCAAATTCGAGGTGAGTACGACTAACTTGCAAAAAGTATGGCATTACGACACTACATTGTATATAGAGAAGTCGTCTATATGACTGGAAAATAAAAAAAGACTGTTTTTAACTTGGTTATCAACTATAGACTGATGGTCATATAACAGAAAGAGAAAGTATGTAACCTGTAATACTGATACATTGTCCTCCGACATGTAAAAGTATATTATTTGTACAATTAATATAAAAATTGGTAAATATCCTTTACCCGGAACTTCCTCGTTATGATTTTTTCCATTTGTTAGGAATAGTGAAGTGTGACCCAATTTAGTTCAGTACGTAGTCACAATTTATATGTGTTACATATACTGTCTTTTCAAACATTTTTATTGGACGCCATTTTGTTCCATCATATTGGATTGCTACCAATATTTTACTAGTTTCATTCTCCCTACATTTAATTTTTGCACAAAAATTGAAATTATTTAATAAAGAGTATTTTCAAATTGATTTTTTAAATATTTTGTTAAGCCACTATTTTGTTTTCCTATCCTGAATTCATATAAAAATATTATCAGTTCATTTCTATGTATGATTAGCTTTTTTAGTAATAATTTTTTTCCATTGTTTCGCCATATAGGATTTTTATCAAAATATTACCAGGTCATCACCATATGACCCTTAATTTTTGACTAAAATTTGAAGAAAATATGGTAAGTAGTTTTTAAGCTATGCCTCGAACCAACAGACAGATAGACAGACAGACAGACGGACCGACGGAATTGAGAAAATACATTTTTTGCATCTAGGGAAGCTAAAACGTGAAGATATGTAAAACCTGAGAGGGTGATTTGTTTCGCTATTTTGAAGTAGTAACACAGTCTTATTAACAAACAAAAATCTTTTTTGGCTTTTTCGCAACTGAATAAAAATATTTAACTTTAAATTAATTGAAGCAAACTTTTAATATAATTACATACCTCAACATGTAGACTAGTCTTCTACGGAATGATTCGATACATAATATAAACAATATTATTTAAGTTGCGAAAAAGCCAAAAAAGATTTTTGTTTGTCAATCTATACGCAACAAATAATCTGAACACATTTAAAAATAACAGTCTTATTAGTTGATTCCTAAACCACAATTAGTTATGGCACACAATTTGAAATCGATCCATAAAATAGTTTTTTAGGCTGAATTTTTTATTACGCCGTTATCTTGAATTCATACCAAAATTTTACCAGTTTATTCCAAAATAATACTTTTGCGCCATTTTGTTTTCCCCATTATGTTTCGCCATATTGGATTTTACCAAAATATTAATAAGCAGTCTTTAAGGTTTGCCGCAAACTGACAAACAGACCGACAAATGGACCGACGGAATTGATAAAGCATATTGTTTGTCATCTAGAGACGCTAAAAACTTGAGGCCCTCATGAATTAGTACCACTAGTTGATCCCTACACAACTGTTGGTTATGGCACACAATTTGAAATCAATCCATTAAGCAGTTTTTTCAAACTGAATTTTTAAATATTTTATTAAGCCGCCATTTTGCTCCACCATCTTGGATCCGTACCAAAATGCTACCAGTTGATTCCAACATAATACTTGATGTTGGTGCAAAATTTTATTTAAGAATTTTGGAATTCAATACTTTTTACGAAAGAAATTAAAATAGAAAAGATAACTAATTAAACTAAAACCTGATAATATTATAAAGATTATTGGTATTATCAATTAAAAAAGAAATAATAGTAATGATTATTATAATGTTACCCGTTTTTTGCATTTTTAAGCTAAATTTCCAATTGACGAACAACCCCTGTCTTCTTATACTGTTTCATCTAGGATAAAAACGGAATTCGCAGCGCTTTGCCTCGAAATGCCTCATTTTGCTCCAGACAGAAAATACGAGTGCTTGCAACCAAGTTTTATATCTTGATATATCTCTGCGAAAGATACTGACTGCTTTGCGGGTTTTAACTTTTTGTATTCTGCTTTCTCCTCCCTTGCTACTAATAAGATCCGACTCGACATGACTACATCGACATCGGCGAATTTTCCCTACATTTTAATAATAATAATATTACCGCTTGGTAAAAAGAAGTTGTATTTTAAGTTTTAGAGCTCTCTTAGTGCGAAAGCTTTTGCGATTCGAAATCATAGTTTTTGGATTGGATTTAGACCGTGCTATGCTGGAATTATTTACCATGTTTCGCTTAAGATTACACGAGACATCTTCAGAAATCTGCATGAGATCAAAATACTGAATTCAGTGTTGAGGTTTCAGTGCGTCATAACATTAGAGACCACGGCGGCGGCGTTCGGTTCACTGATACGGGCAAATACAATATAAAAACCCGAGGCTGATGCAAGAACCTTGATATCTTTTACATTAATCATGTGTTCTGTTATGAGCTGGTGTTCAGAGACAGATGATTGAACAATTTGTTTCTTTCTTATACATCTCTCATGTCTAGTAGACACAGACCGTCTAGTTTCACCTGTATACTCTCTACCCCAGGAACGAGGAATTTTCTGGTTGCAAAGGAATAACATTTTTTGTTATCCATAAGTATTGCCGGATAGTTTTATGTGTACTAAAGATTGTGCGAATACTGGATCTTCGCAGAAGTCTTGCAATTGCTTAATTAGTTCTGGGACAATTATAACACCTAATTGAACGCCTAATATTTTCAGGGCAATATCCGTTTAATTTTAAAGCTTCAGTCGGGTTTTATGTTTCTTTCGGAATTGAATTTGTATCACATATTGACGAAGCCCTAAAGACTAATGAATTGATGCCGGATTATTTTTGAGATGGTTGATGGTGAAAACTAAAATTTATTCATGTGTGTGTGTATCAAGGAAGAGAATAGCACCATCTTGATTCAATTTCCATAGTAAATTTTATATAAGAATGTTCTTGATTTAAATGATCTAAAAATATAGTTTTAGATTATTTTCTTCTCCATGAGGCCATATTACAAATGTATCAGCCACATATTTAAACCAACGTTTAGCTTGTAAAGGACATTTGTGTACTATAGAAGATATCGGCGATCTCATGACGCCACCCGAGATTTACTCATAAAAAGTCCCTTAACAAATGAAATATGTGGATGTTAAGCAGTCTCTTATAAAGTCAATTAAGATTGGATTAAGGTTTTTTTGTTAAAATATGTCAGACATAATAGAAATTGAATCGGCAATTGGTTGTTCTTTCTGCGGCTGACAAATTGAATTTTGGTGGTTTAAGCTGCGAGGAATTTTTACTGTTTTATGTCGAAATGAATCTACCTGTTCTTGTGGTAGTTTTCGAATGATCTATTCTACTTTTGCTATTATGTCTTCTACTAGAATGGTTTTTGGCGCAACTGCGAAATTATTCCCTTAGAGGGAACCGATTCCTCTGCTTTTGTTAATGAAATAGATGATAAATTGGTTACCGTATTCTGTACTAGCTGCACTGGCTGGTGTTTGCTGCGCAGAGTTTCGAACTTCTGTTGTTGTTTTGCTGTCAGTTGCTGGTAAATCCTTTTTGGTTGCTGTAGAAGTTTATGGGCTTTTATATCCAAATCACAACGAGTAGCCTTAATCTTCTCACTTAACGAGAGCCATGCTAGCGTGACTGTAAATGTTTATGGGTACCTTAGTTGAAACATGATGATTGACTTGTAGAGTCTGGGAACTATTTCTTAATCGCGACATCTTGGGAGGAAGGCCAAGTGGCAAAGCATCTTCTTCTGACTGGTACGAAGATCTCCAAAAGTTTTGGCATATTTTTTATGTCCTTCCAATAGAGGTTTCCAAACATAGTATGAAAGCTTTCACAGCTGGAGTCAATTAAGAAATCATGATTCTTGAGTTTAGATCGTGTTCGCAGCTCTAAATCACCAACATTTAACTTGCCAGCTTTAATAACAAAAAATATGTTATATTTCTATCTGCAGAAGAACTTTCAACGGTGGCTATAGACAAGAACAACTACGTAGAGAAAATAGAAACGTTACTTTAAGATGACAGCTATAGGACAATACGAACGGATTCAACTAGGACAATTAAAAGGAAAATTTGCAGCCTTATTAATGTTTTGGATTTGCCAGATCTAGAGAAAAAGAAATTGAAGCCAAGCGATTCAAAGATTACTCGATTTTACGGACTTCCAAAAATACATAAAGCTAAGGCACTGTTACGTACCGTCTTCAGTGTACTAGGTTCACCACCTTACGAAATAGGTAAATATTCAGCCTATATCTTCAACTTTCATTCATTCCTGACGTATTTCAACATAAAAACCTTAATTCAATCTTAAATGAATTGATAAGGGAATGCTTAGCGCCCACATATTTCATTTTTCAAGGGTCCTTTTATGAGCAAACCTCGGTTGCCGCCATGAGATCACATCATCTGTGATAGCGAACATCTTTATGGAGGTTTTTGAGCAAATTGCTCTAAGCTCTGCTCCTTTACAACCTAAATGTTGGTTTAGGTATGTAGATGGTACTTTTGTGATATGGCCTCACAGAAATGAAATTTAACTATATTTTTAGATAATCTAAACCAACAACATTCTAATATAAAATTCACTAAGAAAACAGAGTTAGATGGTGCTATTCCTTTCCTCGATTATCAATCTTGAAAACAGTCCGTCAAACAACTATTGCAATGAAGATATTAGGCGTTCGATTAGGTATTAAATAATCCCAGAGCTAAACGAGTATTAGATACTCAACTTCAACCCAGCACACATGGTTAATATAAAAGATACTAAGTTTCTTGCATCAGTCTGGGGTTATTACAGACGAACAATTTGAGAATCCGTTCGCCAATCGTTGACACGTTAGTAAAGTGAACTAGTTAAGAGACGAACGCGCCTGACTAAACACAAAAAATCACGCCAGAGTTACTAACAAGAGACAACCGATATTTGTGGTTACCAAGAGAACAGCCGAAATCTTCTCCGGACTTAATACTCGATACTACGGAGCACCATAAAGCCATCTGTGGCGAAACTCATAACCGAAGAGTCATTAAATCAAATTTTAAAAAATATTAAAGTGGCAAGCACTACTATAGAAAAATGAATATTTTTTGGCATGACTGCTGAAGCATAATCAAATCTGGCGATCTATGTATAATTAGTGATATTCTCGAGAATATTATGAATTCTTTGACCGCTCACTCACTAAAATTCGTTTAACCGTTTGAGTTTTACGGTGTTATTTTCTTAAAAACTGTTGATGTTTGGGACACCCTGTATACTACAATAGTATAGCTCTTTAATTAGATACCAATCACGAGGAGTTATCGAATTATTTTTTTTTTTTGTAAAATGTGGCATTACTTCCGCTAGTTTGAGCAAACATAAACTAAAAACACTAGCGATTCTTTTGATGCCTCATTCACAAAAATTAGTCCGATCGTTTAACCTGTCTGTGGTAACGAACAATGGATACATACTAATACATGACTATTAAACACATTTCCTTCTTTTATATTCCGTTAAATTTAAAGGGTGGTTGAAGTTTGCAAAGTCAAAATTTGAAAAAGCTTTTACGCAAGACTTTAGAAAATTAAACATTTTCTTGCGAGTGTATGGGAAATAGCTCTTCCCACACTATTTTCTGTGCGGGAAGTACAGAGTTTGCAAAGGAAATTATCACTGTGACGTCGAATACATGTATTGTTGATTCTCCAAGTTACCTTTGGTCTCTATAATGATAAGTTTTTAATCACTATCAAAAATAATTTCAATGCGTCCAATTGTGTCAAATAATAATAATAATAATTAATACAGACATTCACAGGAACATCCAGAAATCGGTCATTTTGAAAACATGTAGCATAGTTAGATCATTTCTTAATACACAATAGTTGTTTTTTTCCATTTCCTTTTTTTTTATTGTTATTTTTTGTACTGATTTGGTATAATCCCGTCATCAGTATAAAATACAACCACAGGAATACTGTGAGACAACAAGTCATAAAAACAATAATAATAATAATATAATGCACACTACTAATGAACAAGACGATTCGCCTTGTAACGATTGGTATTACAAGAAAAACTTAAATACATCGGCAGTTGTTTACAATATGGCCCAAATATTCCATGCTGAAAACGATGATAAAGCTGAAGAGAAATGTGTACATCAGCAAATTTTATAAGGTAATTGCCTTTATCAAACAAAAAATGTGGGTTCATTATCTAAGAAATCTAAAACGTTGTCACAAGAAGATGTCGCCAAATTTTTATCCGAATCAGCGGAAAATTATATTTGCTTTATTACGTTCGTAGAAAAAATATTGTTCCTTAACACCGGCAGGAAAAAAATTGCCGGAAATATTTCTTCCCGCACTTGTTAGGAAAATAGCTATTATGTGATCTTGCGCAAAAATCACACGCGTTATCCAAAATTAATCTTTTCCTACCTGTACGTAAAAGCTATTTACGTTTGTTTATAAGGTAAAATGCAGGCATTGAAAACAGACAAAAGTTGCAAAAATAATAAAACATTAAATATTAACTTAAATATGCAAAGAAAAGGAAACATCCAATTATAGTGAACCAGACTCGGAACGGAGTTACCTATAATTACACCGTTTTTTTCGGTTATTGCGAGTTGTCAGTTGGCGTTCGCTAATAGCAGGCTAATGAAACCTTTAAATACATACACGTATATGGTACGACAGGAAATTTAAAATATTAACATGCATCAACTGCTTCGAAACATGGCTTATTACAAAAAAATACAAATTAATATGCGTCTGGTATTACAGGATAAGGTAAGATAAATTCAAATTTTTAATCGGAAACAAACCTTCAAAGCAACGTTGGTTAACTGCAGCTGGCTGCTAGTGATTAGGTTTGACATTATTTGTATTTATGTTAATATCCTTTCCTCCTAACATACAGGGAGGAACCGGCGCGTATTCAAGGGCGGGGGGGGGTTGAAGAAGGATAATTATTTTTATCCTGGCCAATATGTATAGATAGAGTGCCTTTGAGACAGTGCAAAATATAAAGATAAAATATTTTTTCGTGAATAAAAATTGTAAAAAAAACCTTTGTCCCCCCGAAGGTACTGCTGGCTATTTTAGTCTCGTTCACGAACTCCAAATGAAAAGAAATTTTGAATAAAAAAGTCTCTTCTCCTAGAACTCTATCCGTATTATTATTAATTTTAATTAAACCGGCGCTAGCAAGTAAAAAAATATACTATTAAATATTAATTTAAAAATAAAAAAATTATGGTATTATTAAGATTTTTACAAGAAAGTATCCCGGTGAAAAAAAAAGTTTTACGCTTATTTATTATAAAATGACCCTATTGTTAATTTACAATTGGTGAAAGTTTTCTTTTATATTTGGAAATCCACTATAATTATTTCGCTTCGTCGAGACTATACTATAGATATTTACGATACAAGTGGTTACACAACTCGTGCTACGCACTGGTGCAACTGCCACACGCGTGTTAATAACGATGTAGCACACGTATATCGTCGCGTTCAAATACAGTTGCAAAACGCTGCATTGAGGCTTCGGAAGAACACAAAAAGAAGTTTGAATATACTCGGAAATAAGAAAAATGAAGCAAGTAGTATCCAAAAACTGAACATATTTATTGCAAGTTCATCGAAAGTTAAGTCAAGTTCATCAAGTACATGAGATATTAATTTAACTAACTGCAATTAATTTTTACAATAAATCGTTTATAATACTGTATTTTAAACAAAAATAAACGTATTTTCTTTAATTCTGTTTTAATTTTAATATTAGTAGATATCATAGCCACGAATTTTTTAATGCTTATACTTTTAAGAATACGAATAAAAAATTAGGATGACCAGTCCTGCTTAGAATAAATAGTAATCACCTTTATGTTAAAAAATAAGAATATGACCTAGAGTGAGATTGTTCAATTAAGAAATCGAATAAGCCAGATACCGTGATTGTCGGTGTAATGTTAAATCTCTTGCCAAGGAATAATTGAGAACCCGTTGCTATAAACCATTCTATCAAATTGGATATAAATTATTGCACTGAAGGAATTTTCTTCCTTCCGACAAAAACTCATTAAGAAAGCCTTGATTTTTAAGTTGATTTTTTATGTTTATTTTTAGAATTTTCATGTTAATCAGTAGCAACAATTTTACTCTTGTTATACTATAACATTTAAGTACCATTTAAAAAAAAATTTTTTTGACTAATCTGTATTTGCCGTGGTCTTAAGTGCCCCCCCCCCACGCTTGAGTAGATTCTAGGTCCCACCCCTCAATTATTGTTATATACTGCAATAAAAATATTTTATAATTCTATAACTTGTGGCATTACATTATAATATGGCAAGGCAGATCATTTATTGCAATGAAAACTAATATTTTGGCAAACCTGTATATCTATCAGAACTGTTTTTAAATGCAAAATAACGAATAATTTAAATGGATACAATATAATTTTGCAATCCATTCGTAATATTCAGATTACCAGAAAACAATATATCATTATTTCACGTTCATAATAATGCCATTAAGAACGTCTAGTAAAGATTAAGTTTTTAATTTTATTATAATATTACATTATTATTATTCCATATCGTTTTTTTCGCCATTGTAATTTGCTTAGTATACGATTAGGCCTGAAATTTCTTCTAATTTTATTTTAAATTCCGCATTTTTATTTTATTGCTTTTGCGAATCAAAAAACTGGTAAATACATCTATGTTATTAAAGATAAATCGAGAGGAAATTTGTGTCAAAGAGAAATCCAATTGACCCTAAAAATCAATAAGCTTATTATTCAATTTGGGTGCACATTATTTAGCTAATATTTCCCAATGCAGTTTCTGATTACCCATTTACCGGGTTAACGCAAAGCAATTTTCCTTTCACTAACTTTCAAATTAGTGTTTAGAACAGGGCTACGAGTTTACGTAAATAATTTAATACGGAGTTTACAGCAGCAGTGAAAACATACGAGAAGAGTAGAAAACACCAAACATTAAGCAGGGGCGTACAGCTTTCACAGAAAAAGCATTATTATATAAACGAAACAGTGATATGGAACCGAATACTTATGTAAAACATATAGAAATGTAGCGATAGATAATATAAATTCGTAATATGGTAATCTATTTGCAAGGAAGATGCATCTAAAAAATTTTTTGGGGTTTTTACTTCCCTGATAAAAAGGAAGAAAGATAATCGTCAAAAAAAATCGCCCGTCGAAGTTTTTACACATTTTTATATTTTAGTGTCCCTAGATGACAAAAAACATGTTTTCTCATATCGGTGAGACTATCTCTCGGTCTGTCAGTCTATTTGCGGCGTAGCTAAGAGCTACTTACCCTAATAACATTTTGGTAAAAACAAAATGGCGGCCGACTGAAATATTTAAAAACTTAACGCAAAAAATTAATCTTATTTAATTGACTTCAAGCTTTGTACAAAAATTAGATGTGAGAGAGGGATAAACTGGTAAAATGTTGGTACGAACTCAATGAAATTTTAAAAAATCTGGGTAAAAATCTACTTATTCAATTTATTTTAATTGTATCAAAAATGAAATGTGGCATACGCAGAAACTGGTAAAATATTTTTACGAATCCAATATGGTCGAACAAAATGGCGCCCAATAAAAATGTTGGGGATCTAAATTGGGTCACACTGCTGCACTAATCCCAATAATAGAAAAGATTTATAGTGAAAGAAGTTCCGGGTAAAGGAAATTTTACCGATCACGACATAACAAGATCATCACAATAAGACATATGAAAAATGTTAAATACAAATATAAAAAACTGGGATTTTTATGAATAAATCAAATTTATTTTTTTAAAACAATTGAACATTAATTAAAAAAAATATATATTAAAACTATCAATTTTTTTTCTTATTTGAAATGTAATGACTTATATTTTACTAAATTTTATAATCTTGGAAAAAATACTTCTTCATTTTATTAATGTTCTATGTAAAATCATAACAGTTTTTGAGATATATAAGATAAAATATCCAATTTTTCTTAACCTCAAACACACGTTATAAAATATTGACACCTAATATAAACAAATGTGGTTCATGTTCCTATCTTACTATTCTATAATCTCTTCAAAGTTTTTAAAAAAAAATATGTCAATGGATATACTCCTCCCTAGATGTACCCTTTTATCCTGAGCATTGATTTCGAGTCACTTTTTACTATTTATTGTAGCTTTAATGATGGTGGTTTATTGACAAAACTTAATGGGACGGATCCACCTAACACTAGATTTTGTTAAAAAAAGCTAAAAAAGTCTGGTTCATTGTTTAAATATAGATTCTTTTTTACATCACCTAAAAAAGGCCTAATCACGGCTAACCAAAACGCAATTCGATTTTTGAAACACAACTCTATACAAAATTATAAGTTTTGTTTATCTAAAAGTTAATATGACCTATACATTTTTTTTCTGGAGAGAACGAAAAAGAAACATAGGAACATGGACTTTATTCATGTCTATTAGGTATCGATTTTTCATGACTGTTTGAAGTTAAGAAAAATTGGATATAATACCTTAAATATTTGGAAAACCGTTATATTTTTACATAAAGCCAATTATATAAAATTTTCCTAGTTGTATAAAATTTGTCTGGTGGATAATGCTATGTTATATGGAAGAAGGACCAATAAATTTGGAATGTTTTAAGCAAATGAATTCTCAATCTGAATTATCACTTTCGTTTGTTTTTGTTATTGATGTTTTTTATATGGGCTAACAAAATTCTCTTTTTGGTTGTCTTTTTGCATTGAGATTGAGAATTTTTTGCAAAATTTAATACAAAACTTAAAACCTGGGGACGATAGTACAATGTCCCAGCTAGTGTTGTCACTATGTATCAAAATTGTACCTTCAAATTAAATTACGCGTACAAACTTCTCTTCTCTATGCAAATATATCTAAATCGCAGTCTTGGCAACTCCGAGCTCAATCTTGTTGCTCCCGATCTAATATTTCTATTAAACGCCGACACGAACGATTAAAAGTGGTGAATTTATTGTGTATCGGTCATTGGATGCATATACTTAGAACAAAATGATTTTCACGTTAAAATATTGATTTTTAATAATATGATTTATTGACACCAAATTAAATTTTTAAAAGATATGATATATCAATGATGAATAAAATGCGTTAAAGGACCTTAATTAAGAAAAAACATGTTTGTATTCGCTGATAAGAAATCTTAAAATTTTAATTCCCGATATGGCGCCATGTAGGATGCAGAAAGCACTCTCTTTCCAATTGCGATTAAAAAGTTTCCTATTTTTTTCACGAGCTTCGAAAGCAGATTTCAAATACAAAAATATTAACCAAGGTAAACCAATCTGAGGTCAATAAATGTACTCTACACCACTGAAATACAGTGAATATACTAAAGCATTTATCCCAACCTCGTCAAAGTGTAACATGGGCTAAAGTTAATTCGTTTATAAAGTTGAAGTCAGTTTAATAATTCCCATTCAAGAGCGAAGAACATTAAATGAACAGACCCTAGCTCGCCTGGAATGACTAGAGCTTTTTGTTTTATCTTTGTTCATTTAGTTTAGATGTTAAAAGTTGTGCCAGTTTTATCTTGGTTCTGAAAGTTTCTTGTAATTTATTTATTACTCCAAGAGACTTCTGATAAAAAGACATTCATGTATGTATAGATGTAATGTAATGTAATAGAGCGGACATAGGGCTAGCCAAATATGAAACGTACCAACTTACCACTATACACATTTTTGTACAATGTCACCACAATGTGTAACAAAAGTCTAGGATCCTGCAAATATCTCGAGAAATGCAGATCAATTTTAATAAAACAAAATTTGGACAACCTTGCTAAGTTGACTGATCGTCAGTAATTGATAGGAACTTTTACTTTTTAAATGTAATATCCTGTATTTTATTGCATTTTCTGGTTCTACTAATTATTCTAAAGACGTTTCCTAGAACCTGAACGGAAACCAGTATTTAAATATCACTTAAAGTATTAAATTTTCTCTATGCCAAATTTGAAATAATGCATTCGTTAAGCGAAACTCAAAGGATAATAATTCTAATAATATTAGGTTCTGAGATCCGAAGGAGTTGCAACAAGTTTGTGAATTATTTAATGATAAATATTCTAACCGATATCTAATAGAAGAGTCTACTGTGTGCAAAATTCGATGCAAAGGGACATGTGAAGAATGCTCCTAGATCTCGCCGTCCTAAAACAGCGACATATGGAGGTAAGGCCTTGGATATGTTAGTCAGTTTGTAGAGAAGATTCCCCATCTTTCCACAAGACAAAATCGTCTAAACCCGGATGTAGCCCAAATATCCGTGCATCTACTACACGCTAAAAATACCGCTAGTGCAAGAGCACTGTGAGACTGTGATGGAAGTGTGTAACGCCGATCCAAATTTTATTCGTCAAATAATGTTTTCCGATAAGTTGACTTTCACTTAAAATGGAACCGCCAATCTGCATAATAGTCAATATTGAGATATTTAACTAACAAACTAGCCTATGGGTTGGGATAAAAGTTTGGAAGCTAATTGGGTCATTTTTTTAGATGGAAATCAGAATGGTGCCAAATATTAGCAATTACTAAGAAATAAAATCTGGTTGCAGTAGCACAGTGCGCTACACGCATACACGCGGGAAGTTCGTGAAACCCTGGACCCTGTTTTTTGGAAGGAGAATAGGGAGAAGGGGCAGTTTTGAATGACCAGCCCCCGGTCCCCAGACTTGACGCCCCTAGATTATTTTTTGTGGGGAAATCTCAAGCATGTTATTTCCAAAACTAACCTTTTAAACCTGGAGGCTGTGAGTCGAGAATCGAAACCGAATGTAAAATATCAAACAAACTGCTGTCTTAAAACTCTAAATACCTTTGCGTAATAATTAATTTACTGTTAAGCACTTGATATGACATTTTCAAGATCTACTTCTTTATTTGCAACTAGTATTTCGATTAGGTCTTTAGTATTTTTATTAGTTATTTACAATTGATTTTTTACTCAAAAACCGTTGAATTTAGAAATTTAATGTTTCTTAGGAAACATCTTTAGAATAATTAGCAGAATCGGAAAATATAATTGCATTGAACTTGATCGAAATTTTGCACACAGTAGACTTTGCTATTGGATTTTGATCAGGATATTTATCATTAAATATTTCACAAACTTTCTGCAACGGTCTTTTTCGTTCCCCATAACTCAGTGTCCTTAGAATTTCGCTTAACGCATACATCATTTCAAATTTGATGTTGACAAAACTCAATTGGTATTCAAATATTGGTTTCCGTTCAGGTGAACAATTAATATTAATAATTTAAAGGGAAATAATTCTTTACTTTAAAACCGTTGAATTTACGAACTAAAAATGTGTCTTAGACAACATATTTATAATAATTAGTAGAATCGGAAAATGTAGTAAAAAACGGGTTATACCATTTAAAAAAATAAAAGTTCCCATTAGTTACTGAAAAATGGCAAAATTGGCAATGTTGGAAATGTCTCCCACTGCTTCGCCGCATTTCCATACATGTCTGGTCCAGATTTAATAAAAATTGGATGAGCAATTCTCGAGATATTTAGATCCAGACTTTTGCTACTTGTTTAAGAGGGTGAATTGTATTTTTACTTCATCAGTGGCTTTCATGAATATATATTTAAACATCAATGCATGGATATTTCGAAATTCGACCGTTAAGACGGTGAAAAGGGTTAAAACGTGTTTTTACTTTTCTTTAGATACTTTCAAAAGTATAATCAATAATTCGTCTGTGAGATTCCATAATTTGTAACCCTAGATGAATAAGTTTAAATAAAATAGAATACGCTTATACGAACGCTGATATCTTAAACTAAATTCATGGCGACCGCCGAAGAGTGTATTATCAAATGCAGATGTTTCAATTAACTTTATTCATCACTATCAAAGGTTAATCTACTAAAAAAATCGGTAAATTTCGTTTAGCCGGAACTTCCCTTATTATGAATACTTCTTTTTATTAGGAATAGTGAAGTGTGAATCAATTTAGTTCAGGACATAGTTATTTAGGAACACACACATATATATATATATATATATATATATATATATATATATATATATATATATATATATACATTCATGGACAAAATTATCGAATATTTTTAATTTTTCATTCTTTAAAAAAAAACTGATGAATCAAGTTATTTAAATGCTACCATTTGCAAGAAACTGTTATTTTAAAATATTTTAGTGAACAATATTAAGTTTTTACCAGAAGAAGATCGTGAAAAAAATTAATGCTAAACGTTATAAAAATTAAGGATATTTACATCTTATTTAAATAATAATTGGAAGGCAATTACAAGTTTTTTGATTAAAAATAAAGCACAGTTAGTAACGAGTATTCCCGCCTCGAGATCTAATTACTGCTTCCATTCTTCTCGGCATGCTGCTAAGGAAGTTCTGGATATTTGAGGAATTGCATTCCACTCTTCTTGTGCAGCAATCCGAAGTTGGTCTATTGTTTTGGAACGGGATTTCTTCGTCGTATGCGGCGTTTAAGATAGTCCCATGCATGTTCTATTGGATTTAAGTCGGGGCTATATGGTGGCCAATCTAATCTTTGAATGTGGACCGCATCAAAGTAATTATCAGCTGCATGCGGTCGAGCATTATCGTGCATTAATATGAATTCTTCATATCCAATATGGCCGACATAAGGCAAAACATGTCCTTGAAGAATGTTTTCAATATACAAGTCACTTGTCATTCGTCCAATCACTTCCACAAGTTCGGTGCGTCCCTCCCAAGAAATACCGCCCCAGAACATTATACCGCCACCGCCAAAACTAACGGTCTCTACGAGATTGCAGTGAGCAAACCGTTCTCCAACTCTTCTGTAGACGTGGTTTCGACCATCGGGCTTCCATAATTGTATTCTGGTCTCATCCGTAAAGAGAACATTCTTCCATATTTCGTTATCCCACTGAATATGCCTTCTAGCAAATTCTAATCGTTGAACTTTGTGATTTTGGAGAAGACGTGGAACTTTGGCGGGCCGTCTTGGCTTCAAACCTGCTTCTTTTAATCTTCGCCTAACTGTTTTTGAACTTACATTAACTTGTCTTACATTAAGTAATTCATTTTTGAGATGCGATGATGTCAATGTGCGATTTCGTGTAGAATTAAGTATCAAAAATCGATCATCAATTGCTGTTGTACATCTCTTGCGCCCTTGACCAGGTCTACGTACGTAATTTCCAGTCTCTTCATACCTTTTTAAAATATTCGATACTGTAGATTGACCTCTCCTTAGACGTCGTGCGATATCCTTCTGTTTATATCCTTCGTTATATAGAGTTACAATTTGCACCGCTTCAACTTCAGTGCAGTGTCTAACTGGTGGCATACTGATGTTTTTTAGCAACAAACAGAAACACTTTTTGCTATTACTTAGTTAATTAACCTACAGTAACTTAAGTTCAAGCTTAATTCACAAAATATGTTATAATTTGTTTTTGATAAAATACACAAAAGAAAATGACATGCGCCATTAATGTTAATTAAACGTCAAAATATGTTAAAACAAGCGAGTAATCAGCCTACTAGATCCTAATATTCAGCTCATGTACGTTTACGGCGATTATTTAAAATTTATTTTGAAAAAATAATGATTACAAAAAATATTCGATAATTTTGTCCATGAGTTTATATATATATATATATATATATATATATATATATATATATATATATATACTGTCTTTTCAAACATTTTTATTGGAAAGTATATTAGATCGCTACCAAAATTTTACCACTTTCTACGTATGCCACACTTGATTTTGGGCATAATTTCAAACGTCAATAAGTAGTTTTTACATTGACACACACCGCGATTTTGTTACTTTTAGGTGATACTGAATTCGCACCAGTTTATCCTTGTGTTTAATTTTTCTCCAAAATTTACAGTCAATTCAATAAGATTTTTTTACGTTAATTTTTTTAACATGTTATTTGGCCGCCATTTCGTTCCGCTATCTTGAATTCGTATAGAACTTTACCAGCTTATTTCTATATCACACCTAATACTTGCACAAAATTTGTAATTAATCTAATAAGTAGTTTTTTCAGACTGGTTTTTTAAATATTTTATTAGGCCGCCATTTTGTTTTTCTTTTGTTTCTTATGTAACACTTGATCTTTTTACAAAATTCGAGGTAAATTGAATAATTAGTTTTTATAGTAATCAGTTTCACTAAGCCGTCATCTTTTTCCGGCATATTGGATTTTTACCAAATTATTACCAGGTCATCACCATATGAGCCTTATTTTTTCTTTAAAATTTTGAAGTCAATCGGATGAGTAGTTTGTAAGCTTTGACCCGAACCGACAGGTGGATCGACGGAATTGATAAAACATATTTTTTGACATCTGGGGACGCTAAAACGCGAAGATATGTAAAACTCGCTAGGGTGATTTTTTCAGATTACAGACAATTTATTTGGCCGCCATTTTGTTCCGCCATCTTGAATTAGTATCACAGTTTTACTAGTTCATCTCTATACTAAAATTGTTATGGCACACAATTTGAAATCAGTTCTTTAAATAGTTTTTCAGGCTGATTTTCTAAATATTTTATTAAGACCTCATTTTGTTACGCCATCTTGGATTGGTACAAAAATTTTACCACTTGATTCCTACATAATACTAGATTTTTGTATAAATTTGAGATACATTGTGTAAGCACTTTCTTAGTAATATTTTTTTTTTATATTTCACTAGGTCGCCATTTTGTTTTTCCCTAATGGATTTTTACCAAAATATTACCATGATGATCCCCATATGACCCGTAATTTTTAACCAAAATTTGTCAATCGGGTTAGTAGTTTTATAGCTATGTCGCGAAGAGACAGACCGACAGACAGACATACATACAGACAGACAGACAGACGTTTTTTATGTTATTTTTACATATGCATCCATCCTATATTTTGTGAATGATTTAGGTATATCCAGATGCATGACCAAGGCTTTATCATGGAGGTGCCAGTGTGAGAAAACTGACGATTAAACAAATATATGTGGGTTTTTTTGTATTAAAAGGTACTGTTCAATGAAAGAGATAGGATGCACTCCAGATCTTCGAAATAAAATAGGGATAAAGTCATTTAATCCAATATAGATGGGCTCATGAATTAATCATTTTAATAAATTATGTCATCGAATAATAACTCACATTTTTAATGAAGGCTAAAATCAATTCTGTCAAATGGAGCAAACTTTTAAGTTATAAATGAAAATATAATTTTTGCGTCAAATATTAAAAAGTTGGTTTTGAGATAGAAGTTATTTTTGGGCATGGATTGTTAATATGTCATAAATCTAACTTTGCCAGTTTTAGTTTTACTGTACTTTATTTTTTAGATTTGGAAAAACATTCATCAATTTTTTGCACTAAAAATTACTAAATAATTATTAATCATAAATTATCTCAAAAAAAGATTAACGATTACCTATTTATCATTTGTTTTTAGATTTTACTGGGGCATTAAAAAAAACTGTATTGGGTGTTCCATTTACCAAACGTCACGGTATTTTATTTAAAAAGATACATACTTACCGTGATCTGTAATAGATTATGCTCGTTTATAATAATGGGAAATCACTACGGTCAATACCCACACATTAGCTAGTTTAAAACATTTAATTAATCCTATTTTATATTTATTCCACCATTTACCATTTTCTTTTCTGACCAAAGAATAACATCGGATTCACGGGCATAATTAAGAATTCAAGTTAGATTAAAATTTAAAACTGCTATTTCGAAATAAAACGACAAAAATACTTCTCATTTTAATGTACTTTTTTCATTGGACCTCTAGTGTTATATCTTAAGCCTGCCTCGTTTTAATAAATTTTAATTTCAGATTCCACTTGGGTGGTTAGTATCGTTGCGTGTCTTGTTGTTGAGAGGCTAAACATTTTTCTTTAGTTACTAAGCCGTTAAAAGTTTATGCTGAACTATTTGCATTATACTTTGTATAAAACCATACCTTATATTAAATTATAGATATAACTAACTGTGACACTGTTAATTATAATAAAAAAGTTCTATTATTCATTGTTTTCTTGAGTGTGTCAAATATTGCAAAACGTCCCTTATTAGCACTTCAATTTCTTGGTTTAATTTTGTATAGTATGTTTTTATATTTCCTTATTATATCGGCATTTTTTTCTTAATGCTCACTTTCTCTGCTTGTAACACTTTATTTTGCAATATTTATGCATACCATAGTAACATAAACAGACTTGTTATTGAGTTTTGTTTTTCCTCTTTAAAGAATTTTCAGTTTTATTTGTTTATTGGTTTCGTTTTAAATAATTAAATAATATTATACGCAAGTTAACTTAATCAGGATCTTTATTTATGCGAAAAAACATTCAGGTATGAGTTCAAGTGAAAAAATTATCTAAAAAGCTTATGAGGTTATTTCATAAAATTACGGCCCAATTGACAGGAGCACGTTATTTTAACGGCCTAGGTTGAAAAACGGTTTTACGTTTTTTAATCAAACGGTTATATATAGTTTAAAAAACACCGTCTTTTTAAAACGTTATTAATATATAATTTTTAGACACGTAAATCTCGATAAACGTTATATTAAGTTTATTTCTGCTTAGTAGTCTAACAATAGTATTAAACATTTACAAAACGTGTATTTTGACTAAATAATATATTATACGGCTAAACAAACTTAATAAGCATATAAGTATTACATTTTTCTATTTTCATTCATTTAAAAAGTACATAATGATGTAATTAAAATTTTAATTTCTACAAGTAATTGAGACCATTACAATTTGCTGCAATAAGTCCAGGCAGACAAGAGGGCATTACATTTAACTAAGAACAACGGCTTTTGCCTATATTTTTAAAACACTGGTTCAAATGTTCTTTATGCGTAGTTTCAGCATTGAAATTAAAGATTCTGATCGATATACTTTGAATATTTTTTCTTGTCAGTAGTCAGGGAATATACGACAGTATTTGTTTTTAAAAATAAACCTTAGAAGAAAACATCTATTTAACGTTAGTTTAAATAAGGTCCAATAAAATTTATCTTATAGGTTTTTTTTTAAATCCGTTGCTATGGGTAGTGGCGGGAACGATCGTGATTGGTAGATAATATTCGTTTTAACACTTCCATTTTTGTTTAGTCCTCAACAAATTGAAATGTATGATGGCGTGACTTGCGTCTCTCCCTTAACAAAATGCAAAACTAAAGATAAATATGGAATGTTTTTTGTGGTTACTAATGCTTTTTGTTTCAAATATGTCTAGTTCAGAAGTTTTAAGTAGTGATTGGGTTGGCATCTAAAACCTTATCATAAGGGTTTCTCTAAAAACGATTCGCCTTGTTTATGTTCTATGTGGAACTGCTAGATTTTTGAGTATGTATATTATTTAAACTATATAAAATTTGTTACAAAATCACTCATTTATTTTCATGTTTTTTTTTTCAAATTTAATTATTTTAGATTTGCAGTATAGATATAAGTCGCCAATAAATAATTTTAATTTATTTTGCATGTTATACAGGGTAATAAAAGAAGTGTTACAAAATATCAAAACATTTTGAGGTTCCAGGCCTCTGACCTGAAAGTGGTAACGAACATACATATTACATTAACATCTTTCGAATGCACTATCAGATGGCAATTTAATGTGGCCGACAATGTTTATAGTTATTGCTAATTAACTATGTACATATATACAATTTGTTATATTTATTTTATAAAACATAATTTTTTATTTCAACTGCAAAAATTAATTCCCTCGCAAATGAAAAACATGGTTTAGGAATTTTGTAGAGCGTGAATGATGGGCTTAAACACTCTTCTATGAAAGTGAAACAAGGCCGTGGTACGACAGAAATAAAAAAAAAGTTTATTTTATTTTCAAAAATGTTATTATTAATAACGAATTAAATTATAACTTGGTATCTAATTGACGTATGGTACTATATAACTTAAACTCCACTTGAAGATAATATTTATATTTATTAGTATTTAAAGATAAAGTGTTGATTTCCTTAGATATGTTATTATTTTAATGAAACAGTTATTTTTTACCAAACTCATATTATTATTATTATGTAGATAAAGCTATTTAAGTTTTAAATTAAATCAGTTTCAACAGCGCTGCCGCTTTGGATCCTAGTGACGGTGTATGTATCTACCTACTTAAAATCTTAAAACGTTGGCGCATCCGTTACTAACAATGTGTAAAAGTGGAAAATTGTTAAGTGAAGTTAATACAACAAGACATTTTTAAGTCATTAGATATTTCAAAACGTTTTTACGTGTTCACTGGGAAAAATACTAGAGCAAGACCCATTTTTTTTAAAGGGTAATGTTTTTCAAATCGAGCAATTGAAATTTGAGGCAATATTTCATTTAAATTCGAAATCGAAACCCAACAAAATTGAATGAAGTCATAGATTAATTTTTTCCTTAACTGCCCGTCATTGATTTTAGGGCTTCCTTTAAAAATTTTATATATTCAATATAAAAATGGAAAATATTGATCACAAAATAGCTAGTTAATATATATTCTTATACAAAATATTAGATAAATGCTAATAATAAATTATTATAAGTTTCTGTGTAAATTTAAAATACAGTACAACGTTTTTTATAAAAAAGATTTATACATACAGGGTGTTGCAGAGACGGGCAAATTTCAAATTGAACATACTGTATATGGCATGCTTAAATTACAGTCAATCTTACTAATTTGGAGTATATATAGTTTTTTATACATATTAGGTAGGCAATAACAAATTTAACAACTTAAATAAAACAAATTTAAACATATTTAATATAACAATAAGTATTCTTTGAGAGACTGAGAATGACACTCATTCATCTGGATACAATAAGCCTTTTTCAATTTATTCATGGCGGTGACAAACCATTGTGGATATCTATTTATATTTTGTATATAATTTGGGTGTTATTGTGTATATAATTTCGTATATGTTTTTTTTTAACATTTCGACGTTATCATGTTGTCGTGGATAGATATTGTTTTTCAAATAACCCCATACAAATTAGCAAGGGGAGTTAGGTTTGGATTGTTCGGCGGCCATTTAATTGTTCCATTTTGCCAATCCAGGTTTCATATTTTTCATTTAAAAAAGCTATTAGTGCGGCGATATATAAATAGGAGTCCTATTTTGATGGAAAACAATTCCTTCCGTATCATTTAGTGGCGAATCATCAACATATTTTTCAATGTCGTTATGAAGCATATCAAAGTTTTGATTACCGGCAAGCTAATAGTACAAAAATGGGAACTCAAAATTCTATTATTTTTGATCCCACTTCACACCTTTACAGAGCATCGACCAAACTGTTTTAGTTCGATAATTTGGTGGGGATTCATCACTCCGTGGAATATATTGTTAAAAACGATTTTGTGTATTAGCTTGTGTTAAATCTTCGACTTTTGTCAACTTAAACAGGTGGAATTTATGATCCATTTCAATACCTTTTTGAAGATCAACAAAGAAATTTCTTATGGACCTTCTAAAATTAATAATGAAACCCCAGAACAGCTTGCGGTGCATTGTCATGTGCAAAATGTTAACTCATCAACTTATTTTAAATCAGTTATGCATTAAGATATTTTAAATAAAATAGTTAAATATAAACATGCTCCTAAAATTTCATTTATTTTTATAAAGGCATTAAATTGTTTATAAAAATGTTTTTTTAAATTTGTAAATAAATTATACGGCCCAGAACATTACAATAAAAATACTAAAAAAAAATGTAAAACCTCATATTATTATTTACATTTTATGCGATATTCCATCCTTTTACATTTTCAGTTTCACAAAAAAAATCATAAGTAGAAAAAAGTTACTTATATGAGGATTTCTATGCGTTCTTCTACATTTATAGTTATTCTTTTCTGTCTTCTTTCTAGGGACTTACTCTTTTTAAGTAGTTTGTATGCACACTTAAAAGTATATAAAGCAGGGACGTTTCTGTATATTCACTTCTACCAGCATATTTATATATATATATATATATATATATATATATATATATATATATATATATATATATATATATATATATATATATATATATATATATATATATATATATAGACGATAACCCAAATTTTTCATGCTCTTAATAATTCATATTTAGAGTTGTAATGGTAATAATATATTATTTACATAATTCTGACAAATTGACAGTAATTTCGAAAGAGATAAAAACCATTTTGAGCACATTTTCGGCCTGGTGTCACACAGAAATATATCTTGCTTTACGTCCCTGCCACACCCCGTATGCACAGAGACATTTTTTTATAAAACTTTGAATTGTATCTTTTTGTATTTCCTGCCCATTTATAGTGAAGTACCCTATACAATTATAAACTATGTATAAGTGTGTCTGGCTCGGTGCATGGTCTAAGATATTGCGCTTTCCAGTGTATAGTGTGTTACTTTTTATTAATGCATGTTTTAACAATTCTGCAGGTAAGTATTTTTTCTCTGTCAAAAAATATTAATTATATCCCAATAAACATAACAAAGAGGCTATAATTATCTAACATGGGTAGAATAATAACAAATCAAATTAAGCTGCTAGATGATTAAATCAATGTCTCTTTCATAATATTTTTTTATTGTCTGCAAGTTCATTTATACCATATAAATGGTAAAGTTGTAAATTAATTACCACTTGACAACCATGACGTTTCAAAGTAGATGGCCACCAATCGTCTTCGTGAATGCTCGGTGACCCATCTGGGTGGTCGGACCGTCGATTGTAGTTCAATGGATTTAGAATGATGGTTGCCTTACGCTGTTGCCGTTACACGGGAGTGCTATTAGAAACCGTTATTGCGATCATCTATAAACTTTTCTAATCGATTTTAATAAATCATTGTATGTGTAGGGTGTAAGCAAAAACTTTATAGGTTCCTTGTGATTAATTTATGTTTAAAGAAATATTGGTAATTCACGAAATTCAAAAATTGTATTTCGAAGTAGAAAAAAGATTGATGTGTTTATCAGGATATCCAGTTCGGTAGTAATTATTTTCATTTCTCTATTGTTTTTTTATATTCTTCATTTCTTTATTATTCTATTTTATTGTTTGTAGTACAATTTGGATTAAACAAGATGCTGTATTAAGATCTAAGTAACTCCTTTTAATGATTATTCGAATCGATTCCAATAATATATAATGAAAAAATCTGTTTAATGTATATTTGGTTTTACTGTCAGTTTCTTATTTGTTATTCGTATATTGCTATTTGCTTTAGTTGGCTAAATTTTTTTTTAAACCTAAATTATCACTCTTAGTAGCAATTCATGCATAAACATGCGCATAAATTCCTTTCTGTGATATTATTAATAACCAATTTATTTTCCTTTTTATATAGAAGATATGCGGCGGAATAACTAAATTAAATATTCTAAATAACATAGGAATAATACTGTTAATTATTCATAAAGCATTGATTAAATATTTTTGAGATTGAAAATAATTTCTTCCTGCTCCTTTTTGGGACATCCCGGACAAACAAAAATATTGTTTTAATTAGGAATTTGTGTGAATGATTAGTTTATGATTTTATTAAAAAATCTTTTAATGCGATAATATACGAAATATAAATGATTCGGCTAAGGTAAAGGAATATTGGCAATACCTACATTTTGAGTAATAATAAAGGTAATGAGAAAATGAAAATTAGTTTAGGGAAAATGTTCAGTATACTTTAAAACTTGAATAAAAACTGTTAAATGTAATCTAGTTTTCGTGCTACAGAGGGTTGAAATATGCATCTAACGGTATTTAGGATCGCCTCGTTTTTAATTAATTTTAAAATAATTTTTGCCCACGCTTTAAAAGTTAATAAAATGTTACAGCTTAATATGTATGAAAAAAACTAATATTCCGTTCAAGTTATATTTAAAAAATTTTTGGAGATTAAAATATTCAAATTACTTTTTAACACAATAACCAAAAAATCGATAAAACAAATTTTTTTGCATCTAGGGACGCTAAAACCTCAGAGGGTGATTTTTTTCACGATTATAAACATTTTATTTGGCAGGCGTTTTGTTCCGCCATCTTGAATTAGTACTAGAATTTTGCTCTTTCATAACACCACAGTTAGTTATGGCACACAATTTGAAATCAGTCCATTAAGTAGTTTCTTCAGGCTGAATTTTTAAGCCGCCATTTTGTTTCGTCATCTTGGATTTATACCAAAACTTTACCAGTTGAATACTACACAATACTTGATTTGTGTGTAAAATTTGAGATAAATTGGGCAAACAGTTTTTTAGTAATAATTTTGTTTAACATTTCACTAGGCCGCCATTTTGTTTTGGTGATATTGGATTCTTGCTAAAATGTTACCAGGTCATTCCTATATAACCCTTAATTTTTGATCAAAACTTGAAGTCAATTGGGTAAGTAGTTTTTTAAGTATGTCGCGAACAAACACACCGACAGCCCGACAGACAGACAGACAGAATTAAGAAAACATATTTTTCGGCATCTAGAGATCCTGAAACGTAAAGATCTGAAAAAATCTCGGCGGGTGATTTTTTTCATGATTACATTCTAAGGTTTTTATTTGCATTTAGAGAAATTACTGAAAGGTAAGATAAATTAATTTTATGATTATTTACCACATAAAGAAATCAAGATTTTTCAACGCAACGATATTGTTTAAAACTTGCAACAGAAAATAAGACCATACGCACCAAGTACTTAACTAAATTAAACACTTAGGTATTTTTAAAAATACGCTTAAGTATATAAAACTGTAAACAATTTGGGGAAGAAATTCAAAATTAATTTGTTCCACATTTTGGAAGGGTTGCAGGTAAAAAATAATTATCACATGTTATAGTGACAGATTTCCCCCTTCAAATTTATTTTAAACAAAAAAATATAATTTTCTATGAGATTATTATAAATTAGGTTCCTGGACATTTTTTTTCCCTTGATACATATGTCAGTGGAAGAAAATAAACAATTATCATATTTACTAGGTACTTAAGATATCCTCACCCTAATTTTTTTACATTATATAATTGCTCTACCTGCAATAATTTAGAACATTTTGACAAAACAAATGTTGACCTGTTTCCTTTAAACTCGCTTGATGACGATTTTTATATCAATATAGTAAATATGTACAACTACAAGACTTATTATTTTCTCTGCGTCGGTCATCTGACCAAACTTTTGTACGCGAAAAAATAGCAGAAAACTGAAAATGCCATGTATGTACTTATTGTTATTTGATATATCGATAACTATATAATATATCGATAACTATCGGTGTATCGAAAACATTTTCTTTGGCTCTGACTGAATATTAGAGGGTTCACCGCCAAAGGATATGTTTTCGTATTGAACATTATTTTTATAGAAATCGATCAGTCGAGCTTTATTTACAAAAATGGAAGATCGTTTAGTCTACATATTTGAACAAAGCATTTTTTATATTGGAAAAACACTGACCATTTATTAGGTAACATTATATACATAGAGAGAGAGTTAATTCTCAACACTGGCAACAATGTAATAAACAGAATAGAAATGATTTTTCGGAATGTTATCTGAAATACATATATATTTCAAACTTAAAGTCAGTTGTGTAAGTATATATAAGTATAGCCTTACAAGACTTTTGCCAAATCAAAATCGACCTACAAGAGTTTTCAAAATCAAATCGAACAAGAGTTTTTAAAATCGACTTACAAGAGTTTTCCCACAAGTGAAGTTAAGTCCTAACACTGGAAAGTGAAGTTAAATAAAAGCAAGTTGCAAAAGATGATATAAACTGTACAGTTTATAAAAAAGTTTATATACTGATGATGCTAACTTGGTTAGCGAAACGCGCGTTCAGAACGTAACAAGTTGTGGTGTAGTGTGGTTAGAACTCTTATATTTTGAAGTGAAGTTAAATAAAAGCTTGCAAAAATGAGACAAAAAAATATACTTTACAAAATAACCGGCAACACAGTGCCTCTAAAACACATAATTTCTCGCATGGTTGCCAAATGCCATCGACCACTTAAGTAAGCCGCTTGCCGTGTTCGTCTACTTAGTCCCAACAAGTGGAATAAATTGGTGCGATTAAGATCGTCGATTTATGTAGATATTTTCCTTAATTAACGCGAGAAGGCGAATGCACGTTCAAATGGCAACTTCAGACAAATTAAAATATTTAATTTTTAATATCACTTAATCCCTGTCTGAGTTCAATAAGTTAATTTATTTTATGTGCGTGTAATTTGTGTGTTATGTTTTGCATATTTGTGGTTCGTCTTTCTATAAGTATCTAAGTTATTTTTTCTAAGGTAACATATGTATAAAGGGCCATAGGGTTGTGTGTTGAACTACTAACAACTCGTAAATCTAGATTAGACGCCTAAGAATGACGTTTCCGTTAAATTGAAAGACAATATTTCGAGACTGCAGACCGCACACCTGTATTGAACCATCTATTTCAGATAAGTAAAATTAAGTAAAACTTTAAGTATACATTAAACAAACAAGACCAAATAATTGTTAAAAACCAAATGTCTAAAAACCAAAATATATTAAACGAACATTAAAAAAAGGCAAATCCTGCCATAGACAAATAAAAATAACACAAAAAAAGAACACAAATGAAGAACAACTAAATCTAAAATCTTTTAAAATAACAGTTATTTTTAGAAACTAAGTAAGCAACAACTATAGCAGAACTGATATAGTAAGACTAAACTACGAACGCTTTTTCTTAGAACTAGGGGCAAATATTAAATTTCTGTCTTGAATTAACATTTGCACATGATTCGTGCACAACAACTGGACTTCTTAATATTTGTATAGAACAAATCTGCCTCTTTCTTTGTGGATGAATCAACTCCAGCTGATGTAGTTGCTATTTGTTCCATAGCTGATGTTGATGTCGATATTGAAGCTCTTTCACCTAGAAGGTTCTATTGTTGCAATTGGACTCTTAGTGTAGCCACTCAAGGGCACATCTTCGTCACTGGAATCGGAGCTACCTTCAGTGTGATCCAGTTCAGCCATGTTAACACTTGTTTTCGGGATGAGTATATCTGAAGGTGTGAAATCAACATCGCTGAAAACCTTATGGTCTACCGGGCAAATTCCCGTTTTCCTGAAACCATACATAGCATTTGCTAACACAGCTGCCCTCGCATAAGCTTTTTCAAGCAGTTGAGCAACTTGGTATTGAGAAACTGTCAATCTCGAATTAGTCATATTTTTAATTTTTTGTCTTTGTAAGCCTCTAAGGCTTTCGTTAAATCCCCTTCACTCCATTTAGCATATCTATTATAATTGGAAGACATGCTGGAACAATGTAAAATATTAGTGTCCTATATTGGACCACGCATTTAACACTAACTGTTTAATGCATGATGTTAAAAATGTGTTTTGATTATTAGAGCACTTCATATTGACACGAATTCCAGCATTTAAAAACATAAACATAAGAAAGTTTTCTAAATTGGACCAGTCCAATTTAGGAGATAGTTCTAGTTTTCCAAATTGGACCAGTCCAATTTAGGCAACACTAGGTTGTTCAAATTAGGAAACCACCAGTTAGTTTCTAAAATCACATGTTTAGCCTTCCAATGTATTTGGGGTTGATCTTTTTGATAGCGATTTGAATAGGCTAAAACTTACTTGTTTTGATAAAAATAACAGAACAGGGTGAATTTCCAAAGTTTGCCACACAAAACTTTACAAATTATTCACGAAAACTACAACGAAATAGTAAAAATCGCCAAACACGTCGTTCGGAGGCAAAACGTCCATCAATGGCGGCGAATTCTCTTGCAATGACGACTTTGTAACAAGAGTCAAAGAGGATTTCCAATTTGCCGCTAACAACGCGCTTATTCATTCGAAGATGGTATATATATATATATATATATATATATATATATATATATATATATATATATGTATATATATATAAATATATATATATATATATATATATATATATATATATATATATATATATATATATATATATATATATATATATATATATATATGTATATATATATATATATATATATATATATATATATATATATATATATATATATATATATATATATATATATATATATATATATATATATATATATATATATATATATATATATATCAGTGTGATAAAAAACAGTTTTGCTGACGTTTCGCCAAAATCACATTTGGCATTTTCGAAGCTTTCTTTCTCGCGCCCGAATAGAGACTGAAGTGTTGGTGACTGCGACGCTTCCTTTTATACCCCCACTCGGGGCCGAAGGTTATATCTGCGCAGGCGTTGTTGCGCTAATTGCGCTTGAGTTTTTGCGATTTTAGATTTGTTGATTATTGTCTTCCATACTGTTGGTAGTTTTAATGATTCGTCCCTTTTATTCAAATCACCTTGTTTTTCAATTTCTATGGCTTCTCGGATTATTCTGGTCTTATAATGTTCTATATTGGCAATCTCCCTACACCCATCGAAATTTATTTTATGGCTGGTTTCCTGATGATGTAGGAATAAAGCTGAGGTTGTTTGTTTATTTCTGATGCTGAGTTTATGCTCTTCCACTCTTGCTGATATTCGCCTGTTAGTTTGTCCTACGTACAACTTTTCACAGTCCTGGCACAGAATACTGTACACTCCGTGGTTTTCCAGTTTGATTTTATCTTTTAGGTTTCCGAGTAGTTTACCTATAGTTGTTTGTGGCTTGTGTATTGTTTGTATGTTGTGTTTCCTCAGAATTCTTCCGATTCTGTCTGTTGTGCCTTTTACATATGGTAAGACTACTCGTTGCTTTCCCGGTTCATATTTTTTGTTGTTCGTTGTTCGGGAAACCTGTGCATTAATAGCTTTTTCTATGGTGCGATTTGTGTAGCCATTTTTCTTTAAAGCACTAGATATTACCTTAAGTTCGTTTTGCCTCGTCTGTGTTTCAGTTAGTCGCACGGATCTAGATATTCGATTATTTGCCACAGCTTGAATTTGTGCTGGGTGATGATGAGATTTTGCATTTAAATATTTGTCTGTATGTGTTGGTTTTCTATACACGGTGTATTCGAAATGTCCGTTATGCAGTTTTGTGATCAAAACATCTAAAAATGGTAGTTTGTTGTTTTCTTCTAACTCTAGAGTAAATTTTATTCTGGGGTGGATTGGAATTTACGTGAGTCGGAAATTTTTCGAGCTCTGCATGACCATGTTGCCATATAATAAATATGTCATCCACATAATGAATCCATAATTTGCGTTTTAAACTTGCTTTCTCAAGAGCTTCTTTCTCGAAGTATATCATAAATAAATTCGCGACTACTGGTGATAGCGAGGACCCCATTGGAGCACCATCCATTTGTTTATACATTTGCCCGTTGAAAGAAAAATAAGTATTTTTGAGGCAATGCTTCGAGAGTTCTATTATATGTGCCTGGAAATCCTCGTTCATAGCAATCTTGTCCAATACTTCGTCGATAGGAATACTGGGATATAACGATTTGACATCTAGGCTTGCTATGATATCGTTTTTTTCAAGGACGATATCTCGTGTAATTCGAGTGAAATGCTCAGAGTTTTTTACAAATGAATCAGCTTTTTCTACAGTTGGTTGCATAATTTCAGAAAGGTATTTCTCCAGTTTTTGTAGCGACGAATTAACAGCGCTAACAATAGGTCTGATAGGCGCTCCTGGTTTGTGTATTTTTAGTAAACCATAGAGTTTAGGACATCTGCTCGACTTTTCCCGTGGTATGATTTTTTGTTGAATTTCGGGGTTTATTGGTGAACTTTTTATTTTATTTTTAGTTGTTTTTTCTAGGTACGTTGTCGGGTCCCTCGGAACAGGCCTATAACAATTGTCTTGTAGGATATCCTGCATTTTTTGTACGTAATCTTGAGTATTCATAACCACAGTTGCGTTTCCTTTATCTGCTGGAAGGATTGTGATGTCTTTATTTTTTCGAAGGTTTATTAGGGCCTTTTGTTCAGTGGCATTTAGGTTTTGTTTTGGTGTTTTGCTTGATCTTAAAATTCTTGCCAACTCTTGTCGAATCTCCTCTGCTTTTGTTTCTTCAGAGGAGTCAAAGTCAGGCTCCACTCCAGCTATTATTTCTTCTTTAGGGATTTCCTTAGGAGATATCGCAAAATTAAAACCCTTACTCAGTACGGATTTTTCACTTTTGAGAGACTGTATGATGATATATTATGTACTAATTTATCGACGTCTACTGATGATCTTTGTGGCTGACTCGACTTTCTTAGAAGATTGTCATACTTTTTCGAAAATTTATCTGTCTTAATATTCTTATTTGATTCTGTTCGCCAAAAAGCCAAAGTTTCTATGCAATTCCACAATAAAGGGTGAATGATGTTACTTAGTTTAAGGTGTAAGTTTAAAAGTTCTTTCTCTGTCGCGGCTAGTGGTTTTCTAGTTTGATGGATTTGTTGATATGATACTATGTATATCATAGTATCATATGTAATATTATTAATGTAACAATTTCAAGTTTTTAAACCTTTTAATGTTTCTAGTATGTATATAATATTTGCGTCTTTGTATATATTTTTCCTGTGTTTTTTGTTTTAATGAAAAAACTACTTTTTTAGAGATCAAGCAAACTAAAATAAAGTCGTGAGAAAGCTCAACACAATGAGCGAAACGTTGACTTGATATGAAAAATTGTTTTTTACTATTAACCTAGGCCCAAGAAAATAAGGTTTTTAATGAATATGACAAGGTTTCATATCTACTAAAATTTTGACAAGAAATAAAAAATTTAAAGCCAGTTATTTTTTCTTTTAGGTAATATAACATATACCTATTAAACATATTAAAACAAACGATTTTGAATACATTTTCAGAATTATATAAATGATAAAATAAGGGTCTTTATCTACTATAATTTTGACAAGAAATAAACAATTTAAAGTCAGTTATTTTTCTTTTAAGTAATATAACATATACCTAATTAAACATATTAAAAAGGTATTATACAGCACTAGAAATAATAATATCCTAAACGACAATAATTGTGAAAGAAATCATAAAATCCTAATAATAACTTGATTTTTGGTTTAATTCATTATATTTAAAAATTCAGTCCTAATATTGCCTATTAAAGGTTTTAAAACAGAAAAATACCTCACACAAAGTAATGTTAACACAATTGGTATTTTGCGTAGTGAATTAAAAGATAAAGATCATGTTTTAAACAAGTAAAAAAATACATTGGTCAAAGAAAACACAAAAGTGATGCAAGACATAGCAAACAGTCTTTGGTTTTACAGAATATGTTATAAGGCATATGTAATTTTAACAAAAAAGTTAACTTAGTGAACATAACCCTACCAAAAAGCTGCTTTTAGAAATGACTGAAATACATAAGGAAAGAAAAGTTCACAATTATTCTTATATTTTAAATTTAGACGTTTAATTGCTTACAAATCATTATTATTACTTTTTTAAATTACCGTTGATATTTTGCTCCATGTACCTTATAAAGTATTGTCTATTTTTTTTAAATTTTCAAGTCAAGGGTTAACCTTTGCGTTAACAATCTTATATAAGGACAACAAATCTGTTATCACTCCTCGATTTTCGAGTGACAAAACATTTAGGCCTGAGCACAAAATGTTATAATTATCGAGGGTATTTGTCATACTCTTTAAATTTGTATTCTTTATTGACTCAAGGTGAATTTTATAAATATTTTACCTTTTGCGGGTTTTAGCTACTGAAAATATAGTAACATAATAAAGTGGTAGAAATGTTTAATTAATGAATTGTCTATTTACAGACTACATCACTTGATATCCGCTACTACGACCTTTTGATTGCGAAGATCAAATAATAACAAAAACGTTGGGAGGGGGGACGGAGGAATGAGCCAACTAAGTCACTTTCGTATTTGTAATAACAACTAATATTTTTAACGATTACTACAAAAAAAAAAACAAAAAAGTACTTAATGCACTGTACGGATGACGGTTCTGTTTGTTTGTAAATCAGACTCGTAAGTTACGAATTAATAGCCAACTTAACCACAACTTATCCAACTGCCCAAGAGGTAGTGGATGGATAGCGTCGCTTCCTCTGCCCCTCCTTAATGACGCCCCTGACTGCAATGATGTGTTCTGTTCCAGACAGGTTAGATTCGGATCAATTCAGCATAGGAATTTTATCGAAATCCTTACTGAAGTCAGGAAAATTGTCCTGACGAATAGACTGATTAAATAACAAACAAAGGATAGAAGCTTCTTTTAACAACGATAGAATACCGCCCGGGTTGGTCCCTTTTTTAGGATCTTATGAAGTTAAAACGTTAACACAGTAAGTGACCACTGAACATTGCGCTCTCTCAGAATTGATAAACATTTTTGAAATACGCAAAAAATTAACATTCTTAAAAATCAGATTAGAAGGAACAGAAATATTGTTTTTGTCAGAATCTTGTCATGTGTGAATCTTCGGATCAGCGTGACTCAAATAGCTTTCAAAATCTTGTTTATATAGTCTTTTGGGTAGATTTATCAGTAATTTAACGGTGTTAAAAACGGATACGTTATAGTAGGTTTTCCATTTTTGTGATATCTATTTAATGGTACGTTTAAAAAAATGGTTGACTGATGTGTTCAAATATATCCATGCATATATAGGCAACCGTAGGTACCTAATTATTGGTACGACTCAACTGAAAATTTTAAATATACAGATTTTGGCTCCACCCGATTTAGGAAAAATTTTAGGTTACGTTTTTAAAACACCGGAATTGTGACAGACAAGTTGAGAACACCAAATAATTAGTGTATTAAAGCCGTTGTGGTTTTAAGATGTGCATCGTTCCTCATTATAAAAAGCATAATGCATTATAAAGAAAGTAATGGTAGTCTTGTTAAATATGTTTGTTTACCAGGCTCGGACACAAAAAGCATGTTTAAAAAGTAAATTACAACCAGACAAAATTGCAATGGTTCATCAAATAGAATACCCTACTTAGTCAAAATTTAGTAAATTTTCTAACAATTACGGAAAACATTGAAAATTATGGTCAAATTTCGGTTAAACTTGCCTTTGCCGTTTATGATAATTTTGGCGATATTTAGTTTAAGATGCTGAATTTTAAATTTGTAGTCTTAGATCCAAATCTATATTAAATAATAAGTCAGTCCAAAAGTACCTCTAAAATATTAAGGGACACGTATTGGGGCGTTATAACAAAAAAAGGAACTAGAACTTAAAAGACATTGACTAAATAACGAAAAAAGTCTAAATAATGAAAATATATTTTTATAATATGAAAAGGTTGTTACTTCCATCATGGCATAATTTCGGAAATAAAGTAACCTTATTTAGTATGTTGTCCTGCCCAGGAAAAAATTAAAGGGAACATTTTAGATCTAGTTGTACTCAGGTTAGAAACAAAACTTAAATTAAAAAATTAAAAATAAACAAATTTAAACAATTTACATTGTTCTTCTTAAACTTTTTAAAACCAGAATAAAACTAAAATTATTAAAACATAAATCAATTATAATCAGCTTTTTTGTTAATCACTCAGTGATTTAGCTGTTAATTCTCTCACTAATTTTTTTCAAAATATATACACCTACTTTTTATTTAATGTAACTAGAAAAAATATAAAATTTATACGAAGACTGGACCGTTTTCCAATATTATCGCTTACTTGTTAAAGTATTCAATTTTCTCATGCTTGTGTTTTGATTCGACAGTCTTAAAACACCCGTAAATTAATATACAACTTTTAAGTCTTAACAGTCGCTGAAATGAGTTTTACATGCAAATAAGTAAATGGTTTCTTTACCAGTGAACACCACGACGCCGGGCCGTTTAAAAGATGTCGTAAAATAAATTTTTCATTTGCATATCGTCATTTATTATTGTTATATCTGTAATTACAAGGGTGCATTGATGTCGATGTGTCAAATAGCTATTTAAACTGACACAAATCGCATTCTTCTTGTTGTAAATTACGTAGTGACAACAACTGCGTCAGCAAATAAATTTTATTACTTCTGTTTTATGGTGAGTTATACATGTTACTTCGTTCATAGTTGAGAGTCACATATTTATTGTAGCTACATTAACAAAATAATCGTTATTTTTTTTATGAATCTAACACCAATTTTAAAAAACCAGTAAATTTCCTTTACCCGGAACCTCTCTTGTTATGAATCTTTCCTCTTATTAGGAATACTGATTTGGGACCCAATTTAGTTCTGCACATAGTCATTTAGTAACACATATATACTGACTTTCGGACTAATATCGTACTATCTTAAAATATTTATGATTTTATTATTTACCAGTATTTCTAGATCACATTTAGTTCTTGCATAAAATTTGAAATCAAGCTAAGTAGTTTTTTAGGCTGATCCTTAAAATCATTATATTTGATTTTTGTTAGAAAATTCAGATAAATTGGATAAGTAGTTTTTTAGAAATATTTTATAATCAAAAGCAAAAGTTATGGTACGAGCGGGGATCGAACCTGCACTTCTGGATCACTAGTCCATCGCTCTAACCAATTGGGCTATCATACCACTGATAAGCAATTTGTAAGGACTTGTACATATTCAAACCCACCAGTATCATAACCATTGTTAATCCTGCCAAATATTATAAATGGCGCGGCGTTCCTGACTGCACGTCAAATCTGACATCGCTATTAGGTACCATCCATATTAGTAAATTTATAATTTTACGTTATGACCGTATAAGCCAAATTTTGCTGTTGATTATAAAATATTTCTAAAAATATATTTCACAGTTTAAAAATAAACTGATAAAATACTTCTATTCAAGTAGTTTTTTTAGTAATATTTTTTTTTAAGATTTTGAGCCTGACAGACCGGCGACGGAATTGAGAAAATATGTTTCAGGATCTAGGAACCCTGAAACATGAAGGTCTGAAAAAACTTGATGGGGGTGATTTTTCACGATTACAATACTTTCTTTTTACGAAGGTAAAAATAATCCGGTAATAATTATTAAGTAGAGAAAACTCGATTCTTTTTTGTCTAGAAATTAACCACAACTCATGTTTCTATGTTGATTACCACATTATAAAGATACATTTAACTTTAAATGTCTATTTGTCAAAAATAATTCGAATAAAATTGTTATGCATATATTAAAACACAAACTCTAACATTTGTGTCTTAATAATACTATTTCGGGTATATTTATTTCATTTGCTTACTACCCACTAAAATATTTAATAATTTTAATCTATTAATCTAATAACAGATATAAAATAAAAAACATTTTATTAATGGTCAACTTTTACGAGTTAATTATGTGGGTCCTACTGTTTAGGTTTCCATCTTTTTTTATAAAACATATTAGAGTTAAATTTGCTGGCTAGATCGAGCTTTCGGAAGTTAAGAGACGCATTGTGCATGGCTTATCTTGTGGAAAGACAAGTGTGTTTTCATTCCGGGTGTACATCCGTTCACTACTGTCGTTCTGAAAAGAGCAGTTTTGCCGACGTTTCCCTAAAATCACATTTGAAATTTCGAAGCTTTCTTTCTCGCGTCCGAATAGAGACTGAAGTGTTGGTGACTGCGACGCCACCTTTTATAGCCCCACCCGGTGTCGAAGGTTATATCTAGGCGGTCTTTGGTCGTTATTGATTAACTGATTATGTAATTTTCATGTGGTAAATTTGGCAACATAATCTATTTGGTACAACAAAAATTTGGTAGTTTCTCTAACAGTATAATTTTGTTATTTTATTTAATTAAATTGGGAAAAAAACCTACAGAACTATAAATAAATTAGGTATTAAGTCACAATGTCGTAAATGCTATGTGATGATACGATAATAAGACCTAGTAACTAATAGTTATGCCTTTTTTTCAATGGGATTATCTAGACATTTGCAGATATGACAAATGATGTCGGTCTAAAATTTATATATCTAACCAAGATACGATTTTCAGATTTTGCGTAGTAATACATAATATCTAAAAGGACCAGAAACCTTGTTTTAGTAGGGCAGTATAATAATTCGAGACTTGTAAGCATGAACAATATTTACCTACTCATTTCCAAACTATTCTGTGACCCAAAAATATTTTATTTTTACAGGGGTTCAAAAAATATGTATCAATTTTATTTTAAAAACAAAACAGGGAGATTTATTTTATCTAAAAGAGTTCAGACATAACAGTCTTATTATTTTATTGTTTAGCGACACGTAAACAGCGGCGGAGTAAAACCTAAATTTGATGTGGGAAAGATACATTTTAGGAGGCCGTCTGATGGCACCAGTGGATGGATTTTATAAAAAGAAAAAATAATTTTGAAGCTATCAATTTTTTGCTCATAAAAATGCAAACATTTCCACTTTAGCTAACATTATTAAGAAGTAACTAACAGTAGATAATGAAAGAAACAGAAATGTCCTGCTTTTAGCCTCACGGATCTCCTTAATATGGCAATTCAGTTTAAAAGCTGTAACTGCTTCAACAGATAAAACTGCTAATGCTCCAAGACTTTGCTGACCTATTGTACTTCTTAAATAATATGTTATTACTTTTGACGTCGAAACGACCCTTTCAGCGGAGGCTGTATTTACTGGTATTGTTAGAAAAATTCCAGTTTCGATATAAATATTTAGGCACATTTCTTTTAAGTTATTATCTATTATATACTAGAGCAACTGTTTCACATCTTTAATTGAAAAATTTGGGAACATTGATTGTAATTATTCATATAATTCGTATGGTTGGAAATCACTACTTTCACCCCTTACAGGACTGGGTAAATCCTGAAAGTTTTTTATTACATACTCTTTTGGAATACTTTTAACTTGCTTAGATAATTGCGAAAATACAATTTTCAGAAAGCTGATTTAAAAATATAAATCGTGAATCCATATTGCTCATTAAGGAATCAATCATAATGTTAAAAAAAATTTGTTTCGTTTCGGTTTTTGAGAGACTGTACAGATTAATCGCTGTTTTCGTAATCGAACACATTTTTCTTTTTGGCTATTCTTCTATTTTTAATTAAAGTATTTTGACAGATCATAAATGATTTTTTCGATAAACTTAGGAGACAGCATTGTTGAAACCCAGTTTGTCGATATATTTTACACAAAGCATACCCAAATCTTCAAAGGCAATGCTTAAATAGACTTGTACAGATTGCAATAAATAGCTTCTGACATCAACACGCAATAATATTTCCTCATCATCAGTGTAGTGATGCATTAAATTTTAAGCTGAGCATTTTGTTCCTAACCAAATCATAATCATTTTGTCTCTGATACCTCCATGTGATTTTTGAAGCTTTCGATACATTCAATAACATCATCAAATTGCAATAATACGGTTTGCACTGCCTCGATTCTGCTTTCCCACCTTTTGTCTGATAAAGCCTTTATAGTAAGCGTTAATTTGCTATGCCTCTTTGGTTTTTACAAAATTATCAATGAGAAAACGCCAGTTTACTTGTACAATCTGCTTAAAAATGGTTCTGATATTCATAAACTCACAACTAGGCACAGAGAACTGTTTAAAATACCTAGGCACACATCTGCTATTTTTGAGCTATCGTTTAGCTACAACGCTGTTGTTACTTATAATCGCTTCCCACTAGACACCAAATGGCTCCCAGACTCGCAGTATTCAACCGCAAATTGAAACAATTCATTATAACTAGATCTTAATAAATATCTGCAATCTTACGGTTATACTACTCTATATTGCAAATATTGTTCATTTCATGAAATTATTATAATAAGTTGTTTAACATTATCTATCGTTACTGTTATCATTTTATTTATTTTTTTTTGGTACTAACTCTACTAAATTTTATATAACACGTGTATTTTTACTTCTCTCATAAAAGGAAAGTATTGTAGTTGTGAAAAAATCACCCTTCGGGATTTTTTCAGATCTTTACGTTTCAACGTCCCTAGATGACGAAAAACATGTTTTCTCGATTCCGTCGGTCTGTCTGTCTGTCGGTCTGCCTGTTCTTCGCGGAAAAGTTAAAAAACTACTTATCCGATTGACCTCAAATTTTGATAAAAAATTAAGGGTCATATGGGGATGACCTGGTAACATTTTGGTAAAAATCCAATATGGCAAAACAAAATGGCCACCTAGTGAAATAAAAAAAAATTATTACTAAAAAAACTAAATATCCAATTTACCTTAAATTTTGCAAAACCATGAAGTGTTACATGAGAATGTACTTGCAACATTTTGGTATGAATGTAAGATAGCAAAACAAAATGACGGCCTAATAAAATATAAAAACCAGTCTAAAAAAAGTACTTATTAGAATAATTTCAAATTTTGTGCAAGCATTAAATCTGATATAGACATAAACTGGTAAAGTTGTGTTACGAATCAAACATGGCGGCCAAATAACATGTAAAAAAATTAACGTAAAAAAATCTTCTTATTCTATTGACTGTAAATTTTGGTGAAAAATTAAATATGATATAAGGATAAACTGATGCGAATTCAACATAACGTAACAAAATTGCGATGTGTGTCAATCTAAAAACAACTTTTTGAATTAATTTTCGAGTATGCCCAAAATCAACAGTGACATAGGTAGAAACTGGTAAAATACTGGTAGGGATCTAATATATTGGAACAAAATGGCGTCCAATAAAAATGTTTGATAAGACAGAATATATATGTTTCTTATTAACTATATACTGAACTAAATTGTTTCACACTTAACTATTCCTAATAAAAGGAAATATTCATAATTTGGGGAACTTCCGGGTAAAGGAAATTTACCGATTTTTATAAGGGTGGTTGTATGTGAGAAACCGTCTTGGATACCGCCACATATGTAAGGTTTCTCTTCAAAATATATTTGAATTGGAAAATAAAGATATATTCCCTCGTTTGCTCGATCTAGGAAAAAGCAAGTCAGTTTTCTGAATAAAACTAAAAAATATTTTTGCTGCCACAGCAAAATTAGCTACGTTTACCAAAAGCAAATTCCTACTATGACACCCGAAAGGTGTAAAAAAAATCCTTAGGATTATTATGTAATATTCGAATTTAAACGTGGTATTTATGCATACAATATTTGCAATATTGTCTTATCCTTGGCCACAATATTTGCAATATTGTCTTATCCTTGGCCACAATAGTTTTAAATATATAGTCCATAGCTCTTACAGTATTGCATTAGTTGGATATTATCCAGTCGTCTCAGCAACAGTGAAGAATCCTTGAGGACTCTCGGACCGCGTGGCTGTAGACGGTGGCCCACATCGCCCACACTTTACGCCGCTTCTGCACGTAAAAATATATATAAAGTGTAGATTCATAAGGCCAAGGTACACTAATTTCAAAAGGTAGAAAGAAAAGCTTATGATGATATTAGGCTCTAAAAATTAAATTAATAATTTTAGTATTTATACTAAATTCAGTTTCAATAGTACTTTTTATTCCGTCTACATTGTCGCTAATCAATTATTTATATTGGATTATTGATTAATGCTTTTATATTAAAGAAAAAAACAGAATATCTCACCTACTGCTCACGGTAAATGCTAGTGATGCATTTTATTCTGTATTTGGACAGTCAGAATTACTTTTATAAAATAACTTTTTCTTGAGCAAATAAATGTGTATGTTCTCTATTCGCACGGCTCAGTATCCTTTTCAGAAAATTGAACCATTTCCATTCGGACAGCACGTAGGGCAATCGTCTCTTTAATCGAATCGATACGAAAATCCCTTGACCGATCGTAGGGAATTGCTATTGCGATTTGAATTTAAGATGCTTTTTGCTGAACACAGGCAATGAAAAAGAGAAAATGATGGAAGGAATGGAACACAGACACCTTCATCAGGCTTTATTTCTATGCAAATATTTTTAAAATATGTCAAACGTAGTTTAATTTTTTTTTCTGCTTTGCCTCAATACTTATTATCTTATTTTCTTATAAAGATATAAAATTTAACAACGAACAATACTTATATCATTGTTTGCTAACTAAAGAATAAAAAGCAAGTTAAATATTTGGTTAAATTAGTAGGTTAGCGAAGAAATAATCCTACCCAGAATACCTACCCAAAAATATTGGTAATTAATTCATATAATATTGTGAAGCCTATATATAATGTAATATAATGTAAGTCCCTAGATAGCTTGCAACATTCCGCATAGTTTGGATCTATTGAAATATTTCAGCCAGTTAAATTTGTTTAGAGCTTAGTTTGATGCTATTACCTGGCAATCCCATTTGTCTCTTTAAAGCATAATTTTTGTATCGTATTTTTAAGCAATACACGCTTCCAGTAACAACAAAAATATTGTTGTGTGCGTTCTAGGCGATGAATTGCTTATTCGAAGTATAATCGGTCCTTATTAAATAAAACATCCTTTCCTTAGAATATGAAGTTATTTGGAGGTTAAATTTAAATTACACCAAATTTATTTAAGTCTTAAACAATAGCTATTTCAATACGAGACTATTTAATTTTTTCAATAAATCGGTTTTTAATATTTTTAGCTCCAGCGCAGTTCTTTCGTGACTAAATCTGACATTAGACAATTGTATTGTATGGTGTTTAAATTAAGCTTGCTCAACAAACCCTGATCTGAATATCTTCCTTTTTTACTACCTTTTACTAGACTTTTACTTAGATCGAGTGGTCTGTTACTATCTTGTTTGAAATAAATGTTTTGTTTTTTTGTATATTTTCAAACATTAAAATGCATGAGAGCCATGCGAACGCATTAAATATAAATTGATGAATAGTTCATTCATATGAATTAATGATTAGTTCATTCATATGAATTGATTAATCGAACCGAAGAGCGAGTAACGAACTTTGGGTATTACCTGATTTAGACTCTGTTTTTAGTCCAGATGTTTTTCCAAATCATCTAATCTTTTCGAATATCTCTCTGCTACGTAGAATTCTTGACGGACATCAGTTAACAGCTTTCGTATCTAGGCGCTTAGAAATTTAATTTACAGACAACTTTTATAACCATTCTCTTGCATGTAAATTCTGGCAACGCCGCCATCACTTCTCGTGACAAGACAAGTGAAATTTAAAAAATCTAAAAGGTCTTAGTGTACTGATTTGGTATAGCTTTATTTACATTAAGTATTCTTAAACCAAAACCGTTTCGGGTAAATAGTTTAACTTTATCCGCATACAGTAATTTGGAGTGACTGGATAAAATATATCACCTCAAAAGCTCTACCTCATCAGAACCAGCGTCACTAAACCAAGCGCAGTAAACCATGTTCGTATTTTGAGGATTAAGCAAAGGGTGAAGTAACGTTAATGTTTTGTATCTAATAATATTTCAAACATAACCAGTATTAGAAAATGCACCTTAAAGGAAACTCATGTGCCTAATATTTCGACGCAAGACTTGACATATATGTCATTATTTGTTCAGAATTAACCTTCAATCTGCGAAAAAAAAATCTGTGTTCAAATAGGATCAATAACAAATTCTTAGAGATTTTTTTACTTCCTTTCCCGTTTCTGTTCAGTCTGTCGGTCTGTCTCTCTATTGTTCTGTCTTTACGCGGCATAGCTTATCCGGCGGACTTCAAATTTTAAGGTTAAAAATCAAGGTTCACAAGAGGATGAAATGGTAACATTGTGATAAAAATCCAGTATGGCGGAACAAAATGGCGGCCACACAAAAAGTAAACACAGTCATTATTAAGAAACTACTTAACGAATTAAATTTTTGTATAAATTCATTATGGCGGAAGAAAATGACGGTCTAATGTCCCGTGTTACGTCCAAAAAATTACAAAAAAATCAAGAGTTAAAGATAGACTGGTGAATTTTTAGTGCAAATCTTATATAGCAAAACAAAATGGCGGCATAATAAAATATTTAAACATTCGATAAAACCTCATTTATTTGAATAAAGCCTTCTTTTTATAGAGGAAAATAATAATGGACATAATTTATTTTTTCTGCACTACGTAAATAATGTTATGGAAAATAGGCAATAATAATAATTTAATTAAAGACTTTTAACTACCGAAATAAATTACAGTTTATAGGATTTGCATGAAGATATTACCAAATAATTATATGTATATATAGACTGTTTATTTCTCTCCTGTAATAGCAATTTTTGAGTGATTTAATGTTATATAAGTTATGTATAACAGATGCTTTTTGTCTCGCAATTATAGCCGCTACCTGATATTATAAAAAACTATTTGGATCAAGAAAGTAAATACCTATATAAACTTATATTATTCCTAAAAAAGAGCAAGAGTTGTATTTATTTTAATACATGTTATACAAATTATATTATCTTTAATTTCCTTATCACATAAAAGGATTTATTAAGTGGGAAATTCCGGGTAAATGACTTATTAACCCAATGTGTAAAGTACTCTTTTTAAAAAAGGAAGGATTGATAAAGAGAAAAGCTCGGGGTAAATTCAAACTTTAATTAATAAATTACATTTCCGGTGAGTAGATCATTTCATTGTCGAAATAATATTCGCTCATTCCTCTTTTAATGGAACCCGGCACCTTCTATATTATATAATATAGATATTTATCCATAAGAAGCAATAATAAATCTAGCAAGGCACTGATTTGAAAATTAAGGAGAAATTACAAATAAAAACATTTTGTTTCTGGAAAAAAAAAGAAGATTTTAATCCCCAGTAACTTAAGAACGGCTGATGATTTAAAATCTACGACATATAAAATTCTGAAAGTGAAAAACTTGATCTCTTTTACCAAAACAGTATGCAAATGTGATCCATTAAAAATAAAGGTTCAGTCTGTTCATTAAAAATATAGGTTTTACGTATATTTTTACTTCATATGGCATTTTAAAAAAAATATATTCTTTAAAGTTATAGAGGAAAAATCCAACAACATTTGTATTTAAACTTGTTTTTTAAATATTTTGGTTAAAAGCTGCAGGGGTGTATCTAATTAATCTTAATTAAAATTAATTAACATTATTATTAGGTGAAATAAAGGCAACTACTACATTATAGAATAGAATTGTCACATATATTTTTGTTTATATTTTTACACACGTAATAAAAGGTTTAAAGCAACATATCATACATATCTACTACAGTACTATTTGTGAACTACAAAAGAAATCTATCCCGACAAATTAAACTGTGAATCCGTAGAAGGAAAGCCGGCGGTTGGCGGCATCAAATTCACTTAATAAACTGCTACTTAATAAGCCTTTTAAAATTTTAGGTAAAAAATACACTAGGGAAAATGTAAACATCTTGTGAAACATCAACACCGCTCCCACGAAACTAATAATAATAAATCTTTTGTAAATTTTAATCATTTGTTCGGGTCTAAGTTTTTTGACTCGGTGTTAACTTACAGTAATAAATTAGAACTACTTAGTTGATTTGTTTTTGTACAGGTTCAGCTGCTGTAGAAACAATATCAGTTACATATATACACAGTGGCGTAGTTCTGTAAAAAATATAGATTGGTAGATTCTTATTTTTGAGAATGTACTAATCATTTCTTGCAAAAAATAGCATGGTAAATGTTGGTTTTATTGGATATACGCAAATTTAAATACGAAAAGTTACAACAGCAGAAAGTCAATTTAAGAAATCGAACAACCAGGCTCGGATCTCCCATCAAGGCTGCGGACGCTAAATCCTAGAGTCACCAAAAAAATAGGGCCACGCAGGGGCCCTTTTATTTTGTTCAAATAAAAAGTAAGAAATTAGACATATTTGATATTAAAATCATTTACGCCATTCATAAAAAGGTCATATCTTTGATTCATGAATAGGGCCCAAGTTAATCCATAAGAGAGGTACCTCGCATCACACCTCGCCTGGTTTCGACTTTGTACAGTATTGTCCAGTGCAGTTTGTTTATTAATTTGGTTATCTCTTTAATAACAAAATAAACTATTATAAGGAATTTTATTAGCTTTAGAAAGACTTAAGAAAAAACCTACATTAATTTTTTTTTAATATATGAAGACGAGTATATCTACTTTTAATTATATTAGAGAAAAAAAAACATACAATTACTGCAGGAAAGCCTGACGAGTAATTTAAAAATGTGGGACAATTTTTGAAAATTTATTTTTGACACTATACCATTTTTCTTAAGAAGGTAAGTAGGTTTATATATTTTTTGTTGTCAGTTAAAAATCATACATAACTTAGATTATAGGGATGCTAAAAATATAATAAAACTTACTTAATGCATATCTCGAATGAAGATGTTTTCGTTTTTTTTATGAATATGCAAATTAATAATCTGGTAATTGTACATAATATATTAATTGTATACCACAGTCATAATATTTTTTTCCATTTTTCCTGTTGTTTGATAGTATTATGTAATTTCTTTCTAAAATGTATTCAAGTAATTACTACTATAAAAATATTTGTGAACATTAATTCCAAATTGTTTCCCTTACAATTACCAAAATAATTCGTTTCCCGCTTATCCATCGGGCTGCTGCGCGATGTGAGTGTTCAAACGTTCCATTGCCATTTACGAGTACCAGGCTAAGTGCCGTGCGATAAGCAAGGCGTCTTTATCAACCCTTGTATATATTTGCATCACTAGAGTGAGGCTATGTGCGGCGTTCATTCTTAGGAATATTTTGTATGTCAGACAAGGATACTTACTTAAGGAAGCTTACCGTAGGCAGAACATTTTGTCCGAATGGCCCTTAATTTCTTTCTTATTTCTATCTTATATAAAGTTATTTATATATATATATATATATATATATATATATATAGGTTTGTTTGGGTATATATATATATATATATATATATATATATATATATATATATATATAACAGGATATATATATATATATATATATATATATATATAGGGTCGAATACTGTTGAAAAAAAAACAGTTATTAATAAAATTTGGAAGGCAACATACATTTAAATCACAGATTATTTACATATGAATGAAGCTAGAACGTACAAGAATTCATAAGATTCTGATAGAGAATGTAAATTTAGATATATGTTGAGACGTACAGTTGGTTCGGAAAAAAATGAATACGGCAAAAAAGCACTTAAATAAGTTTGGGCAGTGTTCTTCAATTATGTCACATCAGGTTGCATATTTACGACTATTTGTTGTCAAGATTTTTTGACAACTTTTAAAGGTATTTTAAAAAATGCATCATACTTCTGTTGAACTAAAAAAATTTCCAAGTTGGAAGATGAATAAGTTGCCCAACATTTTAATATTGGTAGAGCAACCGTATATAGAATTAGTAGAAGGTGGAGGGATGCTTTAAAAAGGAAGGAGGGTTAACACTGGATCAAGATCGAGCTCTTTTAGGAGCTTTAGAAGAGAATCCATTCCGTACTGCAAAGGAAGCCCGAATCCTATCTGGATTTCCTGGCCGAAAAACCACAACGTGGCAAAGACTGCAAGATTCTGCTTTAAACTGCAGAGTGGCGGCAAACAAAACGGAGCTGACCGTAGAACAAAGACAAGCTCGTCTCTGTTCGCCTTAAATCACGTGAACCGCAGCCAAAATTTTTGGGACCGTGATTTTTAACGAAAAGATTTTTCATGCAAACAGGGCAAAATTGTGTACAGGCCAAATTGATTTGACCCAAACTACGTGAACCATTTTATCATTTTAGCGTTAACGTTTGGGGGTGGATTTCATCAAGAGGGATGGGTGTAATTAATTTGTGGATATGGAAAATTTGCGGCCCAGTGTGTACTTTTATATCGAAGATAATTTCATTTATCAGCAGGATAATTGTCCTGTGCACACGTCAAACATTGCCACGCAATGGTATTAGGGCCAACAATATTGAAAAAAATGGCCAAGTTATAGCCAGATGCTAACCCAATAGAGAATGTGTGGGGGGTCATAACAAGACGGCTATATCAAAGAGATTTTATGCCAAGAGATGCTGAAGAGTTGTGGAATTCTATCCAAGAAGTTTGGGAAGAGGTCAGGACAGGTTTCATGCATTTAAATCACAAATATTAATTATAATTTAATTTGTTTCCCTTATTTGTATTGTTAACTTAAATAAATGAATCTAAAAAAACTATACCTATTTCTGTACATATCGTAAGAGTTATTATGCATGAATGATTACAAATTCATAATAGAGAATGTAACCATTAAATATTTAGATATATGTCTAAAAATCGTATTCAGAACCAACTGTACATACTAATAAATATTTTTTTAAAATTCAAAATACATATGTGTATTTTAGTGCATACCTAATAATAATGTAGTAATATTATGAATAATATTATTCATCGTATTAATATTAGTAGTTTTCCTAGCCCTTATCCTCCGTGAACAGTGTATTCATTTGCAGATCTCCCATTAGACTGAGTGGGCTCTGAAGCCTATGGCTTCCAATAAACAGTTGGGCCTCTGCGAGCGTGCGGGAATCTATATGTATTCGAAATAATTGTGGGGCTTTTATGACCTAAAACAAAATATTTTTAGGTATTTCCCCACATTTAATTTAAAATTAATTTAAGACATTTTGTAGGATTTAAGGCATCGATTTGGAATTTTCGGTAATAGATAGGGTTTTACTATTTGCTGAGATTTTTTTGAAACTGGCAGGTTTTCAGTATACGGACAAAGCATATATTTTGTTATACAGGGGCAGTAAGACATTTTTTTATAAATTTAAGTTTAAGAGCTGCAGTATTTTTTCTTAGTAAAATATTTCGGTATAAGACTTCGATTTATTTAGGAGATTTTGGTAATAAATAGGCGAAATTTCGTTTTTGCAGCAGTGAATCTTTCAATTTTCTTATTTAGGATTTAAAATATCGATTTGACGTTTTCGGTAATAGATAAGATATTTCATGTACCTTTTAAAGGCGTAGTTCATTTAAAAAATAGTTTGATAATTGCCAAAAATGGTTTTCCACCGTGACTTTTAAACTGCTCAAAATTTAAAAGATGTTTTTCACAGATTTATGCAATCTGTGGCGGGGTGTATACTTTTTTCGGTTTTATTATGACAGCTGCCAAAAAACTGTTTTTTTCCTTGTAAAGTTTGACCTGCATACAATTTTTAGATACAGTTCTCACAGAAGGTAACTTTTAGCTGCGTAATTTTTTAATAACATTTTGACAGCTGTCAAAAAAAAATTTCTTTTTGCCCGTGACTATTTAATTTTAAATTTTTAAACACGATTTTAACTTTGTATGATGTAATTTATTAATTTAATTAATTTTTTTAACTTTGAGTAAATGAGATTTAATCAAAACCAAAAAAAATATCTCTCTAAAAAACTCTTGTTTTCCCGTTACTTCTAAACTACTTAAACTTTTTTAAATACGGTTTCACATTCCGTGTAACTTCTAGTGGGGTATTTTATTTGAGGATATGTTTTGACATCATTTAAGAAATGCCTTTCTCGTAACTTTTGACGTGCTTAAAATTTTTTTATACGGTTTTCACAATTTGATGTATATTTTAGAGGCGTAATTTATTTCAAAAAAATATATTTATTAACAACTGTCAAAAAATTGTTTTTTTTTTGAAACGCTTAAAATTTTTAAGTACGGCTTTCCCAGTTCCATGTAACTTTTAGAGGCGTAATTTATGTTTAAAAAATATTTTGCTTTTGTAAAAAAACAGTTTTTTTTCTCTAACTTTCGAACTATTTAAAAAAATTAAATACGGTTTCACAGTTTCATGTAACTTTTAGTGACGTAATTTATTTGAAATATAAATGTCACACTATAAAATGACAGTCACATACGCAAAACACAACGTGAACTAACAGTTTTAATTGTCATGACAATTAGATCAGATCTAACTGTTAAATCTTTAATAAAGTATTCTGACAACAGTCAAAAAACTTGTTTCTCCCCGTATCCGCTGAACTACAAATTTCTAGATACGGTTTTCGCAGTTCATGTAACTTTTCTAGAAAAATTTTATTTTAGAAAAATATTTTTGCGGCTGTCGAAAAAAATATTTTGCCTGCTAATTTATTACTTTCTTATAATAAGATATATCGTATTCGGCATATAGGTAAGTATTGAAACTTGATAGTATAGCAACACTTAATAATATAAAAACAACATAAAGTGGTACAATATGTGGCTGGAGTTTATTCAAATTACAGCCATAACGTCATGACATACAAAAAATATAAAAATCTAACATAACATAAAATTTCTGTGAATCACTAGATATTAGGTGTCAGGTGATCTCATCTTTGTATTATGTAATGGAAAAAAAGTTCAGAGTAATCTCGAAAATAAAAATAGAAATCATATTAGAGAAGAGCTGTATACTGAATGTGTAGAATTTTTTTGTTACTGTATGTTTCAAAAAGAATGATGCTTTTATCGTTTCCAAATTGTTAATCATCATTGACATCTTTTCAAATGTGTGTACAGTGATAAAAATTTACTTGACATTTCCGATAATGAGCTGCGAAGTCGAAAGTATCTTTTTCCAAAATGTCCTACATAAAAAGTAAAATTACAGGTCAACAGTATCGAATGAAACACTATGACTATATGACAAAGCGATCCGCCAATACATATCCGTAAAAAGAAAGGTTTATAATTTTTAATTTGTTGTGTAAAAATTTTGTATTCTAGAACATAGTTTCAAATTTTGCAATACATTTTTGTTTCAAACTATTTAGGGGCTTTTTTCCATTTTAGTTTGGTACCTATGTTAATACAAAACTGAAGCTCTTTTAAAAGCGTGAGCGGTTTCCAAAAATTCAGTTAGCCTTGAGCCTCCAAAAATCATGCTCCACCACTCAATTTATTCCAAAACGCAGCCGCCCGAAACCACGACTTTACATGTGTGAAGTAAAAAGATTGATAATGTTTTAACATTAGCGGAAAAGGCAGGTCTAGATTTCTTTGTAACGAAAAAATCATTCTGTTCGGGGCTTTTTTTTTATTTGAGAAAGCTTCACCTCCTTTGAAAACATATTTTAATTATGAAGCGAACATAATAACAATAATACAGCATTTATATTGTTATCTATAAAATTTACATTTACTCTTCCAAAGTTTTTCTAATCTCATTTTTGTATTTTTTAAATATCTTAAAATTCCTCAGCCTTCAATTCTGGTGAACTATTGCAAGATATTAACTTCGTCTACATATTATGGTATATTAAAAGACGAAAAAATTAAAAACTTAATAATATCCTTACTTACACAACAATTTATCTATGTTGAATGCTGTAAAATAAATGATCCAAGCAACTATTTCTGGTTTAAAAATGCAACTTGTATGCAAATGGTAGATACGTCAATTACAGAACTTGTTTTTTGAATTTGAACGTGGGTATTCTCAATGTATTATTCGAAAAATAGCTTCTCCAGAGAAGATAATATCGAAGAGTCCAATTTACTTACATGAAACCTGATGTCTGTTTTTAGTAAGAACGTAGGAAAACCAGATGCACTAAATGACATCACAACACGTTTATAGCTAATTTATTTAAGCTACGAAATTGTTAATTAGATTTTTTAAATTTCTATTTGATGCAGCAGAATAATTTACATTTTTTTCATGTGTAAGTGTGGAGAAAGAGTAGTAAACATTTTTCATTTTCGGCGGATTCTAGTTTTAACTTAAGTTTCAATCTGATTATGAAGACTTTGAAATCTGGAGGACTCTTCATTCGACATTACATGTAAAAAGGTGTTAATTTTAATAAATTGGAAATAAAGGTGATAATTTAGGATATACTTCTGACTTGGTTTTTTAGTATAATGGGGCCTTTTTTCTATATTTTCTACTATCTTTAGTGGCGTATTTAAAATTTAAAAGGTTTCTTACCTTTTTATTAATTAATTATTAAGATAATATTTTTAGTTAAATAAAAGTTTTTTTTGTTTTCCCTAACTTGACATGATATAGCGAAGAAGGTGCTTATAGGAATAAATGTAATAATGAGATCATTGAATATCTTATCAAAAATGGATCAAAGTTAATTTTTAAGATTTTCTTAATAGTTGTGACTGTGACTGTAACACTACAATAACTTCTGTGTTTAAAAAAGGCTTTGAAAAAGTATAGAAGTTATTCAAAAAAAAATTACTATACCCTAAAGCTGCTGGGTGTTTTATATTCGAAAATGTGTTTTTTTTTTACTGTTTAAGAATTTGTACGCCCCAAATATTTATGTTCTGACAAATCTACAAATAAGAGCCATTTTGAAACCATCGAATTTAAAATTCTCACGTTTTTTATTTGATTTTTGTTTCCAAAATCTCTCTTAGCCGCCATCTTCATATATCCAATCACGAAATATACAAGCTTTTTTGATTTTTACTTCCATTGTAAAAGGTATTGTAATCGTGAAAAAATCACCCTCCGAGATTTTTTCAGATCTTTACGTTTCAGGACCCCTAGATGCCGAAAACGAAGTTTTCTTAATTCCGTCGGTCTGTCTGACTGTTGGTCCGTATGTTCGGGGCATAGCTAAAAAAACTACTTACCCGATTGACCTCAAATGTTGCTCAAAAATTAAGGATAGGGTTGACCTGGTAACATTTTGGTAAAAATCCAACATGGTGATACAAAATGGCGGCCTAGTGAAATGCTAAAAAACTTTTTACTAAAAAACTACTTATCTAATTTATCGCAAATAAGTAAATTTTATCCAATTTATCGCAAATAAATAAATAAAAATGAACTATTTTGTAAGAATCAACTGGTAAAAATTGAATCCAATACAATATTTCAAATTGTGTGTTATAATTAATTGTGGTATAGGGATCAACTACTAAAATTGTGTAATTTAACATGGCGGAACAAAATGGCACCCAAATAAAATGATTGTAATCGCGAAAAAAATCACTCTCTCAAGTTTTATATATCGTTTTAGCGTCCCTAGATGCCAAAAAAATATGTTTTATCAATGCCGTCGGTCCGTTTATCGGTTTATCTGCTGTCTGTCGTCAGTTCGCGGCATAGTATAGCTTAAAAACTTACTTACCAAATTTTAGTCAAAATTAAAAGTTAATGGAGTATTTTGGTAAAAATCCTACTACTAACTACTTATTAAATTAATTTCAAATTTTGTGCAAGCATTAAATGTGATATAAAGATAAACTGGTACGGCTGTGGTACGAATTTATGATGGAGAAATAAAATGTCGGCCAAAGAAAATTTTTAAAATATCAACGTAAAATAATCTTATTCAACTGACTTTAAATTTTCTAGAAAAATTAAACGTGACAATGGGTTAAAATGATGTGAATTCAAGGTAAAATATTACTAGCAATTCAATGTGATTGGACAAAATGGAGCCGAATAAAGATGTTTAAGAAAAGAGTATATTATATGTGTTACTAAGTGATTATGTACTGAACTAAATTGGGCCTCACTTTACTATTCTTAATAAAGAAAATAATCATAACGAGGGAAGTTCCGGGTAAAGGAAATTTACACATTATTATCGTTTGTAACGCATGATGTGATTATATTAGTTCATTTAAATTACTTACTGCCTCTTTTGTATTTGATACACATTTACTGGCTTAGGTTTTCAAGTTGAGTTACGAATTTGGATTTTTAACGACTTTTACTGTTTAATGCTTCTGTATTTTTTATTCATATATATTCTTACTGACAATTGCTAAATCGTTTTAACGTTTAAAATTTACAATTATTAGTTTAATCTTTAAACAAATTATAGTTTTGTATTATATGGGTAATAAATAATTTTAATAGAGAATAACCAATGTGATCTACAACAAGCAAATGATATAAGTATGATAGCATTTAAACAACTCTTTTTCCAAAAAATATTTAAATATAGGTTCAACTATACGAGTACTGTGTATTTTATGTTATTACCTTGCAATTTTTAGGTTATGGTGCTTCGTCAATAATTTAGGGCTTTTTAATTAAATTTTGTGTTTTTCCTAATTTTAGGTAATGTAGGTAATATGATATTTTATTTTGTTGCGCTACGGGACCTACCATAATGATTAATTGTACTTCTGGTACCTTTAATTTTACTATTGACCTAACTTAATCAAATTGAGCTAAAATTTTACTGATCTGTTTTATGGGTTGGATGTTACAACTTTTGTAGTTAAAAATGGTACGATAAAATCAGTTACTAATGCGATAAAAATTAATAATTTTGTCTTTATTTTTCTCAATTATTTCAATCAAATCTTGCTGGTCTGGACCATTTTAAGGCATTTTTAAACACTGTGAAACCTAGAATTCGTGCCAGGTTGTTAAATATTTAAATAAAGTACCTCGAATAAATTCTACTAAATCGGACAATTAAACGTGATAACAATCTAATAATGTCAATTAATTCTAATAAAAGTAAATCAATTGGTTTAACGAAAAATGTAATTATTCTCTGTGACCTCCGGTAAATAGGAAAAGAAATAAAACATTTTTTCTGATAAAAAGGTCAAACAGTAACTTTTTTTTGTAAATAGGTTACAAAGATTATATGAAAACATAAAAAAATAATGTCGCATGAAGCTCACTGGTTAGGTACACAAAAAATACCTCTTTCGTTCTTTCGATAAAAAAAAACCGAGGTGAAAATATGCTTTTGGAAATTGTATTTTAAATAAAACACTAGTATTAGACAATTTAAAAGAACAATGACTATATAAATATCTGAAGCTTAATATTCCTAAAACCTCAGCTCTCACCGTTAAAAATATGAAAAAATGTCACATTTTAAACTAAAAAATTCCTAGTACCCTACTAACGATATATATTCAAGAAACGAAGATTTAATGTTGAACCTTAATTTATGTTATCATAAGAATTGTTTAAATTGTATCGTACCGAAATCTACAGGATTTTAAATTTCAGAACTTCCTTACGGTGCAGAAATGAAATATGGATTATGTAGGCAAGTTTAGTTATAATTGTTGGATTAAGATTCTCTCCATGCTTCTTCTAGTATAAAAATACTAGCAAGAAAAAAAATGTATTCTCCTTTATCAAACGCCTCGGGAATTCTATTTGGATATTAGGATACTATACATATACAGATTTAAAAATAAACTTCAAGAAAACAAGTTTCTATTAGCTTCATGCACGCATACCTTTTAGCCTTTCACCACCCTGCACATTATCCGGGCAAAGCTGACATCAAAATGAAGGTTAAAGCACGAACACATGGCGTCTCAACTGTACGTCTTTGTGGCTTTTATGTGTTATATAAAAAGGTAAATAAACTATAATCCGACAAAAAGCACCCAAGCGGTTTTTATCCCGATGGAATGTTCTCGAGTGGCTCAAATGAAAGCTTCGCGAAAAGCTTTTTCCTATTTTTTCTAAATTATTGCTTCGTTTGTCGTATCAGCCAAGATTCACTCAAAGATAACTCTAAAGACTATTTAAGTCTTTAATCTAAATTTATCAGTATCATAAACAAGAAAAGTTGGTAAATTTCCTTTACTAGGAACTCAAACTTTACTCATTTTGATTTTTTTCCATTTGTTAGGAATAGTGAAGTGTGACCCATTTAGTTCTGTTTATAGTCAGAGTATATATGTGTTACATACACTGCCTTTTCAAACATTTATATTGGGCGCCATTTTGTTTAATCTTGTTGGATTCCTAACGATATTTTATTAGATTCTTTCTACCTGAGCCGCACTTGAATTTTGGGCCTAATTAAAAAAAATCAATGTGTAGTTTTTATATTGCCACATACCGGTATTTTATTACGTCATGTTGAATTCATACCAGTTTATCCTATTTTCATTTTTAATTTTTCTGCAAAGTCAATAGAACAAGATTTTTTTTACGATTTGAATCAATTCATTGAGCAGTTTTTGAGATAAATTGGATAAGTATATTTTGCAGCATCTATAGGGACTCTAAAGAAGGTGCTTTTTTCACGATTACAATTTTACCAGGGAAGTATAAACCACAATAACCCAGTTCTTTACTTTGAAAAGATACTCTTATTAGCGTAAAGAAAACAATGATCATTATCTAAAAAGGAAAATGTAAATTTAAAAAAGTTATTTTCCTAGTGAGTGAGGAATGTGATACTTCTCGTTCCCAAATGCAGTTCGCCGAGCGACGTTAAAAATAAATGGCATCACTAGTTTATCCCGGTTCCAAGTATTAAGAAGTTTTGCTATGTTCTGATCCTAATAATTTTGTTAGACATATAGATTTTTGTTGTTGCTCAACAATGTTTTAAATATCATCAGAGTTAGTTGAATGTTTTAATGGGAAATATAGATGTGAAATACGATAATTTTGTTGTAATTTGCAAGTAATTCGACATATATAGCCGAATCATGACCGACCGCCTTCATGTAATAGTCCAAAAAAGTAAAAACAAACACTGCTTAAGTCAATATTTAACAGACCTTGTTAACTGTTCCTTCTATTATTTGGGTATTCACATGTGATCTTTTCTAGTGAAAGTAAAGATCAAGGCATCCCTACTAAGAAGTGAACATCATATCTAGGGATATAATTTTAACTTCTTTGGTAATATTTTAATCAGTGTTCACCGAAAAAACGAAATAAAAACACCAATAGAAACAGGTATGTGACTCTCCGCAAGAAAACATTATAACAAAACCAATATATTTGTTTCCCAGAATTAAATGATGCGATCAAACAAAATCAGAACCAGTTACTAATAAAAAACGACTATTGTATTTGTGGATTAACACTTATTTTTTTGCACCTACTATAGTTGTCAGGGCGTTGTATGTGACACTTTTTAATTAAGGTAGGCAGTTTTTCATACACTCTTCGTAGTTGGCCAAAATTGAATCGAGGATAAAAAAACATTTTAAATTTATAGTCTACAATACACAAAGTTGTAATCAGAGGAATAGTTTTAATTCCCTTTGAAGCAATTTCTTATAATATGGGAATTTTTCGTGTTGGCAAATATAATTTTTAATTTACGTTTTCCGTAAATAAATTTCATTAATCTCTACAACGCCCGCGTTTCTCGTTAATGTTACTTCTAATCTAAAGAAACTCGTCCGACTCTGAGTAGTTTTATCAATAAAGTTTCCTCCAAATTGGATTAATCTAATCTGGAGTTCTTCCATTTCGTGCATTTCCTCTGCAATGTTCCATGGCCATGCATTTTATATCAGAATTTTTTAAAATTGTTTACTTCTCCGAGGCGGTCTTAAAAGTTTTAAAGTTTTAGGGAGAAGTTTTATAGTTTTGCTTACGTTTTCTTTGTGGGTCCGCGAGTAAACTTGTTATTGAGGTTATAAATTTAATTTTGGAATTTTACGAAGTTTAAAATAAAAAAAAGCTTATAAAATATTGATACATACGAATTAGTTTTTCAGAAGACTTTTATACTTGACTTTGTTGTAGATACTCAGCGTTTTAGCAAAACTATTCTTTATTTGTGTTCTGGTATTATGAAAGTATCCTAATATAATTATTTCTCTAAATACAATTACTGTAATTGTTAAAGTATAGCTGAACATGAAGCTCATGTGAAATTTCCACGTACATTTAGATCAAATATAATAGGTACGTGTATTATGAAAATTAAAATTTATAGCACATCTAACGTTAATATTATGCTTTATATTAGAAATGGTTCTTGGGATTAGACCGTGTCAAAATGTAAATCACTTTCCGATGTTTTGCCTTCGATTGCACGACGTATCTTCAGAGATCTTTACTTCACGAGATCGGAACACTCAATCAGCTCGGAGAGATCCAGGTCGGCTATTTATATTCGACCTGTATTCACCGAGCCGTGACCCGGTTCAGGTTCCTTAAGTCTAGTGGATATAGATCGTCCAGTTTTCTCAATATAGACATCACCACAGGAACAAGGTATTGTATATACTCCTTCCATTTGGAAAGGAATAATGTCCAGTGGCGATCTCAAATATTGCCCAATTTTCTTGTGTATGTTGAAGATTGTACGTATGTTGGACCGGCGTAGTTACCTTGCAATCCTGTCTGTGGTTCCGTGTACAAATTGAAAAACTACACTTTCTATCGGTAATTTATTATAAGTATCATTTCGTGGACTGGGATTAATATATTTTTTAATTGACGTCTAATATTCTCAGTGCAATATCAATTCCTTTCCTTTTAAAGCTTGAGTCAGTTTCTCTGTTTCCGATTGTAAAGAATTTTGGTCACAAACCGCGAGGGCTCTGTAAACCAAAGATTTAATAACATCTAGAAAGGGAATCGTGCCTTCTGATTCAATTTCCATTGTAAATTTTATATTAGCATGTTGAATCAGATGATCAAGTAACACGGAAATTATGACTACCACTGGTCACATCGGAGATCCCATGGCTGCTCCAGAGGTTTGTTCATAAAAAATCCCTTTAAAAACAAAATATGTTGCCGTGAGACATGCTTCAATCAGATCTAAAAATGAGTTGTCAATATTATTATGGTGAAATAAGTCTGATATTATGGAAACATCGAAATTGACTAAAATATCGTTTAGATCGATTTGGATTGATTTTAGTTTCCCTATAAAATGTGTAGATTTTGTAATATATGAATGTATTTTTCCTGTAAAATTATTAAGAGTATTTGAAAGATATTTACCGATTTTGTAAGTAGGAGATCCTATTGCACTGACAATAGGTCGAAATGAGCTGCTTCGCCTTAACATCTTCTTCTCATCTGCTGGTAGTTTGGATGCGTTTATAAGGTTGGTTAATCGTCTCTCAATTCTGTTGGTCGGGTCTACTTGAATTACTCTGAAGGTGCTGTCGTCCAAAAGTAGTTGTATTTTCTCTAAGTAATCTGCTTTGTACATGATGAGAGTGGCATTTTCCCTTGTTTGCTGGAAAGGCCAAAATGTCTGGACTGTTGTTTAATCTTTTTACCACCGTTTTTTTCCGCGGCTGATAGATTCGACTTAGGCGGTTTAGAATTTTTGGTGATCTTCGCTGTTTCATACCTTATTACGCCTTGGAAGTCTTCTAATTGTCGCTTCGACGGATGACACTATGTCTTCTACGGGTATGTCCTTTCGTGCAGTGGTGAAGTTTTGGCCTTTAGAGAGGATGGATTGTTTTGCTTCAGTAAGAATTTTTTTGACGGTTTTATTGGTCTTTGGTTGTCCATAAATCCTTAGGACATTTTTTGTTACTTAATGGTAACTAATTGATGTATCCTTTCCACTTTCACAATGCTAATGTCATTGAGAGTTCTAAATAATTGATAGTCAAGTATAAAAGCTAATTTTAAATGAATATTTAATAATTTTCGAGCGTTTAAATCCAAATCACGACGAGTAGATCTTATTCTTTTCTTTACCAATATATCTTATAACTTTTACTTTGATTCTCTTATTTTCAAGTTTATAATGAAACCGAAAACCTTAAAAAGCAGTAGCCAATATTTTTAGTTTATAAAATTTCTTAAATAAACAAATAGACAAGAGAGGATAAATTAAAGAATTGTGTAACAATATTTTTTTTTAGTAAATGTATTATTCAGTCTTATTTAAAAACGCTGACGCAAACACTTTTATTTTTATGAAGGAAAAAATCCAGGAATCCAGCTTACCTCCTAAGGAGTATTTATTTGCCAATCGTGTTATTCCACAAACAGGCTGGGCTTTTCGATTAAACAAAAGAAAAGTGGAATGTAATTCTTCAGCCTGACTTAACCTAATCGAATGCGTAGAGGAAAGCTTAATTAATTGAGTTTTAAATTACATTTTCATACATTGCTCCACATTATACACTATTTGGAAAAAACTACTATTAGGTCAATTACTATACCTTTACAACTAATTAAGTAACCCACAGTTTGGAGGGAACAGCGATAATTTGTAATGTCCGTTCACATATAAGTTTTAGATGTACTTTATAGAAAATATATTGGAGAATGTGTGGTGGAATTCGTCCGGGTGACGCAATTTTTTTATAGTTTGGGATACAAGCACAACACCATAAGAACTATATGCTGTTGTTATATTAGCACAGATTTTTTAAAACAAAGAGGACAAAATTGAAGCAATTATTTAATATTTTGAGCGCACAAGTCCTGAGAAATACGTAGAAACGTTTTATAGAACTTTTATATTAAAAAACAAATATTTATTGTATTCATGTTTGCCCTAAAAAGCCTATAATACTTAGACTGACACTAACTTACTTTTAATAAACGTATAAAATATAAAATATTTATAAAGAATACCTTTAGAATGCAAGCTACTCATAGCTGGCTTTATAAATGTATAAATGGCATACATGACCTTCCAGTTGTTACTCTGCCATCTTGTGACGTCACTACTACCCCTCTGTCATTACAGTCATTCAGCTAAACTAATCGAGGCGAAAACTACCTGGCCAATAAACGTTTAAAGAGCATGTATCTGCCACAGGATATTTTGGTCTTTCCGACGTTAGCTTTTTTCATTTGAATAATGATTAGATTCTGAAAGTTGTTGTATATTTTACCAAAATTAAAAAGATTGATAAAATGGAAGACCTAGAAGAATAAAATTTCGTCTCTTTGGTTTTATTTTAACTCTTTCATTAGAATGCATAAAACACAATATTTATACAAAATATCTAAAAAGAAGTTAGCAAAAATAATAGTCATCATAAAATATTCGTATCTTTAGAAAGCAAGATATTCATCTTACGTTTTAAATGTATAAGAGGCAAACATAATCTTCCAGTTGTTATTCGGGCATCTTGTTATGTCACTACTTTCGTTCTGTCATTACAATCATTTGGCTACACTGATCAAGGCACAGAATAACTGGCCAATAAAAGTTTAAAGAGCCACAGGATATCTCTGTTTTTTTTAACACGAGTTTTTAATTTCTACCACGATTTTGAAAGTTATTTTATATTCATAAAATAGGAGATTGTTTGTCAAGGTTTTTACAGATCTTCACGTTTTAGGATCCTTAAATGCCAAAAAACATGTTTTCTCAACTCCGTCGGTCTGTTCGCAAAAACTGAGGGTCATATGGGGATCAAATGGTAACATTTTAGTAAAAATCCAATATGGCGCAACAAAATAGCGGCTTAGTAATTTTTTAAATAAATACCTAGTTTAGAGAAATAGGCAAGATATGCATTTGCAAATACGAATCTATACGACCTATATTCGGTGTAGAGGACGGTTCTCAAAAAGTTCTCTATTTCTGTGACAAACAGCAGAAAAGGACTTTACAAAAGTTATAATTACAGATGTCACCCTGGAATTCCCTACAGGAGGATATGTAAGGATTCAGCTTTAAAGTGTAAATATCTTTCCAGAAAATAAACAATCCCCGCAGACACACAGTCTTCTTTAAATTAGCATGAGCCTTATTATTTTCAATTTTAGACTTTAGTTTAAAACTAAATAACAATGAAAATTTAAAGTTATTTAAAAATTTTTAAACAAAATAAGAATATTTTACATGTTACTAACTGTAACATAAGATGTGAAAAGAGAGTCCCAATGTATATTAAACAAGAAATAATTATTAGCAATCATATTTGATGATCATGATCATATTTGCCAAAATTAAAAAACTCCTCCTCGTGGTTTAAGATATTACCATTTAATATTACCAATTTAAAACGAGAGCTTACTGGCTCTAGTACATATAAAAATATTATCAAAAATATACCTAAGCACTCAAAATTCCAACACTATAAATGTTCGCCACTAAACTGAGAAAAATTAACTATTTAAAGGAACTAAAAATCGATAAAAATGCGCTCTCACACATCTTTATCAAAAGTTCTTGGCCGGAAAAGATATATGTATAATAGCAGAAATATATAATTTCTGCAGGTGCAAAAACGGCCTAAAAGAAGAATTGCTTTCGATTATGTCACAGGGTACCCTCCTGCGATCATGATTTCTGGGCCTCTACCCTGCCTGATGAGGGTAGAGGCCCAGAAATCATGATCGCAGGAGGGTACCCTGTGACATAATCGAAAGCAATTCTTCTTTTAGGCCGTTTTTGCACCTGCAGAAATTATATATTTCTGCTATTATACATATTTAAAGGAACATTTTTTTAAGTATATTCATAAAATCTAGACAATTAAATATACTAATTTTAGTTATATAACAGGGACAGGAGATACCTTAGAGAAATAAGTATAAGATGCATTTGCATACATGAATCTATACGGAATACTATGTCGAGTGTACAGGACGTTTCTCAAAAAGTTCCCAATCTTGCTTGCAGTTGTATACAATGGCCATTTTTAATTGTCATTGCCACTTACTTTATAACAGTTTCGTGTTTACTTAATATATCTAATATAAAAAAAATTAAAGAACGTATTTTATTAGTAAAAAGAATTAGGAGATGTAAGAAAAGAAACTGCTTTTTTTCTTTAGTTAAAAAATATACATATGGACAAGTGTCAATGTTATTATACAAACAGAAAAAAAGTAACCCGCAAAAATTATAATTACATTACAGGAACAGAGCTTTTTTAGAGGAACGGGTGAGAGATGCATTTGTATATACGAATCTGTATCGTCTATGTGAGGTGTACAGGACGGTTCTCAAAAAATTGTGAATCTAGCTTGCAGCTGTATACAATGCCCTTTTTAATTATCGTTACCATTTGCTTTGTAATAGTTTCGTGCTTGCTTACTATATTCATTATAAAATAATTAAAATATTTTGTTAATAAGGCGGATTTGGAAATGTAAGATTAGAGGCTGCTCTCTCTAGCTAAAAACTTTTGAACACTGTTTGTTTAATAAAATATCCATTTACTTACATGAATCTATACTGCTTATGCCGGGCGTACTGGACGGTTCTCAAAAAGTCTCCGACCTAGCTGGCCATTTTTGAATTGTAATAACCAGTTACTTTATAAGGGCTTCGTGTTTGCTTACTATATTTAATAAAAAAAATTAAAGAAAATATTTTGTTAAGAGGCTGCTTTCTCTAGTTAAAAACTTTTAAATACTGTTTGTTTAACTGAATTTCTTGACACCTGGACAGGTGCCAAGGTTATTATACAAATAAAAGAAATGGAATTGACAAAAGTTATAATTACACATGTCATCCTGGAATTCCATACAACAGGATATGTAAGTATTCAGAAAATTAACAATCCACACAGAATGGTTAAACAAAATCAAATTATTATACATGTTAGTAACTGTAAAACAAGATGTAAAAAGAGAGGGCTAATGTATATTTATATGTTGTTATATAACAGGGACAGGAGATATTTTAGAGAAATGAGTGAGAGATGCAATTGCAGACATGGGGCTATACGGCTTATGTCGGGTGTACTGGACGAGTCTCAATAAGGTCCCGATCTAGCTTGCAGTTGTAAACAGTGGCCATTTTTTATTGTCATTACCATTTACTTTATAACAGTTTAGTTTTTGCTTAATATATTTAATATAAAAAAATCAAAGAATATATTTTGCTAGTAAGAAGAATTAGGAGATTTAAAATAAGAAGCAGCTTCCTCTAGTTTAAAACTAGACACATGGACAAGCGCCATTGTCATTACATAAACAGAAAAAAATAATCCGCAAATATTATAATTACTACATAACAGGAACAGGGCTATTTTAGAGAAACAGGTAAGAGACGCATTTATATATATATATATATATATATATATATATATATATATATATATATATATATATATATAAATCTGTATGGCCTAAGTCGGGTGTACAGGACGGTTTTCAAAAAACTGTCGATCTAGCTTGGAGTTGTATAAAATGACCTTTTTTAATTATCATTACCATTTTACCAAATATTTAACAGAATAATTATTTTAGTCTGTATTAGGTAGGTCGCAGTTGATTTAATAAACTACCTTTATTTTTATAATAGCAGAAATATATAATTTCTGCAGGTGCAAAATGGCCTACAAGAAGAATTGCTTTCGATTATGTCACATTTTGCACCTGCAGAAATTATATATTTCTGCTATTATACATATATCTTTTCCGGCCAATTGATAGGTCATATTTTTTGTTTTGACTTTAGATGTTCGTCAATTTACACATACAAAAGTGACAACGGTCCTGAGTTATCGTACGCGCGCCGCCTTTATTGGGTTAAGTATTCTTGACATATTTCCTATATTTACGTTTATGGGTAAGAAAAATCTCGCGAAAATAGTTTATACGTCTAATCTGGAGACCGTCGAGTTTTACAATTTCAGTTTTATTTTCTTTATCTGAGAAGTAAAGTTGCATTTCTTTAGAACATTCAAAGACGACTGTAACTTTGTGTAATCCATTTTATACCTTTGTCAATAAAAGTGCTAAAATTGGTTGTTATACGGAGTGGTAAATGGGCGACAATGCTATACCTACATTGTAAATTTTCAATGTACGAATAACATGACTTTCGGGATGAAAGCTAAAACTATAATACAATCAATAATCCTCTGTTGAAAGAATAAGTAATTTTTTTAAACTGATCAATTAAAAAATATATCATTTTAGCATTCTCCTATTAAAATCTTCAACAAGTATACAACCAGATCTGAAAAATGACACAAATGACTAATTTCGCATTGCTTTCAATATAGTACCTACTTTGAACTGTGATGGTTTTGATTTGTGATGGTGTTTCTCAACTGGTGCATAGCAACCTGGTCGATTTTAAAAATGTCTGTTTTTAAATCCATTATATCTTGGGTGGCCCCAAAATTTGCTTATTTAATAATTGTACCTTCGGGAGTAACAATAATTAGGTATTTAATTTAGCCCTATACCTACATAAATGGAGTTTACTTGACATAATATGTCGCCACAAAACCTCCTAAGCATTTTTTAAATCATATATATTTTGTGGTTTGGTTAGGTTTTTCTCAAGTAAAATGTTTGAATTTAAATCTCTTACAATTCTGATGGCCTCACAATTTGCATATTTAATAATTCTAATTCCGGGAGCAATGATTTTATATAGATTAGATTAAATTATTAAATCAGCGCTATGGCTACAAAAATGCAGTTTACTTAGACAGAGTATGTGGAAACAAGAGCCTTTAAGCATTTTTTAAAACGTCTATATTTTCAGTTTATTTATAATATCCTGTGGTTTGGTTAGGTTAGGTATAAATTATTTTAAAATAAATGAAACGACGGATTACGGATGCATGAAAGTGCGTTATGTAACGTATTAAAAAGATTTCACGGTTAGAAACAACTGAGGAATCATGGTTGTTGGGTTTAGGGTGTGTTAAATTGGAACTACTTTCCGACGTTTCGTCTGCGATTGCATGAATTATCGTCAGCGGTCTTCACCCCACGAGATCAAAACATTCATTTTTTTTATCTGGAACCCAGGAACCATGACTCCTTAGTGTATTATGTAATAGATAATATTATTTTCATATTATTGAAGGAATACTTCTTACGTTGCTCTTGATGTATCTTATACGGTATTCTTAGAAGGATCTATGGCTCCGCCCGCGTTACGACTCTCGAGTTTAAAACGGTCGTTCGTCATTGGTCAGCTCCCAAGTACAAAATACAAGGGGGATATTTATCCCGACGGTAACCTTTTCGAGTTAGGTACTATTTTAAAATAAGCATTTCCCCCCCCCTCCATTCTCTTGGATATATACAAGCACTTTAGATAGATTCATAATATATAGTAAACAAATCTAATAACAAGTATATTCATTGTAGAATCCCAGTTGTTGTCCGAACGTTTAGTATATAATCGTGCAATGTTATTTTGAATTAAGTATACAAAAGGAACTCCCTACCAATCTTATTTTGATATGGACTCTTGCCTTCACCTCCATAGCTCAAACCTAACCTAATCTGGCATGGCTTCTTTCTTTCACCTCCGTAGACTCACCGAAGCGCGGCCAAATTACACATTTCGTACCAGCGAATTTTTAAATCGGACTCGAAATTGCACAATTTTTTTTTAATATTAATTTATAATAACGATCGATTTTTTTTATGTTCGCGATTTTTTTGATTTTAGATGTCCACAGATAAAGTTATTTTAGCGTAGTTTTCCTTCTTCTGGCTACGCCACTGCAATCGCTATGCACATTAAAATAAATGAACCGAAAAATCGCTAGCGGCAATATTTTTGTTAGCAGAAATAGTAAAAAAATCAAATTAGTTTTTTTTTTTGAAAATGCCATTTTTAAGTTTCTCTGTTGAATTCAGAAAGGATTTCTGTTACGATTACGTCTCTCCAAATAATAATATAACAAAAATTTACTGTTTGCAATGGATGTGCAGTAATCGAATTCTTATCAAAATATTCATACATTTTTAATTTAATAACATTAAAAATATCAAAAAAAATAATCATTAATTATTATTATAATACGAAAGCTTTAATAGCTGCAGTCAATTAAGAAATCATGATTCTTGGGTTTAGAACGTTTCGCCTGTGATTGCACGAGGCATCTTCAGGAATCTTCACTGCAGAATTTCAAAACACTAACCCCCATATTCACTAAAAAAGTTTAAGAGTTAGATCAAGTTTAGTTGCCATGGTATTTAAAAGTCTTAGTTCGCCAGTTATGTTTAGTTTATATCACTGTCATTTTGTAATTGTGATTTAGAAAAATAATTTTTTTAATTGTTAAAAAAGTCCTCTTAAACATATAACTGTCAAGTTAGACCTGGTTTTAATTTAAACCTCTTTAGTGAATACGAGTGTAAATGTTTTGATCTTGTGCAGTGAAGATTTTTGGAGATGCCTCGTGCAATCGCAAGCGAAACGTCAGATAGTTATTCCAATGTGACACGGTCTACACCCAAGAACCATGATTTCTTTTTAATCATATTTTTATGATCCTTCTATTGACATTACAAGACGATTTGCGAGCACTTTCGTTAACTCTCTATGACATTTTTAATATTGCCTCGGTCTTTTCTCTCCGATTTTCTTTCTCTTTCGTTTAATAGATAAATTGTTCAGGTAGTATTTTCAATAAATTATTGAAAACTATTTTTTTTTAAGTTTTTATAGTGAAGCCGTTTTGGATCAAAAAATAACTTGATTTTAACACTTTGACGTTAGGAAAAAAATCGTGGTAAAATACAATTATTCCTCAGTTAACTAAAATAATATTAAAGTTACGCCACCATATTTAAAATTAATTTTGTAATTTTATTTGAATAAAAAAATTCAATCATGTAAGTTAACACAAAATAAGCCAGATTATTTTCAGAATAATTAAAAAATAGGGATAGTTTATTTTATGTAAAAACGGCATTACTTACTTCATAAGTATTGTAATCGTGAAAAAATGGCACTCCGAGATTTCTGCCGATATTTGAGTTTTAGTGTCCCGGAACCCCGAAAAAAAAAATGTTCTCCCATTTCCGTCAGTCTGTCGTTCTGTCTCTATGCGGCATAGCTCTAAAACCACTCATCCAATTGACTGCAAATTTTGGCCAAAAATAAATACTCCTATGGGGATGAAATTGTAACATTTTGGTAAAAAACAAATATGGCGGAAGAAAATGTAAAAAAATGGGTATTATAGGGATAAACTAGTAAAATTTTTATAACCATAACCAAATCGGTAAATTCGAATAAAATCTTTATACGAAGGAAAATATTAAAAAACTTTATAAGGAATTTATTTTTCGAATACTGCGTAAATAAGGTAAAATAAATAAATAATAATAAATAAGTAAGTTAAAAACGTAAAAAAATTAAATAAATTACAATTTGTAGCATTTGTATAAAGTTATTACTAAATAATTATACACATAATCAACTGTGTATTATAATTTTTCTCGAAACTGGGCGAGAAATTAACGATTGTTTTAATAACTCAAACTGAAGTTTTCACAAACTTATAAACGTCATAATTTCCTCATATAGAACGCTTTTGATCCACGCTGCCGCGCTGTAGGTATTTTTAATGTTCAGTAATACCTGCAATTGGATGTGTGAGTTAAATATGTCCGAATAGAGACCTCTAGATAGAGGTCTCTATTCGGACGCGAGAAAGAAAGCTTCGAAAATGCCAAATGTGATTTTGGCGAAACGTCAGCATAACTGTTCTTTTCAGAACGACAGTAGTGAACGGATGTACACCCGGAATGAAAACACATTGTATTTTTCCATCCGTGAAGGAGTAAAAATCAACATATATATATATATATATATATATATATATATATATATATATATATATATATATATATATATATATATATATATATATATATATATATATATATATATATATATATATATATATATATATATATATATATATATATATATATATATATATATATATATATATATATACAAATATATATATATATATATATATATATATATATATATATATATATATATATATATATATATATATATATATATATATATATATAGAGAGAGAGAGAGAGAGAGAGTAAAGAGAGTGTTTTCGTTTATATCCGGGTGTACATCCGAAATGACCCTTAATTTTCACTACTGTATATTTTTCGTCAGCCTAAAATTAACTTTTCTTGAAAGAACAAAAATAGTGTTTTGTCCAAAATAAACTTATTTAATAAATTGGGATTATACCAAAATCATATATATATATATATATATATGTATATATATATATATATATATATATAATAGAGACTGACGACGACTGAGACTCTATTCGGACGCGAGAAAGAAAGCTTCGAAAATGCCAAATGTGATTTTGGCGAAACGTCAGCAAAACTGTTCTTTTCAGAACGACAGTAGTGAACGGATGTACACCCGGAATGAAAACACATTGTATTTTTCCATCCGTGAAGGAGTAAAAATCAACACATATATATATATATATATATATATATATATATATATATATATATATATATATATATATATATATATATATATATATATATATATATATATATATATATATATATATATATATATATATATATATATATATATATATATATATATATATATATATATATATATATATATATATATATATATATATATATATATATATATATATATATATATATATATATATATATATATATATATATATATATATATATATATATATATATATATATATATATATATATATATATATATATATATATATATATATATATATATATATATATATATATATATATATATATATATATATATATATATATATATAGAGAGAGAGAGAGAGAGATAAAGAGAGATTTCAATTTTAAATTTTAGGCGTTTATATAACTGTATAAGAGACAAATTTTCTATGAAAAAACAATTAAGAGATACTTGTGGTCCTGAGTGACGGAAATGACCCTTAATTTTCAATTTTAAATAGTATATGTATATTTTTATGGACTATCGTATTCAGCCTAAAATTAACTTTTCTTAGACTGGACAGCCATTTTTTGAAAAATCAGCATTGCCGCTTTATACCAAAAATACTGTTGGTATTTATAAAATACTTGTTTTAAACAGTCCAAAATAAACTTATTTAATAAATCATGGTTCTTGGGATTATACCGTGTCAAACTGAAATTACTATCCGACGTTTATCTGAACACTAGTAGTTATTTCTTCATTTTTTAGAACACTTCGATTTAAAAACTGTTTTGGGATTAAATGAATTTTTATTTTCGTAAAAGCATTTACTCCAATATTTTTAACAGCACCTTGTATATTTTTTATACATCGCCGTAAGATTACCTTTTTAAAGGTGTATGCCAGCCATTGTTGGCAAATCACAAATGGCTATTTTATAGCAATTATGAAAATGAAGGTTAGCATGGGATGGGATGGATTTTATTTAAAAAGGTTTTACGACGAAAATTACCTTTTTAAATTAAAAATATTGGAGTAGATTGCACTTTCGGTAAAACATGAAATGAAACAAAATTCTATGTCTTATTATCCAAAACCATTTTTAAATTGAGGTGTACTAAAAAAATTTAAAATAAGTTTATTTTGGGCTGCATTTTTATCGTAACCTGTCAAATTTTTAAAAAATGACTGTCCAAAGTTAACTTGTGATATATCACCGAAAAGCTAATTGTAGGCTGAATACGATAGTCTATACAATCAATACACAAAATCCTATTTAAAATAAATAAATAGGGGCCACTCCGATAAAACCGGAAGTAACTTTTAATTGTTTCTTTACTTCTTGTCATCCTTACAACAATATCGGTTATGGGCTCTTTAAACAGAATGGTCAGTGCCTATTGTCAAGGCTATAGCTAGATTCTTACTAAGAGGGTTTTTAAATTTAACAAAAAAAAAAGCGTTTTGTATTTTTTATGTCAAGGAATCTCCCTTTTAGCGATTACCCATGTTTTTTTAAAACACCTTTTATAATAATTTTTTTTCCATTGCAGTACATTTTAAAAAAACTGATTTGTTGAATTTTCGTTAAAACATTGGGTGGAGGGAGGTGTCTAATACGTAATCCATCCTTGGTTCTATTTAGAAGGTCGGTATGCCTGCGGTGCCCGAAACTCTATTAAAATGTTTGAATAAAACATCGTGAGTAAGTTTATCAATTTCGAGGCACAGGGCCAGTGCACATTTTTTCAATTAAATGTAATAGTAGCAGTTTGTTCCGCTGATCTTTCGAACAGCGTCTGGGGAGTATCATTTTTATACATCAGAGAATCATTACGTAAGGATGGAACTTAAGTCAGCAGCTTATTTTTTCCACTCAATAACACATTAAGTATAGGGCTGCTAATTTGAACGGATCTCGTGAGCATAAAAGTGTGTACAAAAATTCGCTTTTACTCCCTGTACATTTTAAATATGAAAAATAACAACACACTTTAGGAATTTATTTTAATGCTCTACATTTATTACACTATTATTAATTGAAAAAAATTATATTATCTATAACATACTGGTTCGCCTATTTTTTGCAAAAAAAATCAATGGATTTTCAGTTAGGTTCTGCTCATGGAAAATGTAGGAAAATGGAAGTAAGTTATTAACTACAATAACGGTGGCGAATGTTAATTTATATGCGTAATAACTGTACGTACAGGTATTTTCCTATAATTTATATATAAGTAAATTTTTTGACACGATATTTTTGATACGAAAAAAGAACAGTTTAGTTTAATTGATATTTCTTTAGAAAAAATTATCTTTTATATGGACAAAACTATGCAGGAAAACATATCATACAGAGATTTTTGATCTTTCGCATAGACTAAGAAATTGAAAGAACTATCTAAAAGTAAAAAAAATAGAAATTTGTTTGCCCTTTAGAGTGCTATTGCAAGGTATGAAAATAAGTTAAAGGTGACCACATATATCTATTAGAAACCCTTTATGATAAATTTTTCAATAAATAACAAATTTTAAAAACAATTTTATAAAATTGCATTATTATTAAATTTCTTACCTAATTACATAACGTTACTTAACTATAAATGTTAAATATTCAGAATATTGGAAGCCATAATCCAGTGTCACTTTCATATCTAGGAACAACTAAAAGACACTCACGAGTTGGGATTCTTCGGCAAACTAAATTAAATAAATCTAGATTTAAACGACCTAGACGACGAATAACGGGATCCACTTTACATGTTTTATGACCCACACAGTGTCATGTTTTCGTCATAAAACATGCGTAACGGCCTTTAACGGGACCTACAGTCATAAAAATGCAACGAAGAAAGGGCGAATGATGACCTTCCACAATATTGGCTCTTGTGCAACGGGTCTCGATTTTTTGCTCCTGATGCCTTTTCAAAATATCATCAAAAGTCATAAAAAAGGGTTTATTGCTGGTGAGTGGCTACGTTTAGGTCGGCGAAACTCGATCGGACGTCGACACAGCCAAGTATACTGTGTACAAGTATACAGAGACGTTTCAGCCAAAACTAGTTTATCTCAGAAAAGGTTCCATCTATTTCAGTCAAATTCTATAAACTTCTTTTCTATTAACAAAATATCAAGACAAGAACATTTGAGAATAATCTTGACCGCAATAGCTATTATGTTAGGTACAATAGTTTTTCAACAGACGTGCGGAAATAAGTACATACATAATTCGTAGTGATTTAATAGTTTTTATTAAAATATAACAAACAAACTATTATATATTTAAAAGTAACTAATTAGTTGGAAAAAGCTAGTAACAATACTAATAACTAGAGCTATAGAAAACTGTGTAAAAAAAATATTTTTTGTTGTAATTAACATGGTAGGTAACCGAAAATTGGCAATTATAAGCATTATTAACTTAATTGGGGCCATTTTGATGGTTAGCCTTTTTGGTGCTGGCAATAATGTTGACAGTTTTTCTTCTTAACTTGTCATATTGGTACTGGTTCACTGGTCCATTGTTGTCAACAGTGCTATCAATTCCATACACGAAACTTGTAGAAGACAAGGAAGAAGGCGGAGGCGAATTTTTCTTATAATTTTTCTCCTGTAGAACATAGAATTTGGTTGGCGATGCGTTTTTTATTCTCCATGGAATTGTTCACACATGATTCTGCAACTTTTGTTGATTGCCATCCCCCGAGACGTTTCAAATTAGTAATATCCACCACACACACGTAGTAGCCGAAGAGCATCTATAACAGTGTCCAGTAAAGGTCTCTGGATTTGGAAGTCTCAAAAAACAGCCACGTTCGATGGCATCTTACCAAACCTATTAATGCCAAAAGTTTGAGCAGTACATCTACCTTTTTGGAAATTGACAAAAAACCTTTGATGTACTTTTGGGACGCAAAGATATGCACTTCCTGGTTTAAATTAAGATTTTTTCTGCAGTTATAACAAAGCTTCTAAAAGTCTTGCTATCGGTATTTTCACCAGAAACAAATCTTCTTGTTCGACTACGTTTTCACACAACAGATGAGTTAATTCTTCACGTCTGCAGGCTCCAGCGGTTCCAATTAGTTTTGCGACTTTGATTAGTAAATAAGTATCGTCAGGTGCAATGCCTACACATCAACATGTTCGTGGTTTAAAATTTTAGCCTTTTTTGGTCTAAAACCTACCATTTTCTTTATAAATAAGGAATCAATTTAAAATGCCTGCTAATATCAACGTTTCCCTTAATTTTTAGCATACATTTTATCATTGAGTATACTTGGACCACATTGTAGAAGGTTGAAAATTCTTTGAAGTTTCTTGAAAGTAAACTAGAAGCACCTCTTCTTTACTATTGTTGTTGATTTTCTTGGTGGCGCACCATTTGATGAAGTTTTCGTAATTCTGCATGTATCTGAGTTTAAATTTTTCTTGGAATAATATATTCTGGAACCCCGTCTTGCGTGGCCAAACTATCAAATTCACTTAAATTTATTGTAATAATGCAAAATTACGGAAAATACGCACATATAAAAGCAATTAATGACGAATAAATATAACGAAATTTCAGTTTGTTGATTTCTAACAATTGACTTTAAGCGTCCTTAGTAACCTGGAAACCTGGTAGCTAACCAAATGCATTAAGCCTACTGCACATTTTGAGATATGTATCAAAGACAGTTAATTAATAAATAATAAAATAATTAACACTAGTGTGGGAAAAGCAATTTAACGAGGAGTTGGTACAGCTGTTGTTTTCAATTTAATTGGTATTTTCCAGTTAAAATTTCACGTTTTATCCCTTTGTATGAAATCAACCCACAGAAATTGAAAGAATGACTTTTACTGTTGAAGTCGATTTAAATCTCGGTTCCAAAAGTTTTTTGTTGTGTCAAATTCTGGCTGGTCTTATTACATCGGATGCGTCCAATCGGATCGGGTTTGCCCGACGAGCCAGTGATAATAGCAATAGGCTTTTGATCTCACCAGTTATCTCAATATGTTTGCAATATTTCTTAAATTAGATTTCAGCGACAATAATATGTTTTAAATTTAAACAAATAATTAACTTAATTATACCACTGTTTAGAAAAATAAAATTAAGGCCACTCCCGCACCATAAGTTCATAAATTACTGAAATATAACGTTTTCATTTGTATTGAACATTTAAAACTTTGAAGTGGGTTCCAAACTTATAAAAATCGGTACAGTCGTTTCACCCTTAACATTCCTCCTAATGAATTTCATCAAATACATATAACACAGTTTATATACTTATAATTTTTTGGTATTAACCTTATACACATTATATAATTATTAATATGTGTCACGCACCAAGGAAATTTTTACTGAAAATTCACAATAAAATATTTTTAATACGGATGATGATTTTGAGTTACGGTTTTCGGCCTTTGTTTGAACAATTTCTAGAGTATGTAGCCCGATAAGAACAGCCTCAGGATTCCATCGCAATCGTCTTATACAGGGTGCTAATAAGACCCTCTCATTTTTGAAAAATCAGTTTATTCGACCAAAACTCTTACTGTGGAAGATTTCTTTTTCTCTTTGGCAACCAAAATGATCTAGAGCTAGGTATAAAAAACAATTTTCATCGGTTTTGAAATGTTTTCTTCCTTTCCGACATAGAAAAATTGATTTTTTTTAAATGGTCTGCTGACCAAAGCCCATTTATGGCAATCAGATTCAGTATGGTCTATCAGATATTCATTATATAAAGACATTATGAACATAGTTGGCACCCTTAAGTATTCCACCATGATATTGTATACAGGGTGCACCAGAAACTTTAACAATTCTAAATTTTAACAATATTGAATTTCTGCTCCGCAAGGTAGGTGGTGTTCCGGGCATTTGTTTCCCACTGTATAATATTCTCAGTTAATTCGAAATGATGGGTAAATATTTTAAGTAAGTCTGCGTAAACAAAAACATGTGAAACTGGATTTTATTGGGAAAAAGAGAATTATATCAATGATAAAAGGCGATTTTTCATTTTTTAGTAAAAAATCTGGTTTTAAATGAAAGTCAATATGTTCAGAACAATAATGAACTAGAGCAAATTTCAATTCTAATAAAAAACTGTTTTGGTAAAAATGTCCATTATTACTAAAACTGGTACTAGAAGCAACATCGAATTGCAGACTGATAAAAAAAATAAATCCAACAAATCACTATTTAATGTCCACCTCTTAGTTTTCGGTGAACCATGTATACAATATTCATGTTGGAAAATTTAAGGGTACCAACCTTGTTTATTGATTACCACAAGTGGGCTTTGTCCAACGAAAAAACCCCGTATGTCGGTAACAAAGAAAAAAATTCAAAATCGCTAGAAATCGTTTTTCGTACCTAGCTCTAGATTATTTTGGTTGCACAACGAGAGAAAGAAATCTTCCATAGTAAGAATTCTGGTCGTATACTTTTAAGAAAATGACAGGGTGTTATATGAATTCCTGTATAAGACGGTTGCTGTGGTGTTCTAAGGCTACCCTTATCGGGCTGCATACTATGGATATTGATTAAGCAAAAGCCGAAAACTGCAACAGAAATTTTTCATCCATTTGGAAAATATTTCACTTTCAATTTTCAGTAAAATTTTTTTTTGGTGCACTTCGAAGTTCTAGCCTTGTGTTCATTCTTAGTTCTTCACGGATGGGAAAATACAATGTGTTTTCATTCTGGATGTACCTCCGTCCACTACTGTCGTTCTGAAAAAGAACAGTTTCGCCAAAATCACATTTGGCATTTTCGAGCTTTCTTTCTCGCGTCCGGACGCGACTATATAAAACAGGATATTTTTATAACACCATACTTTTTCCCCTAAGCCCCCCTTGCTCTCAAATACACTATACTCATTGGCAAAAGAAATGTTTTGTACCAAGAATAAAGACATTGAATAATGTCAACATTAATTAAGATATATAACAACTGAAATAACCTGACAAAAAATAACTTAATCGCAGGGGTGAATGTACCCCATGCGGCGAAATTACTTTTTTGGTTAGTTACACTTCATACGCCAATATTCAAGGCACTGTATTAAAGCATTTCAAATTTATTGTGAACATTCTTAACTAGGAAAATTTTCAAAAAAACCATATCATTTTTTTTTCGATATGCTTGCTTTGGGACCACTCCTACACTACTCTTAAACTTTCGTAAAAAATTCTTTCAAATTAATCACACCATCCTGGCGTAATCGGTGTAGATTCAATGTACATAATACTAAAATTTTTCATTGAATCTGTTAGATAGTATTTTACTTCCATCGTAAAAGAGAAGTATTGTAATCGTGAAAAATGACCCTCCGAGATTTTTTCAAATCTTTAGGTTTCAGGGTCCCTAGATGCCAAAAAACATATTTTGTCAATTCCGTGGGTCTGTCTGTCGGTCTATCGGTTGTCTTTCCGCGGCATATATAAAAAACTACTTACTCGATTGACTTCAAATTTTGGTAAGAAATTAAGGGTCATGGGGATAATCTGGTAACATTTTCGTGAAAATCCAATATGGCAAAACAAAATAGCGGCCCATTGAAATGTTAAAAAAATTATTACTAAAAAACTACTTATCTAATTTTTCTCTATCTAAAAAAACTACTTAATGGACTAATTTCAAATTGTGTGTCATAACTAACTGTGGTATAGACATGAAGTAGTAAAATTGTGATTCTAATTCAAGATGACTGAAAAAATGGCGGCCAAATTGTAAATTGTATTCGTGAAAAAATCGCCCTCTCAAGTTTTACATATATTCACGTTTAGGCGACCCTAGGTGATAATTTTGATTTATATTTTATCAAGTCAGTCGATCCGTATGCCGGATTGTCTGTCTGTCTGTCAGTTCGTGACATAGCTTTATTTTTACTTATCAGATTGACTTAAAGTCTTAGTCAAAAATTAAGGGTTATATGGGAATGACCTGGTAACATTTTGATAAAAATCCAATATGGCAAATCAAAATGGTGGCCTAGTGAAATGTTAAAACATTATTATTAAAAAACTACTTATCTAATCTATCTGAAATTTTGGACAACTATCAAGAATTATGTAGGAATCAACTGGCAAAATGTTGGTACAAATCCAAGATGGCAGAACAAAATGGCGGCCATATAGAGTGATTGTAATCGTGAAAAAATCACTCCCTCAGGTTTTACTTATCTTCACGTTTGAGCGTCCCTAGGTGTCAAAAAAAGTTTTGTCAATTCCCTCGTCGGTTTTTCTGTCTGCCTGCTAGTTCGCGGCACAGCTTAGAAACTACGTATCAGATTGACTTCAAATTTTATTCAAAAATTAAGAGTCATATGGGGATGAAATGGTAATATTTAATTATTAGTAAAAAAATTATTATCAAATCAGGTGTTACATAGGAATGAACTGGGAGCATTTTGGTATCGATACAAGATAGCAAAACAAAATGGCGCCCTAATAAAATATTTAAAAATGAACCCGAAAAAACTACTTGATAGATTAATTTCAAATTTTGTGCCAGCATTAAGTGTGATATAAGAGATAAACTTATTTTGCAGAAAAATTAAATGTCATATAGGGATAAACTGGTATGAATTCAAAATGCCGTAAGAAAAAGGCGGTAATGTGTAACGTCAAAAATCAATCTCCGAGATTTTTTCAGATCTTTACGTTTCTGGGTCTCTAGATGCCGGAAAGTATGTTTTCTCAATTCCGCCGGTCTGTCTGCCTGTCGGTCTGCCTATTCGCGAAACAGTTAGGCCATATTTTGATAAAAATCAAATTTGGCGAAATAGAATGTCTCAAATTTTGCAAAAAATTCAAGTGCTAGTTAGTAATTAACTAGTAAAATTTTGGTACGAATCCAATATGGCGAAATAAAATGGCGGCTTAACAAAATATTTAAAAATTCAGCTTAAAAAAAGCTACTTAATTGATTGATTTCAAATGTTGTGCAAGTACTAACTGTGGTATAAAAATAAACTGGTAAAATTGTGGTACGAATTCAAGATGGCGGGCAAATAAAATGTTTGCAATCGTGAAAAAAATTGCAGTTTTTACGTATATTTACGATTTAGCGTCCCTAGATGCCAAATAAATATGTTTTCTCAATTTCATTTGTCTGTCTGTCTGTCTGTCTGCCTGTCTGTTAGTTCGCGGAGTAGCTAAAAACTACAAACCCGATTAACAAATTTTGACAAAAATTAAGGGTTATGTGAGGATGACTTGATATTATTTTGTTAAAAATACAATATGATGGATCAAAATGGCGGCCTAGTAAAATGTAAATGTAAAAAAAAACATTACCAAAAAACAAATTATCTTGTTTGTGCACAAAAACCAAGGAATCAACCTGTAATATTTTAGTATGAATGCAACTCAGCAAAACAAAATGGCGGCCTAATAAATTATTGAAAAAATCAGTCTAAACACTACTTGTTATATAAATTTTAAATTTTGGACATCTATTAAGTGTGATATAGAGATTAACGGGTAAAATTGTGCTACGAGTTCAAGACGGACAAAATGGCGGCCAAATAAAATGTCTAATAAAATCAATATAAAAAATCTTCTTATTCAGTTGACTAAATATCTTGCAGCAAAATTGAATATGACATAGGAATGTATTGGTACGAATTAAAAAAACGATGATAAACAATGGCGGTCATAAAAAAATCAATTTATTTTAAGTAAGTTAGAAACTGGTAAAATATTAGTACGATTCCCATATGTTGGAACAAAATGGCGCCCAATAGAAATATTTGAAAAGACAGTATACTAAATGGCTATGTTCTAAATTGGGTTACACTTTACCATTCCTAAAATAAAAGTAAATATTCATAAAGAGGGAAGTTTCAGGTAAAAGAAATTTACCGATTTTTTATGGTGGTACTAGTCAGATCAAAATCACCAAAAAAACGTTGCCGCCAGCCAAACTCTCTCGTTACTGCCTCCGTTAAATTGGCACTTATGGTTTTTGACAATTATTTTATTTATATTATATTTGGCGTTTATAAACATAACTGCTGGTCTTTCTTTCCACGCTCATTCCCCATCCCAAATCATTGTGAAATTAGTCAAATGTTAAATACTTCTGGTTGACTTTTGACTTTGGCTATTATGTGTTTTAGCAGACATAAACGACCTTTTCCAATATACTAAGCATAAAAACAACACTTTACAACTGCCTGGTTCGTTACACTTGACGCTTTAATAAAATGGCTCGATTTTTGCTCATAATTTCTATTGAAACATCGTAAAAATATCCACCGTATTTATTAGGCAATTTGTCCTGATTGCTTACAAGTGAGATTTTACGAGCAAAAAAGTTAGGGTAAAGGTTTTTGACCACTGTATCTGCAACTTTTAAGTTATTCGGTTTATTTTTAAAAACAATAGGTGGTCCCTCAATACTTAAAAAACAGCTGTTATTTATTTCAATTTTTCAAAATTTTTAATTTATTTAATATTATTATTATTGCTATTATTTATTTTTCATAACATTATTTCTGTAGTAAACAAAAAATAATTCTTTAGTATTTTTCACGACAAAAGGTTTCATTCCAAGAAATGGAGTTTTACCGAACATTTAAACATTTTATTAGGTCGTCATTTTGTTTTGCATTACATGATTCATACTACCAGTCTACCAGAATATCAATGTATAACACCTGATTTTTGTGCAAAATTTTCAATTCAATTAGATAAGAAGTTTTTTGGTACTAAGTGTTTAAACATTTTATTAGACCGCCATGATTTTTGAGTAACATTTGAAGTTAACTGGATGAGTAGTCTTTGAGCTATACCGCGTACAGTTAGAATGACTGAACAACAGACAGACAGACACATTGACGGAAATGGGAGAGCATGTTTTTCGGGGTCCCATTTATCTCTTACTAGGAAAGTAAAACACACTAGAAATATGAATGAGCCCTTGTCGTGTTTGAGCTCGTTGGATTTGACATTACTTAAATTTAATATTAAACTGGTTAATACGCACAAGTGGAGATATTAAGGCAGATAGTTGAACAAATACAAATGCTAAAAAGTACAAAACAAAATAAACGTAAAAAATATTATAACTTACATAAACAAACTAAAAATTTGAATATTATCTTAAAAGCCTGAGGGGTAAGATATCATTACACTTGAAATACAGCCTGAAACTTTTTAGAAAATATTCAAAAATTTAAAAAAGTTCTATGTTTACGAAAGTTTAATTATTTTTTACTCTTTAGTTAAATAGTTTATAAATAAAAGCTTGTCTTTAAAAATTACCAAAAAAACTATATGACTTTATAAAATGTGCTACCTGTGCCTAGTATTTATGTTTTATTTTGCAATATAGAATTCGCACTGAAATTTTATCTGTTTATCCATGTTTTACAATGATTTTGGTGTAAAATTTCAATGATATTGGATAAGTAGTATTTTAGGCATACATTTTGTTCTATAATGGCTTCATACCAAAATTTTATGTATATATATATATATATATATATATATATATATATATATATATATATATATATATATATATATATATATATATATATATATATATATATATATATATATATATATATATATATATATATATATATATATATATATATATATATATATATATATATATATATATATATATATATATATATATATATATATATATATATATATATATATATATATATATATATATATTTTAGTTTTATTTTTCTTGGTTTACGGTCAGTGGTTTACTTGAAAATAATTAAAAAAATACTTCTTTTTTTTTAAAACATACGTATATTGTAGTCTGATGACGTTTCAATCAGTTTTGGTCTTTTTCAAATCTAAAATTATATGAAAAATTGTTGGCACGCCAATAATAAAATACGTCAAAAAACAATCATCTTACCCTAGAACGTAATGACAACAGTATACAACACATAACGAAGCAACAGCTATGACGATCACATGTAATAAAATTTTATTTTCTCGGTTAAGAAAATGTTAACAGGACACGACATTTTGCACATTGATATCAATATCAATCAAAATTTTATGTATATATATATATATATATATATATATATATATATATATATATATATATATATATATATATATATATATATATATATATATATATATATATATATATATATATATATATATATATATATATATATATATATATATATATATATATATATATATATATATATATATATATATATATATATATATATATATATATATATATATATATATATATATATATATATATATATTTTAGTTTTATTTTTCTTGGTTTACGGTTAGTGGTTTACTTGAAAATAATTAAAAAAATACTGCTTTTTTTTAAAAACATACGTATATTGTAGTCTGATGACGTTTCAATCAGTTTTGGTCTTTTTCAAATCTAAAATTATATGAAAAATTGTTGGCACGCCAATAATAAAATACGTCAAAAAACAATCATCTTACCCTAGAACGTAATGACAACAGTATACAACACATAACGAAGCAACAGCTATGACGATCACATGAGTTATCTGACCATCCAACCAAGGAACCTGCTGACACTGCATATTAGATGACCGCTAATATATGCGAATTTCTGCGACGCGAGGCCAGTCAGTTGAAAGCATCGACGTAAAACATTTTATTTTTGTTTCTAAATAACTTGTATTTTTGAAATAAACATTTTTTAAAAAGGCGATTCCGTAGTCTCGTTTTGTAATTGGCGCAGTCGTACGGATTTTCGGAAGTTTATGAATCGCTCATAATAACTTTTTCGTTTTAACGAATTAACCGGAAAGAACCAATTGTTGTGACATTAGGTGAAGTGCTTATTATAGAGCGGATTGATCAAGACATCGATCGATTCCCAATCCATCGCGGATCTGTAAGAGCATTCCATCTGATCGAACATCGAGGGATAGGACCCACATTGTCTGTCTCTGCAAGTACCACGCTTTGGAGAAGGACCACATCGCCGAACCAAGTTTGGAACTTATAGAATGACTAGGATCGCCATTCTTCTAGTATTGTAAGTGCAATTGATTTTCTCTCATATTGATGTCGATTGAAAATTTAATTTCTGAATTAGATAGCCTTCGTTTATCACCTTCAGCTGACTCTGTTCCTCAAAATAATTTAGGAGCATTAGATTTAGAAGTAGGAGTAGAAAATATACAAGAAAATTTTGAAAATACAATTTCTTTAAGTAATCATTTACTAATTAATCAATTATTAGAATCAAATATGTCCCAATTTAAACCCGAATATTTAAACTGCGTCCCAGTTTTTGACGGAGACGCAAATGATTTAAATAGATATATATCTACATGCCAATCACTCATAGACGCATTTTACGATGCAAGCAACCCGCGAAATTTTCAAAATATTTATTTGTTAAATTCTTTAATAGGCAAACTTACAGGTCAGGCTAAACTAGTTGCTAACATACAAAATGTAACAACGTGGGACGAACTTAAAGACACATTAAGACGAAATTTTGCAGATCAAAGGGATGAAGCGTGTTTAAATCGTGATTTGGTTATGTTAAAACAAAACACCGGTGAAAAACCAAATGATTTTTACGATAGAGTTTTACATATTTTAAATCTGCTGTGTTCATTTATTGATGCGCATGAGCTAACTAATTCAGCTAAAATTCTAAAACGAGAACTATACAATGAATTAGCTTTAAAAACATTTTTAAGTGGATTACGTGAACCATTAGGGACAACAATAAGATGTATGAGGCCTGAAAATCTTATGCAAGCTTTACAATTTGTAACACAAGAATATAACGTGAATTATTTTCAAACCCAAAATAAATCCGGACCACTCTTAATAAAAAATAATACCAATAACAGTAGCCATAACGTTTTTAAGCCACATCAAAATTTCCAACCGAATTTTATTCAAAGACCAATTTTTAACGCAAATACGCCACACAATGCATTTAGGCCTAATTTTCCGTCACAGCCTATGAATATAAGACCCAATCCTAATAGGCCCCAACCGAGATTTTTTACAAATAATCAAGTTTTTGGTAAGCCTAGAACTAATGTGTTTAAGCCAAATAATCAAAACAGGTTTCCACCACCAAAACCAATGTCAGGCGTAGAAACAGCTATATTTAAACCATTCGCTAATAGACCACCACAAAACAACCAACAACAAAACTCTAATTTTTATTCTCAAAATCAAGGATTTAATCCACCTAAATTTGCTTTCGAAGAGCTTCATAATACTGAAACTCATAACATGCCCTATTATGAACAATATTCGTATGAAGAATGTCCACATTCTAGCACATACGACCCGTATCAGAATGTGTATTGTGATCAAAATTATTACGCCCAAAAGACCGAATTTTACGAATATGATTCAGAAAATAATCCTATTGTGACATTACCTGACTCTGACTTTCTAGAAAATACGAATTATTACGAAGAACAAACTGACCGCGAAAATTTTACCAAGGTTCCTCCAGACAACAAAAAACCTTAGAACCTCAATTAATATCATTCAATATGTCAAATCCTAGTGAGTTATCTTATATAATTTTCCCAGAAACAAACCTAAAATTTCTTATTGATTCAGGCTCAACAAGATCTTTTATCGATCCGAATCTTGCAAAAAAAATTTACCCAAATAATATAATAAATGATCCTTTTATAGTTTCGACCGTTTTCCAAAAATCAGCCCATCAATATAGTGCCTTAATTCCCTCATCAAACATTTTTAATTTGCCGGAACAAAAAGATTTGAAATTCTATCTATTTAAATTTCATAATATATTTGACGGACTTATCGGACTTGACAATTTAAAAATACTTCAAGCTAACCTCGACTTTGATAAAGGCTTATTAGTTACACCTTATACTAGAATTAAATTACGTTTTCACAAAACGCAAAATGAGTTAAATTTTATTACAATCGCCCCACGTGTCGAACAAGTAATACAAGTAAAAACATCGGTAAGGAACGGTGATATCATAATACCACACCAAAGGTATCACAATTGCGAGATACCGGAATGTCTAACTGTTGCAAAAAATGGTTTTGCGATAACAACAATTCTCAACAATACTTGTGAAGAAGTAACCTTAGACTTCTCACAACCCATAAGCGTAGAACGTTTTTATGCGAGTGAATATGAAGAAATAAATTTAAATAATTTTAACGATTGTTCCGAATTAAAAAATTTGGATTTTTCAAAATTTAGAACAAACCATTTAAATTCAGAAGAACAAGCAAAGCTTTTAAAATTAATTCATGAGTATTCAGACATTTTTTATAACGAAGACAAACCTTTAACATTTACAAATGAAATTAAACACCGCATAAGAACCACAGACGAAATCCCGGTTTATTCTAAATCGTATCGCTACCCCTTTATTTATAAGCAAGAGGTAGATAAACAAATAAAGAAAATGCTAGATCAAAAAATAATACGACCGAGTAGCTCTCCGTGGAGTTCACCCATTTGGGTGGTACCCAAGAAGCTAGATGCCTCAGGGAAGCCAAGATACAGGGTAGTAGTCGATCTAAGGGGTGTAAACTCTAAGAGTTTAGATGATAAGTATCCTCTCCCGAATATAACCGATCTATTAGATAAGTTGGGAAAATGTCAGTACTTTAGTACCCTAGACTTAGCCAGTGGATTTCACCAGATCCAAATGCACGAAGATGACATCGAGAAAACGGCATTCAACACAGAAAATGGACATTACGAATTTCTTCGAATGCCCTTCGGGTTGAAAAACGCACCCGCGACATTTCAACGTGTCATGGATAATATCCTGAGAGGAATTCAAAATGAAAAATGCCTTGTATATCTTGACGATATAATTGTATTCTCAACATCATTACAGGAACATTTAGAACGGCTAAAATGCGTTTTTCAAAGGTTAAGAGATTCTAACTTTAAAATCCAGTTAGATAAATCGGAATTTTTAAGAAAAGAAGTGGCATATTTAGGCCATGTCGTCACGACAGATGGCGTTAAACCAAACCCTGACAAAATAAAAGCAATCAAAGAATTTCCAATACCAAAAACAACAAAACAGATAAAAGGCTTTCTAGGTTTACTTGGATACTACAGACGGTTCATAAAAGACTTTGCTAGAGTTACGAAACCACTCACAAAGTGTCTTAAAAAGGGTGCAAAAATCGAACATGACAAAGAATTTATTGAATGCTTTGAATTATGTAAAAATCTGCTAATAAACGAACCAATACTTCAATACCCTGATTTTACCAAGACATTTAATTTAACGACGGATGCCAGCAATGTGGCAGTTGGTGCTGTGTTATCACAAGGACCAATAGGACAAGACTTACCGATCGCGTATGCTTCGCGAACTTTGAATGATTCAGAAAGGAACTATAGTACCACCGAAAAAGAACTTTTGGCAATTGTGTGGGCCACAAAGTATTTTCGCCCATATATTTTTGGAAGAAAAATAAATTTAATTACAGATCATAAACCCCTACAATGGCTAATGAACCAAAAGGATCCCAGTTCTAAATTACTACGCTGGAGAATAAAAATTGATGAGTTCGACTACAACATTATCTACAAACGGGGTAAATTGAATACCAACGCGGACGCACTTTCTAGAATCGAGTTGCATACCAAAAAAACTAAAGACATTTTTTCACTAAAATCATACGTAGAAAATTTTAATAAATCTTTAGAGGAAACAACCTCAAATGAAAATTTAACTAGACCAAATATCGACCATTGCACAAGCAGATGACAATGAACCCGCGCGTGAGGTCGGTCACACCACAAATAATCAAACAGCTGATTACGAACCACCCGACGACAACATGACAGTACATACAAACCAGAGTGAAGACCCTATAGTAGGAATTCCCATTTACGATATTCCAGTAAACTACGGATCAAATCAGATAATACTTTCCTCTGTATTTCATTCACCTGCACGACCTAAGACGACAATACTATTCGAGAAAAAACGGAGAATCTCTGTTCAAATTTCTGAAAATAATTTTGAAAATGATATCCTAACCTTTATTAAAGAATTAATCATACCTGATAAACAATATCATTTATATTTTGAGAATGCAGAAATGTACGAGCCTTTCTGCGAAGTAATTAGAAAAACATTCAAATGGCCTTCGCTAAAATTTAAGCGCTGCCTGACAAAACTTATTGACGCTACAGACAAACGAGACATACCAGAAATAATTAAAAATTACCACGAGTCAAAAACAAACCATCGCGGTATTGATGAGACTTTGAGCAAAATAAAGGAACGCTATTATTGGCCGAACTTAAAAAATTCTGTTCAAACTTACATTAATGATTGTGAGACATGTCAATTAAGTAAATATGAACGACATCCTATCAATATAAAAATGAACGTAACACAAACTGCTTTAAAACCCTTCGAGATAATACATTTAGATACTTATACACTCGAACAAACCAAATTTTTGACAATAATAGATAGTTTTTCAAAATATGCTCAAGCATATTCTTTGCAATCCCTCGCTGCTACAGAAATCGTAGACAAACTTTTAATATTTTTCTCACATCATAGTATTCCCAAACAAATAATTGTTGACAATGGCACAGAGTTCAAGAACACAATAGTGACAGAACTTTTGAATTTACATAAAATAAAGGTACACTTTTGCTCTCCTAGTCATGCGCAATCAAACGGGCCCGTTGAACGGCTCCACTCTACTTTAGCAGAGCATATAAGATTACTAAATAACCAAACCTTTAGTAAAACACCAATAAGTCAAAAAATGATTTATGCCATTATTGCATATAACCATTCAATTCATTCTTCCACTAATTTTAAGCCAATTGATGTTATAAATGGTCATACTACAAATAATGATCCTTTTGATATTAAAATAGACCAATTACTTTTAACAGATTATGTCAATAACCATAAAGAAAAATCACAACTTATGTATGCCAATATAAATCAAAAATTAATACAAAAGAAAGAAAAGGTAATATCTAAAATAAATGAAAACCGAGACGACACTGAACTATTTGAACCAAATCAAGACGTTTACGTTAAGAAGCATGTTAGACAAAAACTTGCTGACAAATTCGAAAAACCGACCAAAGTTAAATCTGTAAATAAAAACCGTAAGACAATACAGACGCAACTTCGTACTAAAATTCACATGGACAACTTAAAACGACCTTTAAGGAGAACTTACAGCTTTGACTAAAACAAACGTATTATATTTCAGCCTGGTCGCCGCCGTTATCGGAGACAGAGAAAAAATTATTATCAGACAACTAGACGACAACCCAGGAATCGTGCCGATTAAGCTAGGACAAGCTAAACTTACAGAATACACGTATACCTTAATTCACTATTATGACTTAAATCCAATAATATCTGAAATTAATAAATTAAACGCAAAATCAAAAAATATTACAAATTCATTAATTATACATAAAGAATACTATGCCGAATCATCTAATTACTTAAAAATTCTTGCAATTTCTCAAGAACGCGTAGAAAATAAAATTAAAGAAATTTTACCCCATCCATTAAGAAATAAAAGAGGATTAATTAATGCTGCAGGGTCTGTTTTTAGGGCTGTAACGGGAAACTTAGATGCGGAAGATGGCGCTCGCTATGAAAACCTAATAAAAAACTTACAAGGAAACCAAAAATTATTAAGTAATAACATACGTAACCTAAATCAGATTTCAACAAGCGTCATTACGAGTTTTAACACAACAATTCAAAAAATAAGCCAAAATGAAAAACTTCTCGAGGGTAAAATAAAACAAATAAGTTATATTGTACAAAAAACAACGTACAAAGAGAACATGTATTTTATTAAAGACACTCCTGATCAAATTATTAACTTGTACGAAATAATCGATTCCATTTTACAAGATGTTGAAAACTCCGTTACATTCGCAAAGCTTAAAATATTTCACCCGAGCATAATTCAAACCAAAGATCTTTTAAATGAACTCAAAAAACTCGAAAAAATGGTAGGTTCAAAACATTTAATTTTGCCCACTAACCTAGAAAATATATTTTTATTCGAAAATATTATAGACGTCGACTGTTTTACCCTAAATAACCGTGTAACATATTTATTACGAATTCCAGTAACCAATCCAAATAGTTTTTCTTATTATCACTTGTACTCTATACCAATTGAGCATCAGAGTCTGTTTAAGGTTGTTATACCGCGGAACAAATATTTACTTAAAAATCAATTGTACTTTACTCATCGTCCGGACCCTTGCCAAGAAGTTGTGCCCAACCTATTTCTTTGCAAAAAAGAAGACCTCACAGAGATCACTTCAAAAAGTCCTTGCGAAGTACAGCTCTTACAGACCACAAAAAGCACTTCTACCTGCCAACAAATCGACGTTACAATAAGTCGACCTGTAATAAGTCAATTGGATAATTCCAATCAATGGATTGTAGTTTTGCCAAATACCGAACTAGTAGAACTGCAATGTGACTCCCAAGAAGAACGCCAAAAACTACATGGAAGCTATATGTTGACCCTTCCAACAGGATGCCAAGCAAAAATCAACGATATGTCGAATATCAATAATCAAAACGACGTCGATACTAATTAGCAACCCATCCTATTCCCGGACTTCCAAGATACACCTGAACAAGACTTTCCCGTCCTGAATTTGAGCTTCCATTTACAAGAAATCAAATTAGACGAACTTCACAAAATCAAAAACAAAATTGAAGAAAATCATGTCCCAGAACTTTTCGACCGAATTTCGAAATTTCCAAGCCTATGGACAATTTTTATATACACCCTTTTTCTAACTATTTTTGGATATTTTTTGTTTAGATATTTTATCCGAAATAGATGTTTGAAAAAGATGACCGCAACCACAACCACAACAGAACCGAATCCGAGCCAACTCATTGAACTACCCCCTATCAGGGTTAGTTAAATCTAAGAAGGGAGGAGTTATCTGACCATCCAACCAAGGAACCTGCTGACACTGCATATTAGATGACCGCTAATATATGCGAATTTCTGCGACGCGAGGCCAGTCAGTTGAAAGCATCGACGTAAAACATTTTATTTTTGTTTCTAAATAACTTGTATTTTTGAAATAAACATTTTTTAAAAAGGCGATTCCGTAGTCTCGTTTTGTAATTCATGTAATAAAATTTTATTTTCTCGGTTAAGAAAATGTTAACAGGACACGACATTTTGCACATTGATATCAAGGACTAGCACAACGAACTCGAGAGTTATGGGAACAGCCAACACAGCACCTTATGATGGAAAACTGTAACGATGAGATGTTCCCACGGAAGATGGAAACAGCTGACATACAATTATTCACATATAAATACTTTTTGTAAACATGTTAAGGCGTCTTTTAAGCCACTAACTGTCGTACCAGTTAATTAAAGTCCGTATTTTTCAAATTTTGAGTTTTTTTAAAAAGTCATTCGTACAGGTAAAACCTAAAACTGGCGCAGTCGGTAGGATTGTCCAAAGCGTTTCGACAAAAATTGCGAATAGTGTCCGTATCGACGGTTAATTTGGACATCCGAAAACGCGAGTGACTCAAAAAATAACCAAATTTGGAAAATAAAAACAAGTCCAGGGATCAAGAGACACATCGCTCAACGTCCTATTGGCAAAACTTAGGATAGGAAGACCAGGGATCAGGGGACAAACATCGCCCAACCTCCTATTGGCACCCTAGCTTTAAGAAGAAAACCCTAGCTGTAAGAAAATTCAAGACAGAAAAACAAGCATCGTTTCAACCCTCGTAGGCTAAGAAGAAAATCATCATCACCCTAGAAAATAAGTGCTTCAGGAATGAAAATAATAATATTCCTAATGTAAGTCAAAACCATTTTGTATATATTTTCGCATACAATTTTTGCTCACGTGTATATATTGCTCATATTTGCGTATTTTCGTAAAAAAGTGAATTTTAAATACATTTTTCAAATTTTCGCTTTTTCACAAAAATCTATTTTAATTTTAATTTTCCCTAATTTTAATGTCTGATTCTGAACAAGAACTTGAGGATATCATAAATTTGTTTAGACTCACAAATATTAATAATACTAATTTAAGAAATAACAGAATGGAACAACCACAAAATGCCGCAGGCGTAAACTACCAACTATTACGTTTATATATAGATACAATTCCTACGTATGATGGTAACCCACATACACTTTCAATTTTTATAAATAATTGTTCTAGCTTAATAAACAATTTTTATAAAGAAGGCGATAACGCACATAACAATTTTATAGTACGAGCCATCATTGGTAAATTGTCAGGTCGAGCATTAAGTCTAATAGGTTCTAGGATTCACGAATTAAATACGTGGCAAGACATAAAAATTGCATTAGAATTAAGTTTTGGTGATGAAAGAAATTTGGATTGTTTAGTACAAGATTTAATAACATTAACACCTCAAAAAAATGAAACACCATATAATTTCGGTATGAGATGCCAAGACACACGCTCTTTAATTTTTTCAAAAATAAATTCAATAATTATGACTCCAAACGAAAAAAGAGTTAGAGTACAAAACTATGAAGATTTAGCTTTAAAAACATTTATAAGAAGCTTAACAGGCCAACTACAAAATAATGTTAGATTAAGAAACCCAGATAGTTTAGAAAAAGCAATGTCTCTAGTAATAGAAGAAGAAAATTTTCTTTACAGTCAGAATCGTAGTCATTCATTAAATACACAAAATTTTCGCCCAAATCAAAGAGTAACGCCTATAAATGCAAATATAAATTTTTCAAAACCCATTAATTACCAAAATAATCGAAACACAAACTCGATACCAAATCCCACACAACCAAACTTTAATTATTTAAGACCACCGCTATTTAATAATAATTTTTTCAGACCACAATACCCTAATTTCACCATTTCAATTTAGACCAAATAATTTCCCAACACAAAAACATCCATATTTTATGCAAAGACCTAGTAAAATAATTAGAAACCAACCGATAAATAATCAACCACAATTTAATTACAATAGAAACCAAAACCAACCCCGAAATCAAAGGCTTGATGAACCAATGGACACATCATCAACCAACATTAGACAAAAACCCAAATTTACTGTAACTGAACTACATCTGCAAGATGTACAAAATAATGAAAATTATGAAAATCAATATTTTGACCCAAATTTTTATTATCCAAATAACGAAATTGAAAATCAATATTTCGACCAAAATTTTATTAACAACGAAAATTATATATACGAAAATCAACCTGACCTACCCTATCATAATTCTCATTACGACGGATATTATGACCATGAACCTCAGTATTATAATTATTCCAATGCGAATATGAATTGTTATTCAAACGCAGAAAACCCACCGAACGATACACACGTGCAATCTAATATTAATAACTTAGATTATATTTCACGAGAAACTGATAACAGTAAAGATGCAAATTTTATTACGGAGAGCCGAGCAAACTCGATACCTTAATAAACACTAATATTACGACAGCTAATCTGCCTCACATATATGTTCCTGAATTAAATGCAAACTTTTTAATAGATACAGGGAGTACCAAAAGTTTAATGTCTCCAGAAATTGTTCAAAAATTTTATAAAAATTATATTTTTAATGAAAACTTTCAAATTCAAACAGCTCACATGATATCAAATCATAATCAAGTAATTTTTATTCCAGTTTTTAAATTGTTTAACGTAAATGAAAAACACAAATTTTATATTTTTGATTTTAGTAAAAAATATGATGGATTAATAGGAGTAGATTTATTAGACCAGTTAAAAGCCGTCGTAGACGTCAATAAAAGACAAATTATAACACCAAATGTTAAGATACCAATAATTTATGAACGCGAGGACGAATCAAAAAAAGAAAACGATTACACACTAAAAAATTATTTCATAGAAATTCCAGCAAGAACAAAAAAAAATTGTTAAATTACCCGTAAAATACGAAAAAGGTTTATGCCTTATTGACTATATTAAATTTAGCGATCAAATCGAATCCCCACAAGCTATTACCAATATAGAAAATTATTTTGCTTTTACTACAATAACAAATGGGCGCAACGAAGATATTAAGATAAATATTTTCGATCCCCTAGATACCGAACTTTTAAATTGTAACGAACTAAATTTTATACAAAAAATGGAAGTCGATAATGACATCGAAATCAATCAATCTCAAGACAATTTATTGAAATCTAACTTAAAAAATTTGCGATTAGAACACTGCAATCTAGAAGAACGTAAAGCTATTAGAGATTTATGTTTTGAGTTCCGTGATATATTCTATTGCGATCAAATACCTTTAACCTTTACAAATCAAATCCAACATAAGATTAGATTGACTGACGACTCACCAATTTTTACAAAAACATATAGGTACCCAGAAATACATAAAAATGAAGTCAGAACACAAATACAAAAAATGTTAGACCAAGGTATTATACAAGACTCTGTTTCCCCATGGTCAAGTCCAATTTGGATCGTGCCCAAAAAAATTGACGCTTCCGGAAAACGCAAGTGGAGGCTTGTAATCGATTATCGTAAGCTCAACGAACGCTCAATTAATGACAAATATCCAATTCCCAATATTGCCGATATTCTCGATAAACTTGGCAAAAGTCAGTATTTTTCAACCCTTGACTTAGCCAATGGATTTCATCAAATCGAAATGAGTCCCGAAGACATTCAAAAGACCGCATTCTCTACAGAAAACGGGCATTACGAATTTAAACGCATGCCCTTTGGCTTAAAAAACGCGCCATCAACCTTTCAAAGAGTGATGGATAATATTTTAAGAGGTATTCAAAATGAAGAATGTCTCGTTTATCTTGACGACATTGTAATATTCAGTACGTCACTACAAGAACATATTCAAAGACTAAAAAACGTATTTACTCGATTAAGACAAGCAAACTTTAAAATACAACTTGACAAATCCGAATTTTTACGAAAAGAAGTAAACTATTTAGGGCATGTCATTACCCGCGAAGGAGTAAAACCAAATCCTGACAAGATCATTGCAATCAAAAATTTTCCCCTTCCAAAAACCCCTAAAGACATAAAAAGCTTCTTAGGACTGGTAGGCTACTACAGGAAATTTTTGAAGGACTTCGCCAAAATAACTAAACCCTTAACCCGTTGCCTAAAAAGGTTCTAAAATAATTCACGATCAAGATTTCATTGAATCATTTAATACATGTAAAAATCTATTAATTAATGCACCCATATTACAATATCCCGATTTCTCGAAACAATTTATTCTAACAACCGATGCATCAAACATAGCCCTAGGCGCTGTTCTATCACAACTATAGGTTCTGACAAACCAATTGCATTCGCCTCAAGAACCCTTAACGAAAGCGAAACTCGATATAGCACTATCGAAAAAGAATTACTCGCAATCGTATGGGCATGTAAATATTTCAGACCATACTTATTTGGCCGGAAATTTACCATATACACAGATCATCGACCCCTTGTTTAGCTATTCAAACTACGAGAACCAAACAGTAAATTAGTAAGATGGCGACTAAAACTAGAAGAATTTGATTATGACATAATTTATAAAAAAGGCAAATTAAATACTAATGCCGATGCCCTATCTAGAATCCAAATCAATGCCATAGAAAACCAATCAATGATTAATAATCCTGGCAATTTTGAACAGGATCAATTCGAAAGTCTAGAATATCTGCGTACTATTGCCGAAAGTTTTAGTACCCTAGAATCAAACCCTCCTATTCAAAACCAACCTTCAACTAGTAAAGAAATAAACAAAAGTCCAAAAAAAATACAAATCTTGTCTGATATACAAGTTAAACCGCCGAAAAAACAACATGAAAATAATTCTGATTTACAAACACAACACTCTACTTTCAACGAAACAACTAATAGAGGAATTAGAATTTTAGACGAAATCATAAATAATAAAGTAAGCCAAATTTTAATTTTTCCGCATGTATATCCCAAATTAGACGTAAAACAAGAAAATTATGAACATCATAAAATAATTACTGTAAAAATTCCAAACACCAACAATGAACAATTAATTTTACAATTTTTACGAGACTACACAATGTCCGAAAAAACATATTGTATATATTTTCATAGACCCGAACTATATATAAAATTTAATGAAATATATCTTAATCATTTTTCCGAGAAAGGACCAAAATTAATACGCTGTACCAAAATGGTTAACACCATAACTGACAAAGAAAAACAACTTATTCTAATAAAAAATCATCATGAAGGAAAAGTAAACCACCGCGGAATCTTAGAAACCCTAGAATACCTCAAACGCAATTATTACTGGATAAACATGAAAACAACTATTTCACAGTACATAAACTCATGCGACATTTGTCAAAGAGCAAAATACGCCAGGAAAAAGCCCTATTCACCACTAATGCTCACAGAAACGCCTTCGAAACCCTTTCAAGTCGTACATATAGATGTTTTCTTTTACGACAAAAAAACTCTATTTAACCCTAGTCGACTCTTTCTCCAAGTACTAATACCTGGAAAAAATGCATTGTGGCATACCTGAAAAACTAATTATAGACAATGGAACCGAATTTAACAATGACACAGTGAAAGAAATATTAAATCTACACAAAATAAAAATTCATTTTACCACCCCACAACACCACGATTCTAATAGCATTGTAGAACGCTTTCACTCAACAATTATCGAACATTTAAGGTTACTAAAAGAAAGTTATCCAAATGACAATGACAATTTAATGGATTATGCAATAATTGCCTATAACAATTCAATACATAGTGCAACAAACTATACGCCATTCGAACTAACTCATGGACATACAAGTTCACGAGACGCGAATGAAATATTTAACCAAAAAGAGTTTTTCTTAGATTACGCTGAAAACCATAAAAATAAATTAAAACATGTTTACCAAAATGTCCAAAATAATTTGGAAGCCTAAAAACAGAAAATAATTTCAAAACATAATTCCGATGGTAACGAAAATAAAGACTTTACCTTAGGACAAACTGTATTTAAACAAAACCCCCAAAATAGAAGTAAGAAAAGTAATAAATTTTTAGGACCATATAAAATTACCAAAATATTAGAAAGGAACTGCGTTGAAATTACACAAAGTAATAACCCTAACAAAAAAGAAACAATACACATAAAGGAACTTAAGAAACCTTCTCGTATTGTTTCAGACTCTTCACCGGGGCCTTCAGCAACCCAGGATACGTAGTATTCGAGAACATGAAAGACAATCCGGGACTATTCCCACACAAACTTGGCAATGCCCAAAACCAAGAAAATATATGGTCATTTATTCAAATATTTGATATATCCAACATAATAAGTCAATTTAATGCACTTCAGTCTCAATGCGTACGTATAAAAAACGCATTTGAAAATGAAACTAATATTTCTAATAGCTATAAAAATAATTTCTATAATATCTACAACTTGGCATTATCTTACGAAAATAAAATAATAAGTCAAATTACCCAAATTAATCCTTTATTTAAAAATAGACAAAAACGAGGTCTTATAGACGGATTAGGATCAATAATAAAATCAATAACCGGAAACATAGACCAAGAAGACGCTCAAAAATATGATAAAGCTATAGAAACTCTATCTAGTAATCAAATAAAAATAAAAACACTTGTAAAAAACCAAATTTCACTTCTAGAAAAATCAATCCAAACCTTCCAAAATGATATCCAAAACTTAACAAAAAATCAGATAATTCTCAAAAATCGAATAAACCGAATTGAAGAATTATTACATACCATGGAAGTCGAAAATATAGGAACCTATTTTTACTTTTACACCGAAATGATAATTTCCCAAATAATTACCGATTTTCAAATAATATACGAAATATTAGAAAAAATACAAATCGCAATAACTTTTTCCAAACTAAATATTTTTCATAACTCTATAATTGAGCCCAACGAGCTTCTAAGAGAAGTAGAATTAATCTCTAAACACTTAACAAATAATAAACTACCATTCGAAACAAAATTAGAGAACATCTTACTTTTTGAAAAAATAATGGAAATAAAAAGTTACAGCAAAAAGAATCAAATAATATTTATAATCGAAATTCCAATTGTTGAAAAAAATAATTATAATTATTTTCACCTATACCCTTTACCGATTCCACAAAATAACTCTTTTAAAACAATAATACCGAATTCTCAATATTTAATAATTAATGAGCAAAACCATATCTTTTTCAATAAAAAATGTAAAGAAATCATTCCTGAAGAATTTATCTGCCAAAATACAAATCCCATAAAAACCACAGAAGATTCCCCATGCGAAACGCAACTTCTGAAATTCTCAAAAAACCTATCCAATTGTCGATTGGTTCCTGTCAAAATCGAAAAGGTCAAAATCCAAGAACTTGAGAATAACAAATGGATTGTGCTTTGTCCCGAATACACAGTAGCCAAGTCAAAATGCGATGAAAATAGTGAAAATATACCCTTACAAGGAAGTTACGTATTAGAACTAAAATATAATTGTGAAGTCCGTATAAAAGACATACTTATTCGAAACTTCAAAAATTCCAAAAACAATTACAAAAATATTTTGCTTCCAAAAATTAATTTTACACACCCGGTATATAAATCCGCGACAGACTTAAAACCATTGAAACAAGACGATGTAGATCTAAAAGACATAAGTGTTATTAAAAGTGCTTTAGAAGTTGAAAAACAAGAAATCAACTCCATCGAAAACACTCCAATTCATTTTAAAACTATTAATGGCTGGACAATACTAATTTACATTATTTTAATTTTACTAATACCATTTTTTGCAATCAAGTTTTATAGAAGGAAAACGAGAAACTTCAAGAAAGAAGAAAATGAAGAAATGAAATTAGAAGAAATCCCCAGCCATGTATCCCCGAATTCTGTAGCCAACCCCAGAATTCTACACTAAGGGCGGAGGAGTTATGGGAACAGCCAACACAGCACCTTATGATGGAAAACTGTAACGATAAGATGTTCCCACGGAAGATGGAAACAGCTGACATACAATTATTCACATATAAATACCTTTTGTAAACATGTTAAGGCGTCTTTTAAGCCACTAACTGTCGTACCAGTTAATTAAAGTCCGTATTTTTCAAATTTTGAGTTTTTTTAAAAAGTTATTCGTACAGGTAAAACCTAAAACTCGAGTATCAATTATTGCAATATAGATGTATATATTTTGCTAAAATTGTTTACATCTTTTTTGTCATTCACACAGTTTTTGTTTTTGTGGATTAAAGCCATTTCGTAAAATTCCCTTTTTTTTAACTGACACTCGGTTTTTAAGATTTTAGTTTCAGAGTAATTAAAACTGTGGTTTTTTCGACTTTTCATGCTTGGTTAATGCCGTTGAGTTTTTTTTGTCGTATTTATGGCTTTTAATACGGTTTTCCAAATATTGACTTGTTTGGCCGATGTAAACCCCTTCACAATTACAACAAGGAATTTCATAAACTACATTGCTCCTTTCGTTTTTTGGAGTCTTAGCCTTTAGTTTACTAAAATTATTCCAAAGTAGATTAACGGTTTTATGACAAATTTGGATGTTATATTTTTTAAAGAATGTTTGACATTGTTGGGATAATCCATTTATAAAGGGGAGGGAAATGTACTTTGTACGTGCTGAAGTAGGTTTTTTAGTGCAAATTAAAGAGTTATAATGCTTATGAATTCTGCTTTTAAATATTTTATTAATCAATTTTAATGGATATTGGTTTAAAATCAATGCTTCCTTTGCCTTTTTAATAGCATTTTCTCTGTATTCAGCATCAGAAAGCTGAATTGCCCTGTCCGCCAATCCTATTATTACAGACCTTTTTTGCGATGTTGGGTGATCAGACTTGAAATTTATGTATCTAGAAGACCATGTCGGCTTCGTATACCATTCTGTTTTTATATTTTCTCCTATATGGTGTAGTGTTAGGTCGAGAAAATTAATTTGGTTTTTTTGTTCTGTTTCGATTGTAAATTGTAAACTTTGGTGGAATCGGTTAAAATATTTTAGGATATTGTTAGATTGGTCTTATGGAATAGCAGTGATACAATCGTCGACGTAACGAAAAAAGAATGGAGTTTCGAATTCTACTCTGGTGTTAAGCAGAGTAGAATAGATCTCCATCACGATCTGCGCAACTACACTCGAAATTGACGATCCCATAGGGCAACCCTCTATTTGTTTATATAATTCTTTTTTGTACAGAAAATATGTGGAATTCAGTGTTAATTCGATGGCTTTTATAAATACATCTTGTGGTATGTCAGTGAATTTATTTATTTCAGACCATTTTTTTTATTATTTTAGTTGCTAACGAGATGGGAACATTGGTATATAAGGATATAACATCAAGAGAAATAAGGAGGTAGTTTTTGGGAATTTTAATATTTTTTAATTTTTCTTTAGAATGAATGGAGTCTTTAATATAATAGTTGTTTTTGTGTATAACGTTTTTAAAGATATCTTTTAAAAATTTTGAAAGTGGTGTATAAGGTGACTGTACACATGATACAATTGGACGTAAGGGGATACTTTCCTTGTGAAGTTTCGGTAGTCCGTATATTTTAGGTGGTAGGGCATTTCTAATTTTTAGGCGTTTAGCAGTTTCTGTGGATATATAAAATTTATTTTCCCAATATTCAATTTTTTTTTCTGGTATTGGTTGGTAGGATCTAATTTAATTTCTTTATATGTTTTTTTGTCTTTTAGTAATTCTTTCATTTTTTTATTATACTCTGCAGAATTCATTAACACTGTTTTATTTGTTTTGTCAGCTTTTAAAACTTTTATATGGGTATTGTTTTTTAAAAATGTTCTAGTTTTATATAAGTTTGTTAAATGTTTTTTATTTTTATCGCTTTGATTTTTTAGTTTATTTTTAAAATTTGTTAAAATATTACAGGACTTGGCTTTAATTTCATCTCTCTCCTCACCCTTCAAATGATTTATCCAGGTTTCGATGTTGCATAAAATATCTGCGGTTGGCAAACATTTATCATCGCTTACTCCCATTGCAAAATTTTGGCATAAACTTAAAATTTCCATTGCGTAATTTGGAATATTTTGGTTAGTTAGATTTTCTACCCACATTGATGTTGTGTTTGATGTAAATTTAGGTGTTCTTTTAAGGATTAGATTATTTATTTTATTTATGTTGTTCTGTTTTATTTTTTTAAAAAGATTTTAGTATTTTTGTGTGTTACATAATTTAAATTTTTGAAAAATATGATTTGGTAACTTTTTTATAAGCTGGTTTTCAATTTGCTCAAACTTGTTATGTAAATCTTTAATAGTTAAGGTTGTATCTGTAATTAATAAGCTAAGTATGCCTAAAATGAATTTTGGCAGAATATGTTGTTTATATTTACGTTGTAAGTTCACATTTTCAAAATGTATATGCGAAATTTTAGAATTTAGAAAAGTTGGTTGAAACTTTTCTGATTTGCATTTCAAAAGAAAAACTCTCCTATTCTTTTGGTTAAAAAAAATTAAAAATATAAAAAAAAAATATATGTATATATATATATATATATGTAACACCCCGATTTTCCGGTTTTGAAATGTAAATCTGGACCAGTCGATTCTTGATTTGAGGGGAACTATTTTTCAGCTTGTTTCGTTTCCCTAGCTTTAACCCCCTAACCGTGGAGAGAACAACCCCCAAAATTTGAATAAGGAGCAGCAACTTGTTAAAATTTGTTAGAGCATTGAAGGTCTGGATACACATTACAAATTAGACTTCGTTTTTTACGTTCCGATTTCTGATTCGGGAAGGAATGACTTGTCTGTTTTTATCCCCGTAACTCCAATCCCCTAACGGGGAAAGCACAACCCCCTGATTTTGAATAGAGGTGATCTCATCGACAACTATCAGACCCTAAAATTTCGTGTAAAAATTTTCATCGAAATAGTAAAAGAGGCAATGATATGGAAAACATATCTACTTAATACCCAACAGAAAGACTACTTTCTTTTGTGATCAGTTTATTAAATATATTGGTCAGATGAAAATCCCAGACTATTTCGTGAAGTAGTAGTCATCATCCCCAAAAATTATATGTCTGGGCAAGTATTTATGGAAATCACACAATCGGCCCCTTTTTTACACCCGGTAATCTCAATGGCGAAATGTATCTGAAATTATTAGAGAATGCTATTTATTCAGCCCTCGTGCAAGTAGTGAGGTTTGAAGAAGACTATTATGCGATCATTTTTAATAAGATGGCGCACCACCTTATTTCGTACAACCTGTGCGATAATTTTTGAATGAAAATATTCCTCAGAGCTGAACTGGAAGAAGGGGACATATTGAGTGACCACCCAGGTCACCTGATCTGAATCCAATGGACTTTTTTCTATGAGGTCATCTGAAATCTAAGATTTATACTACCAAGCTCGAGTCATTGGATGATTTGCTAACGTATAATTAACAAACGCCGTCAAACTACTTCAATATTGCATAATGTACGGGAACGGTTTGAACACTTATTTTACTGCATGGAAGTGAATGGTGATCATTTCCAGCATTTAATAAGCTGATCACAAAAGTAAGTAGTCTTTTTGTTGGTTATTAACTAGACATTTTTCTCACATTGCTTCTTTCACTATTTTAGCTTTCAAAATTTTAGTGTCAGATAGTATTCGACGAGATCTTCAAAATGAGGTATCGCAAAACCCCTCACCCCTATTAAAAATCAGGGGGTTGCGCTTCCTAGCATTAGGAGGTTGAAGTTACGGGGATGATAAAAGCAGACAAGTTGTTTTCCCTCGAATCAGAATTTTACAAATCTATCATGACGGGTATCAGATTAAAGAGATTAATAACGCGATTCTGAATAAAAGAAATCTCGTAGAACTCAGACAGCTATACGGATTTTAATGAGTGAGCGAAAAAAATCATAATATTTTCGCAAATATCACTAACTATACTTACATAGATTTAACAAAAAATTAATATAGCGGAACAAGGATTGTGTTCACCATAAAAGAAATATTTTATCTTCTCTCTCTCTCCATCATGACAGGCGTTAGATTAAAGAGCTTATTAAGAGGATCTCAGATATATGTAATGTAATTAGAGTAACCGCAATTTAATTGCACAGACCAGTTTTGCTGTAGCAAAAGGGAAAATCGGAACTTTCTTAAATTTGGCCAGCTCGGTAGCAAACAAAACTACTATCCTTGCTAACTAGTCTGTAAAGGCTATCACTTCTTTAATTATGTTATAACATTCTCTTGGCATATAGTATAAGTATACTGGTGATTTTTTTTTTATTATGCGTCCACCTTCTAACAACAATATGCTAGACAAATGTAATAGCCCTTTAATGTCAGTTCTCGAAAGCTTAAAATCTGTTTTCACAAGAAATTCAAAATACTGCCTTTATGTCAATGCACGACGATGGAAGGAAAAACTTTAAAATATAAAATTTTCGATTACATTGTGCGCTGCAGAGATATATTGCAACGAGAACGTAAAATATGCTAAATTAAGTTTATGAATCTAGTTCGAAAGGAACAGAATGAGGAATACTCTAGTTTCCAGTTTTATTAAACCTCTTTGAATTTTATTTTTCGAAAATACGTGTATCTTCTTATATTACAAGATTCCCCATTGGCGTTCTCTCATACGAGTGACTAAATTTTGGTTTGAGTAAGGTTATTTGAGAACCTAATATCCTCAATTATACACCAGTAAAAAAGGTCCTAATCTAATTAAAAAATCGGTAAATTATCTTTACCCGGAAGTGAAGTTCCCTCGTTATGAATCTTTCATTTTAACATATATATATATATATATATATATATATATATATATATATATATATATATATATATATATATATATATATATATATATATATATATATATATATATTATATATATATATATATATATATATATATATATATATATATATATATATATATATATATATATATATATATATATATATATATATATATATTTATATATACTGTATTTCCATGCATTTTTATTGGTCGCCATTCGTTCTATCATAGTGGATTCCTATCAATAATTTACTAGCTATGCCACACTTGATTTTTAAGCATAATTTAAAATAAATTCAGTAAGTAGTTTTTACACTAATACAGATCGTCATTTTGTTACGTAATCAAAAGATTTTCAGGCTGATTTTTTAAATATTTTATTAGTCCGAATTTTTTTATTGTCTTATATTTACACCAAACAAATATTACCAGCTCATTCCCATGTAACTCTTGATTTTTGTGCAAAATTTAAAGTAAACTGGATAATTAGCTTTTCAATAATAGGTTTTTTAACGTTTCTAAGCCGCCATTTTGTAAATTGGATAATTAGTTTTTTAAGAATACTTTTTCTAACGTTTTACTAGGCCGCCATCTTGTTCCGGCGTATTGGATTTTTACCAAAATATTATTCTTGCCATCGTCATATGATCCCTAATTTTTGAGTGAAATTTTAAGTCAATCTGATACGTAGTTTTTAAGCTATACAGTAAACTGACTGACAGACAGATAGGCAAACCAACAGACGGACCGACGGAATTGATAAAACATATTTTTTGACATCTAGGGATGCTGAAACGTGAAGATATGTAAAACCTGAGAAGGTGAATTTTTTCACGCATACAAACATTTTTTTTGGCTGCCATTTTCAATTAGTACCACAATTTTACTGGTTCACGTCTATACCACAATTAGTTATGACGCATAATTTGAAATCAGTGCATTAAGTAGTTGTTTCAGGCTAAATTTTTAAATATTTTATCAAGTCGCCATTTTGTTCCGCCACCTTGAATTCCTACCAAAATTTTACCAATTAATTCTTACATAACTACTTGATTTTTGTGCAAAATTTGAGATAAATTGGATAGTTTTTTAGTGATAATGTGTTGTAACATTTCACTAGGTCGCCATTTTGTATTCCCATGTTGGATTTTTACCGAAATGTTACTATCCCCATATGATCCTTAATTTTTGACTAAAATTTGAAGTCAATGCCACGAACAGATAGACCGACAGACAGATGGTCGACACATGTTTTTTGGCATCTAGGGACCCTGAAATGTAAAGATCGTAAAAATCTCGGAGGGTGATTTTGTTACGATTACAATACTTACCATTTTACGAGAGAAGTGAAAATAAATATATTTGTTTTACTTCATACAGAAAAACTAAATATTTATTTAAAATAAAACATTTGAACAAACTAGTTATCAATTTTTTACTAAAAATATATTTTGAAAGTGCAGCCGCTTGCATTTTTTAGAATTATAGCTGATACCAACACTTTTTTCCACATGATGCTGTGGACACCTTAGAGCTTGTTGTTTGTGCAATTTCCTGGTCAAACGAATTCATATACAATTTAAGATGGAAGTATCTTTACAAATTTTTTATAGATATACTTCTTGTTCTGTAGATATTTTTCAATGTATTCTTCCGAAATAGTGCTGGATTTCCATCTACGGTGTTTCTAATATTAGGTTCTCGCCCGCGCCGCGATCGTAGAAAACTGTTTATTCCAATTCATTGTGAATTGCACCTTCCCATTCTGTACTGAAGGAAACATTTTCGATGTGTAGAGGTGGGTGGATTTAAACTGTAGTACTTTCTGTATAATGTTCATCATTTCCTGTTTTGTCTCAAATTAGAAACGTTCTGATAATATGTGTTTTCGAGCCTGGAATCTTGACAACTAACTGTATTAGTTTCTCATGGCAGCAAGTACCAGCTAGTCCAAAGATGGTAGCGACCTTTATCATTAAGTAAGTTTCGTTCAATTAGCCAGTCAACTTTATAAATCCTCTTATATCTACGTTATTTTTTATTTTAATTACCGCAACCAACATTGAATATCGAAACCAAAGAATCAACGGCTTACAGGTTTTGCTTATTTCTGAAAAATATGCCAGACATGGCTTTTTTTTTAGGTAACAACTTGGCCTCTTCAGGTATTTTGGTATGAAATCACTATTTGTCTTCCCCACAGTTTCCATATTTTTCAAATTTTTCTTAAAAAAAATCATCAATTTGTCTATTCAAACTAACTATGCAGTATATGTAAAGAAGAGTGGTTGTACAAGTAATAAGCCTTAAAATAAAGGTGATCAATTATGATAAGTTTTTAGCAAGCTTTGAAATGCGTATTGTACTCACAATCACTTTTGTTCACTGCATCTTGAATTTGAATAGATTATAATATGACTGGGGAAAGCGTGATTAGATATTATATTATTCGTGCTTATGGCAACCGAAGATAAAGGTATGAGACAATTTATATTGAGGCAACAAAAAATGTCAAAATAATTTTACTGTCAAAGTTGTACCCTGTACACTACGGTGCGTATTTTTAAGACCGTCCTTATTAGAATAAAATATTCAGCAGTTTCACTAACCCTATGGCATCTGGAAAATAAATAGGTGCGAAAAAATGTAACTTTCCACAGGTAAATGCGTACCGAAAGTGCTCACTCCGCACGCTAGAGAAAAAAAATATTTTGCTACAACCCCCTTAGAAAACAGGATTTGAAGCTCTCAGTTGGACTACTTGCAAAACTGTCACTTTTTCGCTTTAAGGCGAAAAGGCAATACAAATTATGATTTAATTACACATCTTTTGGCTTGAATTTGCCACGCGATGATTGCGCTTCTATATATCAACACCTAACAGCTGTCGACTCAAACAAAAACGAATTATGAATAATGTGTGAAATAAATTGTATAATAAAACTTAATTACTCGTAGCAGTTTACGAAATCATTTTAGGAAAAATCGTAATATGACATAACGGGTCGATTTAAAAGAAAATATAGACACAGGTGTGCACGAATCGCTATAGGGATAATAAAGGAAATAGAAATGTTGTTTCCGGTTGCTCTTTTTGAGGCATCACCTGTGCGAATAAGTAAACGTTTAAGAGGGTTCATATGAAAAATCTCATACTAAACGAATATAATTGACTGCCAACCCTACGTGTGCCAGGAGTCTGGCCTGTCCCATTAAATAGTATAATATGAGTCCATCAAGTCTGCTACTACCTATTTAAATAAGTTAACGTTGCATCATGGCTTGAATGAAAATCTTTCAGTGGTACACGATAAAACTATCAACTCTACTCTGGTAGGTGGCTGGCTTGCTTTACTCAAAGTTGACAAATGATTTTGTTTATATGTTAAATACGTTAGTGTTTTAATAGGACAAATAAAAACTATCGGCGATTTGTAATAGTTATTTAGCTAACAAGTACTGAAGTGTTACTTTTCCGCACGCGGTGGCTCGGACATACCACCGAGGATGAAAAAGACACTTTTCACATATATTAAGTACCACATTTTTCCTTCATACGTAAAAATAGGCTTGTTTTTATTAAATTTTTGTAAAAAAAATGGAAAATGTTGGCATATATACCTTCGGGAAAATACCTAGTAATATAGTTCTTTTACGCACGGTAAAACTGTTCTATTTGTTACTACTTTCACTTTTATATTATATTAGTGTTAATATGGATTATATTATAACCTGCTTCTAAGACTACTTTAATTTTTTTGTTGTTGTGGCTATGGGACTAAAAAATACATGTTAAATAAAGCGTTTTTTTTTGTCTTATTTTTGTCACGCTTGTCTTTGAAATGGACTCCTAAAGGGAAGATTTAGACCCTTCCGGTTGCATTGTCGACGGTACAGTATCAACCAAAACTATGTGAAATGGATTACGAAACGTTTGAAGAATGGGGTAAAACAAAGAGAACTTTGTCACTGAAAGAAGAGATATTCCTCGTTTATTTTTATTATGTTTCAAAAAGTTTTGTACCGTCCACGCTGTGGTTAAAGTTTTCAATGTTGAAACTATCTCTAAAACTTTGTAAAAACGTAGATATAAGCCGATGTTACCAATTGACCACATTTATTAAATGAAAAATGTTGGATTCTGGCCAAAAAGTCTGAAAGTAGAGATGAATGATGTCGAGATCAGAGACTGCAGATCATATTTACTTATTGAAGAAGGTAGCAATAATTCTCGGTATTGCTGGAGCTTGCAGAAGAGCCGAACTGGCAAACCTGCTTGTGAACGACATCGAAGAAAGGGGAAGATATACTGGTAGTTAACATTGAAGACACATAAAAATCATGTTTTAATAATTTTCGTAATGTATGTATGATCCCAACAAGGATGGAGTAAGTTATATTTATCTCTCAGGAGACTTATGCAAGAACATTGGTATCTTTAACATTAATCATGGGTCGTTTGGAGTGGTGGTTCAGCGGACTGAAGTCTAGTAAAAACAGTCAGTTTTAACTGTATACAATTTACCACAAGAACAAGGAAATTTATAAACTCCTTCTGATTTCAAAGGAATTACATCTTTTAGTGTCATTAAACATTGTCGAATCTATTTGTGTGTACTAAAGATTGTGCGAATGTTGGATTGCCGCAGAATTCTTGCATTTTTATCCGAATAAAGTTTTGCTGTTTGGTCTGGAATTGAATTTGTATCACATATTGATAAAGCCCTAATGACTATCTATCCTATCTCTACTGAAAATATAAGTTATTGCGACAAGCAAATTCATCACACTAGCGGTTATTTCTTTCCTATCACAAAAAAGTTTTTCGAGACAATTTGTTGGCATAAATATCTTCGAAAAAATATTTAATAATATCGCTAGCTTCATACGTCTTCCAAACCCAGAAAACTATACTGGGCACTATTTCAAGAGATCCTTGGCCACTATGTTGGTCAATACTGGAACAAATATAAGTATTCTAAAGCAGTGCCGCTTCCAGAACTCTGGTCTGAGGAGGGTAGTAGTTGGCAGGGGAGGGGCGAACATCCGTTTAGGCAAATTATAAAAAAAAGGTTAGGAAATCAAATAATTATTATTTAAACGTACTTAACCTTATTTTTAAAATTCAATAACTAAAGCAATGATAGAATATTTGGAAATAAAATAGCAACTATTAATAGTTTCAACATTACGATAATATATCTAATACATAATACATGCCTTGTAAAAAGTAAATAGAGACCAGGCAATTAGAAATTTTCGTCTTTTTACCGCAATAGACAAAACAAAAGCATTTATCGTTCCCGTCTCTTATCCGCGTCGTGAGTTTTCGTGTATAAATTCTGACAGAGGCGAGGGAGATAAGATCGCCAATTACCTTACGTGTGCGAGACGTCTACAGCTTGTTTATTTCCCATTTTTACTTCTCAACATTTTTTTTTTGTATCAGTCGAATATTATTCATACATCGAAAAATTATCACAATAATATCTATTAAATTTTCCGCTTAATAATTTATTGTTAAAATATTAGAGGCAAAATAATTTTCAATATTGGGTATTAGGTGTTTACGGGTCCCCCCTCTAAACCCCTTGGAAGCGCCCTTATTCGAAAAAAACATGGTTGCTAGAAGAGGCCAGAGGTCGCTGAATCATACGTTGAAGAATCGTTAGAGAATAGAAAAAAATGCAAACCAAATTTTGCAGTCAGTTGCTGCCGTTGTTCATGATAATCGGACAAATCAAGAATTCGAAGAAACTTCTTCATCCACTTCAGTAGTGACAGACAGTAATGCACATCAACAGCAGGTCTTCAAGCAGTGGCAACTGGTAAGACATTTTCGAAAACCGAGGATCTCGGCTGCGTCAGTGTTAAGTCGAAATAAAAAAAGCCGAAGTTTTTTTTACGTCCGACGTTCTGAAGGTTTAAATTTCTGCTCTAAAGTGCATACGTAAAAGTCGTTTGACTTCACGCAAGTAGGAAAATTAATCAAATTGACTACCTTACAGTGAAATTGTTCTGCCTCATTAAAAGATATTTTGTTTTTGGGTACAACATGTGCATCTATGTATCGATATGTACTACCAAAGACATAAAATACTTTAAATTATGGAACGCCGTTTTACTTTTTAGTCTGCTATATGCCCGGTATTAATTTAAATTGAATGGGACTTCATTATGGCAATTTATTTTATAATATTATAATAAAAATGTAATTTTAACTGAATCCTTGGAACATCTAGAGCTAAAGCCTTCATATAGATTTTTAACAATCAATTAATTTGATTTAGCTATTAAAATGTATGTCAGGATATTTGGATGGGTCTTTACAAAATTAATTCAATTTTCATTATATTATTATAATTAAAATGCATTTTTTTTATTATAATATAATTTTATTACTTATAAATTTGTTGATATCAATATTTATCCAATATTTAACGAGTACCTTTGTAGTATTTTGTGGAAAACAATATAGCCGATTATCAATTTTTATGAATAGTATTTTCATTTACAGCAATTTCTATGATTATCTATTTTCATTGAAACCAATTTCCATTGATATCAATTTCGATTGAATACAAGCACCTCGAATGCATTTTTATTATCGGAAGTTTCGCCATCTATAGCCTCCCAAAAGAAATATAATGTGTTTGCGTGAGTGTGTTCGATAACTCAAATTAATTTGCGAATGTGTCGTCATACGAAAGAGAAGTCTTCGCGCTCAAAAAGGTCTGGTATTCTGTGTTCTGAAGTATGAGCCGACTTCTTTGGTTTGCGTATTGCGCTAACATTGGATTGCATTCTAATAATCTTGCTTGCTGATTTTTTAATATCATTTGTGCAATAAACGACGATGATACGGACCGAATTTAAACTCGTCTTTCTCGCGCAAGTACGTCACATCTATGTACAGCGTTCAGTCAGGGAGTCAAATAGGCCGTAATGCATTGTCATTTGAAAACGTTTGTAGAATTTACGCTTCAATAAAATGTTTTTAAAATTATTAAACTAATTATTTTGAATCTAAAGATTTTATTTTCAATACAGTTTATTACGTCCTACCTGTGCAGTTGCAGGCAGTAGAAATCGAGATTGAAACTATAATCGATAAACAAAAGTGACAGATATAAGATATTTCAAATTTCCAAAATAATACATTTTCAAAAATGTGGATTGGTGCTTACCGTCAAGCTATTAAGATAAATTTAAAAAGTGGTAATTTAGGATATATTTACTATAATAATAGAACAATATGGTTTTAGCTACTTGTATAGGGCACTTTTAAAACTGGTTTGTATTTTTCAATTGCAAGTAAAAACTAAAAATGTCAATAGACGGCACTAGTGCAGCAACTCAAGTAACAAATGTTATAAAATATGAATGGAAGTTTCCCCTGCAATTATTTTACTTGCAGCATTCTTAACTTTTATTTTAAATTAATTAATTATTTTAATCAAAATAAATATTACGAATCTCACGATGAGCACTTTAGATAATCTGATATTTGTAAACTTCAATTTTATTTTCTTGCTGAATGCTGAAGAGACCGGCGTGGGCATACCGTTGTAAGTGTATCGTGGTGTTAATCATAATTTTATAAACAATGAGTATTAAAAGGCGACTCGCATGTTGCGTTATAGAGGCTGCTTTTCTAGAAGCAACAAGGCCGAATTAACTACTTACGATGGTTGGGGCTCATCTGGGCGAGGCAAAGTTTTGCGATGACAAAAAACGGTCAATGGGTTTTACGTATTTGGGGGCCCTTTGGCAGCAACTCAAAATTTACATGATGACAAAAAAAAGAAAAGATCCTCAGTTTTGTATTTCGCTCGCTGATGTCTCTCGGGGCCCCCACCACATATTTGAGCCTTACGCGTTGTGGCCTTTTCAATCATTAAATCCCCGCAAAAACAAGACGCGCAAGCTCTGTGCTGTGGCCACTGCCGACGCGACGGCGGGGGCCTGAGACAGTGGCGGGTCGTTAGTATATGAAGTGGGAGGGCGAAGGCAAAAAATAGTATTCGCATGACGTGCGACGTCGATAGTTCGGCAAACTACTTTCAACACTTCGAGATTTTAGTTTTAAATAAATTTGTACAAATCTGTGAAGTAACACTTATTTTCTCGGTTAGTGATAGTGTCTGATTCTGATGATGAAAGGTATAATTTGAATCGGCCATTGAATTCGGATTTATTTTTTAATTTATCAAATAAATATATATATATATATATGTATACAACCATTATTGTTAAGCCCCCGTTTATACAATGATATAACAATTTCAATCAAACAACACAACCTTTATTTTATTGGTAGGTGTAAAATAAAGCAATGAATGTTCTTCCAGCAAAAGCAGAATCTGATTTTTTTATCCAGAAAGCTATTTTTATGTTTTGAAATCTGAAATGCGTGTTTAAACGTTCTATCTGTAGCACCTCCACTTTGAGTTTTTATCTATTTTGTTTTATGATATATCTTACTGTAACAGTGTTGCCGTATCTTCTTTTAGTTCCGAATTTCTGCTATTAACTTTTGTTTTTTAAATGGGACGCCCTATATTTGTTTGTTATTTTGATTTACTGTGATATTGTAACTTCAACCATGACGTGTCAAACCAGAACCTTCGTATATCAGGGTGACTAGAAATTGCTTAGGCTTAAATGCATATTATGCCTTTATTTGCCGATTTTTTAAAACACTGCATATTGTTGTGGGGGGTATCATTATATATTACTCGCAAAGGCTAACCTGAAAAGCGACATTAAAAAAAAAGATTTTTTAGAAAAAACCGTTTAATATTTAAATGGGCGTAAAAGATGTTTAGTGAATAGACAGATAATTTTATTTTTCTCAGGGTTCTTGGAGGTAAGTTAATAGTTTTTGCCAAATCACAGCACTCTAGATTGAGAAATAAAAATTAGTTAAAAAATAGCATTCAATGTGAGAATTACATATGGTTGTACTTGGAATATCTCAACCATTGAGGTAGTATACCGGAATGGTCCCAACGAATGAAAACACTCAAACATATACAGGGTGTTACAGATTCGATACAATGTCGGTTAAAATAGAGCAAAGTTGGGCAATTTAACATCGAATAATAAGTAGTTGACAAAGTTAGACAATTCTGACTACCTCCGAGGATATAGGTACGTAAAATACCGAAAAATTAGCTATACATATTTTATTTTTTTCAGGCTGCATTTGAAGAGATATCACAAAATAAATTTTATATCTTTATAGCTACTTTCCATTATCAACAAGATGGTGCACATAGATTTGAAATCCGACGTTTCTTTTTCGCGGTCAGATCAACTAATTTTTTTTTTAGATAGACCTGCGTTTTTTAAAAGCCCTTGATTTCATAATATGTGCGTGAGTACCAGAATGTAAAAACTAAAAATAGAAAAAAAAAATCAGCTTTGTAGGTTAAACTTGTGTAACCTACAAAGCTGTGTGTAAAGAGACCTTGTGAACAAAATTACCAAGATAATAGGGCATGAATGCAATGTTTTTGTTTTGGGGTATTCTTCAATATAACATGTTCTGCATTCCAACATACGACAGTTTCGGTTTGAGTACGTGCAGGAGACAAATGCACCCTGCACCCCCTTTCCCCCCGAGCTAATAACCCAAGCAAAAATTACATTATATAAAGCATTTCGGGACTTTTACCTCACAAACATTGAGAACTTTGTTTTTTTTTAGTCTTCATGCTTATGTTGTTCCAACAAGAACCTAGAACTTTTTTTTAGTTATCAAATGTTTGCCTCCCCCTCTAAGACGGCATTCTAAATACACCACTGATGTGTTCATTTTTGTAAATCGGTATCTTGATCGACACGCAGCTTTGAAAGTGAAGTGCACATACCTATAAATTATAATAATTACTCACATATTAAAAAAGGGAGACAAACATGAAAATAGTGTCCTAATTATCAAATAAATATTGTAAATAAAGATATAGTGATATACCTATACAACCTTACTATAGTTTGCTTTAAATAGGGTGACCACATATACTCTTTTTAAGAGGAATGTTCTCTTTTTCGGGTCCATGTACTCTGGTACTTTTACTATTTCCATAAATACGACAAATATCCTCTATTATGAGAAATCTGGGACAAATGATCTCTATTTTGCGAAATCTGGTGCCATTTTCTAATTATTTTTGTTATTTTTAGTCCATATTATTATGTGTATTATAATTATTATTGAAAGTCATTGAATTCTGCGAAAGTGATAAGCTGTGTGTAAAGAGACCTTGTGAACAAAATTACCAAGATAATAGGGCATGAATGCAATGTTTTTGTTTTGGGGTATTCTTCAATATAACATGTTCTGCATTCCAACATACGACAGTTTCGGTTTGAGTACGTGCAGGAGACAAATGCACCCTGCACCCCCTTTCCCCCCGAGCTAATAACCCAAGCAAAAATTACATTATATAAAGCATTTCGGGACTTTTACCTCACAAACATTGAGAACTTTGTTTTTTTTTAGTCTTCATGCTTATGTTGTTCCAACAAGAACCTAGAACTTTTTTTTAGTTATCAAATGTTTGCCTCCCCCTCTAAGACGGCATTCTAAATACACCACTGATGTGTTCATTTTTGTAAATCGGTATCTTGATCGACACGCAGCTTTGAAAGTGAAGTGCACATACCTATAAATTATAATAATTACTCACATATTAAAAAAGGGAGACAAACATGAAAATAGTGTCCTAATTATCAAATAAATATTGTAAATAAAGATATAGTGATATACCTATACAACCTTACTATAGTTTGCTTTAAATAGGGTGACCACATATACTCTTTTTAAGAGGAATGTTCTCTTTTTCGGGTCCATGTACTCTGGTACTTTTACTATTTCCATAAATACGACAAATATCCTCTATTATGAGAAATCTGGGACAAATGATCTCTATTTTGCGAAATCTGGTGCCATTTTCTAATTATTTTTGTTATTTTTAGTCCATATTATTATGTGTATTATAATTATTATTGAAAGTCATTGAATTCTGCGAAAGTGATAAGACTTTACTTAATTATTATACGCTGGTACCTATTTTTACATTTCGTCGAAATATACTCTTTTCATTTTAAAAAAATCTGGACAGCCTACTTTAAATCACGTTTAAGAAGCCAAAAAAAACTGTAGTAGAGCATGTCGCCGGCACACAGCTTCCAGGAGAAATTGCAATTTGCCATTACAAATTACATTGTGTGGTAATCTGTGAATTATAGCTGGGAAATTCAAAACCTTGTTTTCTTTATTCTGGTATAAATATATAGAATAGCTTGTTTTGGAATAGGATGTTGGGAGCTAGATACGTTCGTTTTAACTTTTTTTCATTATGATTTGTATTTTGTACGTGGTCACATTTTAAATATAGGGGTGTATATCGTATTCCGCAATGATTTAATAACTAAGTATTCCCAATCGAACAATAATTAAACACATTTTAACTGTCATTGATTACCTACGAATATGTTTTTCATTATTCGCATCCGACTCGTCATAACGTCATGCACAACACAGTCTTAATTTTATATGCACTTTTAAATCTTCGAACGCATGCCTAGCCAGAAACTCGGGTATTTAAAAAATTACAGATTTCTGCTCTTGTTGTTCTTAGTTTGCACTAGATCGCTCCACGTCCGATAATTAAAATTGAAACAAGGTGGCTGCATTCAATGAAAATTGATATTCAGAAGAATCGACATTAATAAAAATTCGAAATCAAAACAATGCATATTAAATAAAATCAGTTACCTTATACCCGCTAATCATTTAAATTCCTCTTATACAATTAAATCTCGTATTAACTTTTATTTATTTATTCAAATGTATATTCAAGTATTTTAATTTCAATGGTAAAGGGCCCGTGTTATATCCGTTTGATGTAGTATAAATTACATATAAACGAAAATCAAAATCAAAATAATGAGCATTTTTCTATTTACATTTTTAGGTTGTCAATGGAATTGACATCAAAAAGAAATGATATCGTAAGAGATGCTTTAATTTTTTTTGATATGCGATAAAAATAAATTAATTTTTTTTATTACATGAGTTCTTAAATCAGATTTGCCTTCATACGGTTGAAATAAATTAATCTCCACAAAGTCGTTATTGCATTCAAATGTTTTCGGTATTAATATTAATTTAATGCGATCCCGTTTGAAGCGATTACATTTTAATAAGAGTCAATTTATTAAATATTTAAACTGATTTTTGTATATAGCATTTATTTCATACCAATTTTTATTAACATCGATTTGTTGAAATGCAATAACTAAGGAAAGACGCATGTATATAGAAATTTTAAGTAGGCTGTATACGTGTTAAAAAAGGATAAACAACTACTTTTTTGTGGTATCAATCGAAATGGTCTGCAAAGAAATTGCTTATCATAAAAATGTCATTCGGTAAAATCGGTATCCACAAAAATTCGATATCGGAAGAATTAAAAAGAATAAAAATTGTATGCAGGCAGCATCATTTATATGTTTTGCAATTAAATTTGGTATCAAAGACGCGTATGACTAAAAAGTAAAACGGCGTTCCATATTAAATAGAGTATCTATCTAACGTAAATTAAATTAGCACCTAAGTGGATCTCAACTTTGACACTTATTCCGTATAGTGTATATCAAGAGATTTCCGCGTAAGACAAATCTCAGGGCCGACGCTGTTGGCTATGCGTAATGCCCAAGTTTGCTGGTCTGCGACGTACTCCAATAGGCTGGATAAATTCATTTATACGTAAACATAATTTTATATTGAATTTCTGAACTGGTAGACGCTTCTGTCAATACCGAAGCACATATTGTTGCGTACGCTTAAATTGAATTGTGACACGAGCATTTGATGTGGTTAATTTATTTTTATATGGTGAACTGTTTATTCTAACTATAATCGGTCTTGAGTACTACGTAAATAAATTTATTGCCAATTCTACCTGTAGCATTCGTATTTAAAGAAACTTAATTTTGAATTAATTTTATACTACAGTCCTTGCTCTTAGACTAACGAAAATAAGAGTAACATTCTTAACAAAATATATAAAGAAACGTTTTAGGAATAATGTTCAACCCTTTCAGATTGAACTATTTTCTCATTTTAATTAATATAAAATATTGCTCCTTAGTTCTCTATGATGCAGCATTTAAATATAGTATTTTTATTACACTAAAAAAAATTGGTATCCTTCCTTTTATTAAGGAAACTGAAGCCTGAATTATTTTTTTTTTCAAACAATTTAAAAGGCCGCCATTTTGCTCGCCATACTTAACTTGTACCAATATTTTACCAGTTCCTTCGTATGACCAATTCGATTTTTGGGCAAAAAATTTAAAATTAGTGGATCGCAAAACGCAGCCTGCTCAAATGTCAACCATTCCCTCTGTCCCGAGTGGACCTCGTGCAACCTGTTCTCATAACCGTATTACCGTTAGAGCAGTATAGAGTAGATGTTATACAATGAAGCCTGTCTGAAGGCGATAGCTGGCATTCCCAGCGCCAGCACAGTCGTCCTAAAATTTTCTAACGTATTTAAACAAACACGCTGTGCTTTTTTACCGCATTTTATTCGCAATTCTTCGGTTACAACACTCAATAAATTTGCTGTAGGTGTTACCTTTTTCCGTATTTAGTCTAATGACACTACGCACCAAGGCAGGTGGTTCATCTAGTTTCAATTCACCTATGAAAAAAATATCCGTAATAAACTGTAACAAAAATCTTGTTTACTCATTGGGAAATTAATTTCTCGTATTTAAACTTATCTGAAAGCAAGCGCGGAATAGCAATTCGGGATTTTCTGGTTATTTTCCTTTTATTGCTCAAAATTAAATATCATTCTTGGTGAAGAGTTTCGGTTTACCGAAAAAATCAGTTATTGTATGCAGAAGAAACCTTCTATCAAGTTGTTTGCTCCTTTACCTGAAATTGTAAGGCCTTAAACTATCAGGGTACCAGAAGTTAAGGACGAAGTTACAGGTATTGCTGTTAAACTCCTCAGAAATACTGTTTTATCCCATTTTCTTGGTTGATTTTAATGACCATTTAATGGTTAGGTGTATAATGTACAGGGTGTCTCAATAAAAAAATATAAGTTGGTATTTGCCGTTTTGTTTATATATTAATTTAATGATAAATATACAGCTTGTTTGTTTTCCATTTTTACTTCTTAACAGACAATAAATTATCATCAAACATAAATATAAAAATAAACATTTAATACAGAAAATTTCTTCCAAACCAGAATTACGAGGAATTGTTTCAAACACTTTTTCCTCTGCATTGCCATGCGGATTCTCTGGGTAATGACGCAATTTCCATTTTTGATATTTGCATTGCTTGTTTAAAAAATTAAATTTTTTGCTTCATCCTCCGGTCAGAAAGCCTCAATTGCAACATTATGCTCTTTTTATTTAGCTAAACATGCAGCCATACCAGCCCTGACTAATGTCTGTCCCAGACAGGAGTCATTAAGAGTATTCTGCAGGTAGTGTCACAAATCAAAGTCCTTTCTGACTTTCGAAGTATTAAAGACATATATTTATATATATATATATATATATATATATATATATATATATATATATATATATATATATATAGGGCTTGATATCATATGTGGTACCCTGTGGTAATATATATATATATATATATATATGTAGCGAAACGCATAAACCAAGAGTAATTAAATCGAAAGGAGAAAACTATTTTCTGGATAGCGGACAAAAATTATTGAATATACAAAATAATAAATGTAAAAATAAATTTTACATGTTTAGCCGTTTTTCGAAATCATACGTAAATTTTATTTAAATATATGTAATCGATAAAAAACAAGTATCTACGCCAATAACTTCCACAGTTTATCAATGTCAAAGCATTGAAATATTGATCGTCTTTTCTGTAGTTGCCAAAATCCTTTAGATAAGGCTCGATTTCTGGCTTTTCGAGAGTGAGAAAGCAATGTCTGGCTTCATATATTATTATCTGCAAATCTTGAAAATCTCTAAAACAATTCCGCCTTTCGCATTTTCGTAGCTTTAAGGGTCGGTCAGCCTATGTATTATTAACACGCCTGTACTTGCAGCAACATTGTTGATAACATCCGCCTTCGCGGGCTTAACTGCAACGACGGTGCAGGGCGTTTGTTTAAACACAGGTTAATGATATTATTAAACACACTTGTTTCAGCTGAAAATCCAGCTCTTCTAGAGCCTCCTGGTTTTTGTAAAAATAATGGAGAGTTAGCAGATGGGAGGTCTTTAATACTTCGAAAGTCAGCGAGGACTTTGCTTTGGGACACTACCTGCAGCATACTCTTGTCACAAGAATAATATTACTTATTCTTGTGCTCTTGTACTGTACTCTATATATATAGATATATATATATATATATATATATATATATATATATATATATATATATATATATATATATATATATATATATATATATATATATATATATATATATATATATATATATATATATATATATATATATATATATATATATATATATATATATATATATATATATATATATATATATATATATATATATATATATATATATATATATATATATATATATATATATATATATATATATATATATATATATATATATATATATATATATATATATATATATATATATATATATATATATATATATATATATATATATATATATATATATATATATATATATATATATATATATATATATATATATATATATATATATATATATATATATATATATATATATATATATATATATATATATATATATATATATATATATATAAATATATATATATATATATATATATATATATATATATATATATTCTTCTGTAAATTTTTTTCTAAAATTTAATTAGATTATAAGGAATCTGTTACACAAAACTAGAATTCCTTTTAAATATTATTATTTTAGGATGTTATAATATATTTTAATTTCGGTTCATCATTTCCAAAAACTCTCGCTTTTTGTATGATTTTCTGTTCTTAATATCTTAGTGTTTTCATAGTTAAAAGTATGATTTTTTCTTGACAGTGGTCAGTAAGAGCTGTCTTATTTTTTTTTGTCGTATTTGTGGCTGTTAATTCTATTTTTCAAATATTGACTGGTTTGACCGATGTACACGCCATTGCAATCTTGACATGGGATTTCGTAAACTACGTGAGATTTTTGATTTTTGGGAATTTTTGATTTTAGTTGACTGAAATTATTTTTTAATAGTTGATATCCTTTATGTGTGGTTGTAATGTTATGAGGCTTGAATATATTTTTTAACTTTTCTGATAGACCCTTAACTTATGACAAAGAAAGATACCTAATTTTTGTTTTCGGTGTTCCGAAGGATTTGTTTTTTGTAGTTGATTGTAAAAAATATGAATACGTTTTTTGAAAATGGTGTTAATTAGACGATCAGGATAGTTGTTTAATTTGAGTGCATTTTTTGCTTTTTTATAGCATTTTGTCTAAATTCTGTGTCAGATAATTTAGTTGCGCGATCAAGTCCTATGATAACTGACTTTTTTTGTGAAAGTGGATGTTGGGAGTTAAAATTTAGATACCTAGAGGGCCATGTTTCTTTAGTATACCATTCTGTTTGTATAAAATTGGTTTTTCGGTGCAACGTTAAGTCTAAAAAAATTTATTTTGTTATCTTTTTCTATTTCGATTGTTCTAGTATATTTAGATAGTTGTTTTTTGGTATTGCTAATATACAAATATCCACGTATCTGAATATATATATATATATATATATATATATATATATATATATATATATATATATATATATATATATATATATATATATATATATATATATATATATATATATATATATATATATATATATATATATATATATATATATATATGAAATCTCCCCGAAAACAAAAACAAATTCAAGTGTTTAGCTTTTTTTTAACAATCGCTGCGAAACATGTCAAATTTCTTCTATTGTTTCTACATAAATAAATTTTTCTTTTTTGTTGCATCTGGTACCCAGAGACTGGAAACAAACTCCCCAAAAAACGAAAATATTTTGTTTGAAAGCGGTCAAAAAAACGATGAAACGTGTCAAATTCCTCTTATCTCTTTCTATTTAAAACGTTTTTTCTATTATACAGGGAAGTCCTGGGAAATACAAGTCTTATACTTTTTATTTCCATAATGTTAATTTTTAAAGCATTTTTTCTTTATATGGGGTTAATAAGGGGTGAAACTGCTCCCTAAAAACATAACTAAATTTTTGTAAAGTGATAAAAATTTTAATAAATAAACTGTTTTCATTTAAAAAATAAGAAAATAGCATGAGTTTTTTATAAATATTGCATATAAATCTCAACTTCAGTGCTATGTTTGCCAAATCACATTTTTATACAGTATTATACAGTTTATTTATACTGACAAATCCGGTGCTCTACGGCTATCTTCCACAATAGCAATGATTGCAAAATACATCTTGTGACTCTTAATGATAACTACCACCTCTATTTACTGCTGTAGCATTAAATAATATCACTGTTTACTCAGCATTAGTTATTAGTAATTATTTGATAACAAATTTTTGATTATTAAAATTTATTATTTTACACATCATGACTTCTTCTTTTTGCAAATTCGTAATACCATTGCTGTGAATAATAGTTATGTCCTCTTACAATAAATATGTCCTCTCACAAGATAATCAAACCAATGCTTGTATGGTCTCACTAATATAATTTTATCATTTGTCAATATATAATCAATAGAGGTAGATCAATAACCATTTAGTTAGTGACGTGCCGTTCCTTATGCGACAAGAGGGGGGGTCACCATTTTGAAATTTAATTTTGGTGAATGTAGATTTAAAATAAAATGGTTAAATAAGAGAAAACATTTACAAACTCTTTTATTTTCAATAAATATTTCAAATACATTAATTTTTTAAAATAAATAAAAAAACACATATATATTATAACGTCATTCTTGGGGTTTCAATTCTTCTAAACTTGTCTATTAAATAATACATATTTATGTATTTTAATTTATCAGAGTCTATTCAAAATCCAATTCAAAAGCATTTATTAATCAAAAAATACAACATTATTTACAAAAAGGACAGCTCCCGATTATGAAAAAACCGTTACCATAATAAGAGTGTGAGGCCGGAGGCAGCCCTAAAAATTATAATTATTTTACTAGCTATCTTATAATTACAAACAGTCTACAATAAATGAACTATAACAAGAAAGCGCGCAAGAGAGAACAAACCAGGCGCAAGCATAACCAAAAACAGGACGATGGAGTCCGAATACCAGACACAGTCGTTCAGCAGGCAGCTAGATATTACGTAAGTGTGTATTGAGAAATGTCAATATAATATAAACAGACTTTACATATATATTATATACCTACTAGATATCTTGACTTTGCAACAATTGTGATTCAATGATAATGAGTCTCCGTATACAACATCCCCATACTCAAGCAGTAACAAAACTATTATTGTAAAAAAAAAATTTCTGTTTGGCACAATAGTGCCAAACTGTTTAGCGAGTTTTGGTCATAGTGGTCCTGTTGTACACCTAACGTCTAATGCATTCTAAAAAGCTTAACTATCTTTGGATACGCGGATTCTAAGATTCTAGAAAATATCTATCAAAAATGGAAGAATTTGGGAAATTCGAATTTAATTTTTTTTATTTCATTAATCATGCTATTCGCGTAGGGGAGGCAAGTGTGCTTCCCCTTTCACTCCTCTGATGACACGCAACTCCATTTAGTTATTGACTCTACTTAATCTTGTCCAGCCCTCGTATGAAAATCTCATTCTGTTTGTTAGGATGCCGCGATGTATCTTTTCCACGATATTTATTTTTAAATGTTCCTCGTATAGGACAACTTTAAAAACGTATTTCGTAACTTTCTTCATGTAAGCGGAGTCCCATTAATTTTAAGAAGTGTTCTTCTTCTTGCCGTATTGATTTTCCAACGTAGTTCGTCCCCTTTCGCAGAGATGGCGCACGATAATGTCTGAAAGGCATTCGGTCTAGACAACATAGGCTTTGGGTTTTTAATTCTGATTTCCTAACACTTTCGGTTTTATAATAGGTATTTGCGAACTTTTGGCATAATAAGTTTCTATATAAATTGCTTGGGACTTCAGTTCAGAGCTAAATATAAGCTATCTGTGCACATGCAAAATGAAATTCACATTAATAATCAAATATTTAATGCAAAATATTTTTTTTTGAGTCAGATTGCAATATAGCCTAGATATATTTTGCAACAGATGCAAAAATTTATTTAAACACCTAATTTATTTTTATTTAATGTTTGGGTTCGTTTTACGCATTCCTCATTCTTCCAAGGTTTTTCTTTTGATCCTCTACATTTTTATTTCCTGGCGTAACATTCTCTATGTATTTTATTTAGTAAAGTGTGGGACACAAAAGAAAACCGGGCGGTCCTTAAAATAAAGGTTCATAGACTTAAGCAAGCGGAAAAGTAAAATTTGTGTACGCAAATAAATTTTAGTTTATTTTATTTGTTGGAATAGTTCGCCGCTTCACCTATAAAGTGTGCCAGCTAAACGGTACGGAAAATTAATCAAGGATTTAGTAAATTTTGCACTGGTCCACATGTAATTGGGATGTGCCTAGAGTCTCCATGCACTTGCCGCTAGAAGATTCTAGCTATTTCCAGTGACGCCTATACATTTCGAGCATTTGTTTTCATTTCTATAGAAATGCGTTGCGTTGAATTTGAATTATTATTTCGAAGTAACGATGGCGAGCAAAAGAGGAAAAACAATTCGAAGCGGTGCGTGCACGTGAAGTTATAGCGAGCGTTATAGAGGCCTGTACTAGAGAAGCTGAAAATAATAATTTGACTATTCCAGTTCAAAATCGAACAGAACGCGCTGCATTTTACACTGGTGTTTCGGAAAGTAGTGAAAGAAAAATTCAAAGAGAACATAATGTATATCATACAAAGATAAAATTGACGATGGTGATTTTCAAGTAATTCGACGAACAATAGAGGATTTTTATATAAACTTAAAGAAGGTTCCGGCCCGCAAACCCCTACTTCGTGCTGTAAAGAACAAAATAGATTTTCCGTACGGGTATAAAACCTTAAATCGGCTTTTATGATCAAATGGCTTTGTTTGGCGCAAGTGCCAAAATAAACGAAAATTGCTCATTGAGAGACCAAATATTTTTCACTGGCGGGTGAAATATCTATCAACTGTAAGGCAATATAGGCAAGAAGGACGCAATATTGTGTATCTAGACCTGGGTAGATAATGATATGACTGTGAACAAATGCTGGAAAAGTGAAAGTGATACAGGTGCTGTTCAGGGAACCCGCTCTAGTAGTTGGCTTATTACAGTTCATGCTGGTTCAGAAGCCGGATTTGTTCCAGGTGTTGCTTTAGTTTTTCGCTCGGGACTAACATCTGGAGACTATCATGGACAGATGAATAGAGATAATTTTGAAAAGTGGTTGCTCGAGAAGCTTCTACCTAATGGATAATGCGTCTTATCATTCTCACGTAGAAGAAGTGGCAACTAAACGCTCTACAAAAGCTCATATGATATCGTGGCTTAAATCGAACAATCTTGTATGTGATACAACATGGAAAAAATATCAATTATATGAAGTAATATCAGCCAACAAGCCTAGAGAAAAAAAGTATAAAATTGACGGTCTTTTACCTAACCTCGGTCATACACCTTTAAGGCTGCCTACATACATGTGCGACCTCAACCCTATTGAACTTGCATAGGCAGGAATAAAAAAATATAATCGAGAGCTCAACACCGGTGAACTTTCAATTAGAGATTTAAATAAAATAACATTAGAAACGATTGACTCAATATCGGCTAAAAATTGGAAATCGTATGTTAAACATGTTCGTTCTATTGAAGATAAATACTGGGAAGTAGATGGCAAAATTGAAACGGTTATTGATGATTTAGTTATCACACTGGGATCTTCAAGTAGTGACGACGAAACCTCATAATTTTCAGAGGAAGACAACGATTTAGAAGGGATCGAACCATTAGAATCACAGCCATCAACCTCAAAAATGGCTTGGTTTTTTTTCATATATTTTGTAAAATTGTTCATAAAGTAGCTGTCAATAAACTGCTTCAAAATAATTAATTTTCTGTTCAATACCGGGTGTCAAAAAATATCTAATATTGCAATTAATATTTCCAGTGAACAAGATTTATCAAAATTTTAACTTATGCAGTTCGATTTTGGGCTACTCGTGTATGCCAAAAGTGACCGTTTGTCACCATCATATTACTTTGAACAGGGGGGGGGGCGTCATTGTGAAGTACTATACAGGGAGTTTCCTAATAATGTGCTAATGTTAAAGGGGGGTGATTCTTGGACCTTTTTAAGAAAAAAGTTTAACATGAACTTAAAAAAGTCTTAACTTTGGAGATACAGGGTTTTAAAAAAATATTTTTTTAAAATCATAATTCTGATGCTATTATAGATAAATAACTGTGTGAAATTTGATACACGTCTTTTATGCATAAAAGGCCATTTTTATTGACAATGAATTTTTGAAATTTTTACCAGTGGCGTGCACATATAATTAACCTGGGTAAATCCATATGCTCCTTAATGCATAGAAGAAGTGTATCAAATTTCATGCAGTTATCTACAATAGCATCAGAATTGGGATGAAAAAAATGTTTTCATTTTGAACTTTACCATCCTGTATCTCAAAAGTTAAGACTTTTAGGACATAAAAACACCCCCTTTAACATCAGCACGCAATTCGGAAACGCCCTGTATAGTACTTGGCAATGACGGCCCCTGTATAAAGTAATATTACAAACGAGACAGACGGCCACTTTTGGCATACCCGAGTAGCTCAAAGTCGAACTGCATAAATTAAAATTTTGATAAATCTCGTTCACTGGATCTGATGCTGGCTGCCCTTGTAAATCGTGTATCACTATACTGGGTGGTCCAATAATAGTGAACGTAGACAGTAGCCCGGGAAACGTTAATGACAGAACGCAAGAAAAATTATATTTATAGGTAAATCGATCAAGAAAAATCAAAATTAAATCATTTTAAATATAAAAAAGAAAACAGACAAATATAGATAAAGGTTCATTAAGCATAGTTACATTTTTTAATTATCTGAAGTGCTTATAGTAAAAAAGGAGTGCCATATTATTTAAAAAACAACGGGACACCACTGGTTTAAAGAGATTTCTTGGCTGACTTTCCTAAACCAATTGACTCCGCCCGGTTTTCTTTCGTGTCCCGCACTTTACACTATACCAGGTCGCTGGTAAATCTCAAAGCGGTTGATTATTGGGTAAAATATACAAGATATCGAAAAAAGTATAATACAAAAGTTTTAGGGTCTTTAAGTGTCTACTAAGTAGCAATAATTTTAAGCATACGGGGTCGGTCATAAAGTCGTAGCACACCAAGGTTGCATTATTTTTAATGGAATACCCTATATATAATTCGATATTTCAATTCTTTTCATTTTAAGCAAAACTTCCGAGTTATCGAGTTCTGAAATTAATATATAATCGCTCAGTAAATGTTTGATATCTATGTATATACAAGGTATAGATAAAATTTCAATACAAAATCTTAGAGTTTCTAAGTATCTACTAGCCAGTAATGATTTTATTTACACAGAATTGGTCCTAAAGTCGTGGCACACCAAAGTTTCATTTTTTTATATCTGACTAGGTCTTCCGATTTGACCTCGCTTGACTTTCTTTGTGGTCATGTTAAAAATTGAATTTACAAAAATAGACCACAAAAAGTCAAAGAGTTGCAAGCCAAAAAATTTCAACATCTTATATAATAGGATCCCAAACAGTTATTTTTCATCACAGTCGATTCTTTTCAGAACACAATATTTACAAAAGAAATTCACCATTTCCTCAATTGTTTTTTATTCAAATAGATTTTAAAATATTAATAGCAATTATTGATTAATGTCAAAACCCGATAATTCGAAAAGTAGTAGACTATTAAAAACCATTAAACTATTGTGGCAAACTTTTTCCAATACTTTCTATATTTTACCCAATAATCGACCATTTTTAGACTTTTAGACAGCGACCTTGTATGTACTGTATTGTAACCGCAAACATTTCCGAAAAATAGTTGGGTTTTTCAGCGTTGTAGAATTCAGAAAAATCATATTTTTTTTTATCAAAATATTATGTCTGTACAGATGTGTATATGTAAACAAAATTTCCGCCCTCGATAACTTGAAAACCGTCAATCTAATTCGATTCAATTCGCCACCAAAAATAACAATAATAATCCCACGGAGATTATATTTTTTAAGTGTCATAGGCGAAGCTCTTAGGTATTTTTAAGGGGTATAAAAACGTAAGAAATTCATATTGAGGCAACGCGCAAACCGATATTAGTCAAATTGATAACAAAAATAGTTAGGATAAATGTTTTGACTCCGAACATTTTTATATTCAACTTTCTTGCTATCTTCTATCTGCTTAGTGTGTATACGTTCTATCTTCTATCTGCTTAGTGTGTATAAGTGATATGTATATATTTGTTTTACCGATTGAATATTGTAAACTATGGATTCTATAGAAAAATTCATAATAATCATTTAAAAATTAGCCCCTTGAAAATATCAAAAAACTACATACACACTAGTAAAGTAAAAACTCGAAAAATACCTATATTTTCCGAAAATGTTGCGATCACAAATATCCCAATGCTACCTCATATAATAGCCCACGTTTATATTATATTAACATGTTATGATGACTGTTAAACGAGGAAAGAAACTATGCAGTGAACGGACCAGTTTAAAATGTCTCTTGTCTGACTATAACTCTTGCAGATATCTTGTTCGTTTAAACTATTGTTTTTTGCATACGTGACCGCAGTAGTGATATAAAAGAAATCAATAACTTGACAATAAATATCAAAAACTATCATTACTTATCAGTAACTATCGACTATCGGTATATTAATATACCTATTGTTATTCGGTATTTCGATGGCTTATCGATAAATCTATAAAATGCTCATCCTTACTCGAAACCCATAAAAGAGGATGTTACTAAGAAGTAATGGTTCTTGGGATTAGACGGTGAATTCTGAATTCAGTGTTTAGATCTCGTGGAGTAAAGATCCCTAAAGATGCCTCGTGCAATCGAAGGCGAAACGTCAGATAGAAATTCCAATTTAACACAATCTAATCCTAAGCACCATGATTTTTTAATTGACTAGCACCGTGAAAGCTTCCGTTCTATATAGTTTCTCCTTAAAAACATTAGGGAGCGAGATAAATGTCATGGTTTTTTTGTCGAACCGATCGGTTTTTTAGCTGTTTCGTACCTAATTTTTAGTTGACCCTGTAGTACGTCTAAAGGGAATTTTTGTAGCCCTTCATCAATTTTTCATAGTTTCGGAAGCGTAGAAATTACGGATTCCGAGATATCAACAATCCGTGAACGGTTATTGTTTTTTCGCAGCGACATAGCGACAAATATGAAAATTTGAATTGATGCTATTTTAATGACCTGCAGGAAAGCCGCCCCACTTGCTTCCAAATAACAATAATATGGCTTGTACATCACATTCTCCAAACAACTTTAACGTATAGCCAATAGTTTTCAAGTTATCAAATTGTCTCCGTTTATTAAACCTGTCCTGTAAATTATATGTATAATTTACACTATAATTACAATCCTAATAATGCTTAATCAGTAATCGTTACGTTACAAAGTTGATATGAGCATGTTATAAATAAATAACCAAAACAACTTATGAATATTTATATCTTTAAGTATTTCCTATTTCAGAATATCTAAATAGCTATTAGTTACTAATAAGATACGTACAACCCACAAATACTCGTTTACTTCACGTTATCTAGTTCTTATAAGGAACCATCAGCATTCTAAATATTAGCATACTATAGTATGCTAATATTCTTAATTCCCACATTTTACTTTTAATTATAGCGTCTTTATTATCTTACGACTTGCGGTGACAATGAACCTGACTTCAAACTAAGTTTTTGTGTTCAGTGGCGTAACTAGGATGGAATAATTGAGTAATAGTAGATATAAACCTTCAGTTTTAAACCGACTTCAAAAAAAGTTGAAAGCTATGAATTCCACACACACAAAACAAATAATATTTCATCGAAATTGATGAAAACATCCCAGAGTAATCGGTGTACATACACAAAACTAAATGCTTCTGAAGCTCGTTCTAAAGTATATCTTTTATTTTTATCCTCTTAGAGGAAGCCTTTGTTAAAAAAAATAATTTTACATACACAAGAGTAACAGAAATTAGAATGGTTTCATTGCTTTTTGAATACTTTTTTCCATTTCAAGGGACATGTTCACAATTTTTGGGCTACCCTGTATAGTAGACAAAAATTATTTTGTCTACTCTACACCGCAATAATCGATGTATCTTGTTAAAAATGAGATATAAAACTCAGGTCCGTATTTAAAAAAAATTAGTTGAAGATGAGACATCGAAGACAAAACGTCGAATTTTAAATTCGAGTTCACTATCTTGTAGAGGAGGAAAAATGGCTGTAATAATGTATAACTTATTTTGTGATATATTTTTCTTTGCAGCCTCAAAAAATAGAATTTTCGGTTTTTTACGGATTTCTTCAGAAGCAATCGGAATTTTAATACTAGGTCAACGGCATATTATTCGGCATTAATATGCGGAACTTTGTCATAATTTAAGCAACCTTGTATCCTGTAGGGCTACCCTGTACAGGGAAAACACTTTTGTATATATAAAAAAAAAATAAAATAATTTTATATCTTTCACCATTTTTTGCTTGGCAAACTAATGCTTCTGAAGTATCTATTTTTTTCATTTTCGGGTGGCGGTTATATATAAAAATGAAAGAAGACGAATACATAAAATTGAAAAAAGTAACGGTTTTCACTGTTTTTTAACTGGTCGGTTTGTGCATTCTCAAAATATGTATTTTTTTTTACGTTTTATACCCCTTAAAAATATACTACCAGTCATGACATTCAAAATATAGACTATTATGTGTGGGGCAAATTTGAAACGAATCGGTTTGGTCGTCCTCAAGTTTTCGTTGGCCAAAATTTTGTTTACATATGCCCACACAAGCGTACAGACATCGTAATTTCCTATTATCTTTCGTAATCTAGGGTTGCTGTTATATATAACAAATTACCATTGTGTAAAGAAGCATCAACTTTGTTATGTTCAACTATATTGTGTTATTCAATATGTCCCTCCTTGCTAATTTTAAATATACCAGGGTTGAAAAAAAAGCCTGTTATAAGTGACATTGTGTTAGAGAGAGAAAACATACCAACGCATACCTGAATCAAAGTTTACTAAATAAAATATTAGTAAACTTTGCCTGAATGTGGTATCAATAGACATACACTGCCTCTTAAGGGATGGTTTTTGTGAACTTTTTTCGTTGTCTTTAAAGTTAAACGCATTAAACCTAGCTTATAATCAAGAAGAACGAATAATTTTTAACAAAGGCGATATTAACTTTTTTACTTACCAATAATTGTCATTTGTTTGCTTTTTTAAATCTGGCAGTTCAGATGAATTCTTAAAATCCTCGTAATTTAATTTTTTACTATCTTTCGAACAAGGGCGCATCTAGGAGCGGGCTATGGGGATGCAGCCCTTTCCCAAGGCTCTAGACTCGATTTTTTCTTATTTAGAAATGTTTTTATTAGGTAGCAAAAAAGTCTTGTTATGGCGCTATTTATAAAAGATAAAAAATAAATAGTTCACATTTTAATTTTTTTTAAATAAATGACCACCAAAATGCTAAAATGGAGAATGCGCCGGTCAAACTTCATCGCCTGCAGCACTTTCCCTCCTGTTCTCGAACTATAATCTGCATTCAAACCACCTTATATTCTTTTATCATTTTAAACATCTGTGAATTTTTATTGACTTGCTAATTAAGTCATAGATTACTTATCCTCCCTTCAATTAAATCATTGTAACCAGTTTATTTTATTAGGGTTTCATTAATTCTGGATTTTTGGTAATTACTTAAGAAACCCATATTTATTGTATTTAACAAAAGACGGAAACGGATATAAATCATGTTTAGTTATTCTACCTTCTTTTTGTTTTTTCTAAATACACAATATTTTATTTGCTTACAAGACTAATTACTATTTATAACTTTCTTATACATATCATTTTTTTATTTTTATCTTTGCTTTAAATAATTAAAAAACATTACAAAAGTACAAATACATCAAATATTAAAAAAATTCTCTTCGAAATAAAGTTTTAATACAAAGTATTGACCTAACACAGGTCAGTATACAGAGTTTTACAGATTAAAAAAATATAGAATCTATATTTTCACTAGTTACTTAAATACTACACAATAAAACTTGTTTCTGTACACAGCCTTCTTCAGATTGAATTTTGTACTTACAAAAGCATTTGTACTATATAGATAATATAGCATAAGCAATAAATTTCCAAATGCATCACAACAGCGCTCTAGATATAACGGAGTGGTGTCGAGTGGTTTATGGATTGAAACTAGTGTCTGATGATTTTGCTTTGATTTCTGTAATAAAATAGCTCTGTGACAATATTATTTTGTGATCTATTATCTGCTTTGCTATGGCTGCAGCTGCGGATCTACAAAAAATATATGATCAGATGTCATGTTTATATAAACTATACAATACAACAGAAAATTAAGGGTATTAAATATTATTATGAAAACGTTTAATATTACTATTTTTTACCCGAAATAACACACAAATTGCTCCCTTTAGTTTTCTAAGAATGTAGATGGTTCAATAATTTTGTTATAACAAAGCAACATTTCACGTTAGGAAAAAAGATTAAATTGGCATAGGTACTAGAAAATCATAGCATACTCTTGAAAAATACATCGAAACTCTTTCAAATGAAAAATCTAAAGTCTAACTTTTTGATTAATTAAAAATATTTACATCTTGTAAATTTTGGTTGGGTTTTTTGCCATCTCCCTATATAAATTTGACGAAATATTTGTGAAAAGAAGGGCGAAATTCATGATAAATAACTCAAAAATGAAAAGCCTCCAAAGGAATCTGACTTAAAATTCGTGTTCAACGTACCAGAACGTGCCAAAAATTATCTGACCCAGCCATGGAATGCTTAATCGTTTTTCAAATTTTGGTCTCAATGGTGTCTTTTATGTACAAAAAGCAATTTGCAAATGACTGTACTCGACCAATCAAAATTGTACACATTACTTTCAAGTAGCAAATAAATAATACACGCTACGTACCTCAGTTATGATCATAAACTTATTTTTCTTAGAAAGAATGCAGTATTTTGTAACAATAAATGGGATATGACTCCTGTGGGATATATTTCTGGCAGATAAACGTTAAAATAATAAGTTTTAAACCCAGTTTATAATTAGTTACCGACTGATAAATTTGATTGGGTTAGATATTTATGTGCAATTTAAATATCAAATTCCCCAGAGAGAAAATTTTAAAAAAATCAATAAAGTGTTTATTGATTTTTTATAATATTCATAATCACACAATCTTCGCGATACGTCAGCGATAGCAACCAAACAATGGTTTTTTTTTGTTTCTGAAACACTTTTGATTTTAATATGCGTCCAAACATTCTTATTTTTTGAGGGAAATGAAGATGAAAAAAAAAATTATTGTTAAACCTTATTTATACCAAAATTAAACAATTTAAATCAGATGTATCTTTTCCGTATTTGTGGTACGTCACTGGGCACTTTTTACCTTCAGACCATTACCTGCTTGGCCAGCCACTTCACTGTTTCGATTGGTCGGCAAGACGAGAGCCATAATAACATTGTATCATGTTGGTGATATTTATTTGCTAGTTAGCCTATTTCAGTGTTTTCTGTGGATCAGCAGCTTTTCTTTTTCAGCGTCAGTCAGAAAAGGACAACTACTCGTATTTGTTCCATCAAATCATTCCTTCAGGTCATTAGTTAGGTGTTAAGGTTGCCATAGCGCAGAAGGTGTACCTAAAAGAGATAGTATCGTGATTTATTATCTTATTTCCTCAATTAAATTTACATTTAATGATAATTTTGGTAAGTAATAAAATTAGGAACAGGTAGATGGGGCTGGTTGCACTGTTTTGAGAATTATTTAATGCAGGTCTATTAAGAATGCATCAAAATGGAATAAAATGTCTATTGGCAATTACATTTATAAATAAGAAACGAGCTTATTACAATATTAACTTTTCTTCCCGTAGGTAGGTTAGAATAAGATCATCCACGAAAATATAAACAAACTCGTTTGTAATAATTAATAGCCAACAAACTAGCTGATACTTTGCTAGTCTGATATATAACTCTTAGATACTCTCTTCTTATTACTTAAACCAAATTAGCGTAAATATTGGACACTAAGTGACGCAATCAGGCTTAGAAAAACTTATAAAACCTTTACAAAACATTACTTTTTTGTAATCAAGTAAGACATACTTACGAAATTTAAATTAATGAAATGACGAAGTAAAATGACAAAGCAAAAATATGCTTTCTCCGAGGGAGATTTCACTGAGCATAAATGGTGATAACCAGTAGATAACCAGGGATGACCTGCGTAAAACTAAAAGTAATTTTTTATGTCTATAACCATAGATAATAGTGATAACTCTCTCCGAGGTTTTTTCTAATATTTTTTAAAATTTTGTTTTCGGTTTTATTCTCTCTAATATTTACGCAACTTTCATAATACGAAGTGGTCAATAAATGCGTAGTGGACTTTACTTTTTCTTTCTTTCTTTGTTTAGTTTATTTAGTTTATCACTAATAAATTTCAATGGGTTAAATATTTAGGTTCAATTTAAATATCAAATTCCCTGGAGTGAAAATCAATTAAAATGTTTCGCCCTGACAAAAAAAATATGATTTTCCTTATATAGGATCTTGGCGATACGTTATCAAATGCGACAATTTTTTTTTGGTGGCTTTGGAACACTGTTAATTTTAATATTTTAAATGCGTTCACACATTCTTATTTTTGTCGTACTCTGCAAATCAGGGTGCTTTTTTTCAAATATTTTTTAAACCAACTTTTTATTTATATTTATGCTAAAATGAAATTTTAACCGATGAATTTTTTCCGTATTCAAGGTACGTCACTGGGCCTTTTTTACCTTTGGACCATTACCTGCTTGGTCACTCCACTGTTTCGATTGGCCGGCAAGACGAGAGCCATAATAACATTGTTTCATGTTGGTGATATTTATTTGCTAGTTATTTCAGGTTTTCTGTGGATCAGCAGGTTTCTCTTCTCCGACATCAGCCAGAAAAGGACAAATTAGCGTTCGATCATATGATTCCTTCAGGTCATTAGTTAGGTGTTAAGATTGACAAACACAGGAGGTGTACCCAAAAGAGATAGTATCCTGATTTATTATCTTATTTCCTCAATAAAATGTACATTTAATGATTATTTTGGTACGTAATAAAATTAGGAACAGATAGATGGGGCTGGTTGCACTGTTTTGAAAATTATTTAATGCAGGTCTACTAAGAATTCAACAAAACTGAATAAGAAGCGCATTGGCTTTTAGTTTTCCAAATAAAAAACGAACTTGTCACAATGTTACCTTTTTTTCTTAGGTGCTTAGGTCAGATAATCGACGAAGTGATAATAAAACTCGTTTGTAATAATTATTAGTAGCCAATAAAATAGCTGCTACTTTGCTGTTCTTGTATATAACTCTTAGAGACAGGGCCCCTTTTCTACTCTCTTGTTTTTACTTAAAATTACCGTAAATATCGGACAATGGGTGACGGTATCAGGCTTGGACAAACTGATCAAAACCTTACTTTTTTATATTTAAATAATTCATATTTATGATGTTTAATAAAATTAATTAAATGACCCTAAACAAGAAGTCAAGGTATACCTAAAATGTTTTCTCCGAGGGGGATTTCACTGAGGATATTTGGTGTGCATGGCTGGGGATAATCGGAAATAACCTGAGGAAAACTGGAGGTAATAGTTTAGGTCTATAATGTTGTCATAATATTTAATAGTGATATCTTTTTCCCAGGTTTTTTAATTTTTTTTACCCACGTATTCACTAAAAAGGTTTAAGACTTAGACCAGGTCTAGTTGCCATCGTTCCTCAAACTCTCAGTTGGCCAGTTATGTTTCGCTTATCTCACTGTAATTTTGTAATTGTGACATTTAGAAAAATTATTTGTTTAATTGTTAAAAATGTCGTCTTAAACCTATAACTGTCAAGTTAGACAAGGTCTAAATTTAAACCTCTTTAGTGAATGTGGGTATTAAAGCTTTGTTTTTGGTTTTATTTCTTCTAATTTTAACCCACATTTTATAATTAAAAGTAGTCGATAAAAGTGAATTGGACTTCACTTTCTTTCTTTGTTGTTTAGTTTTAAGTTCAATCCGCTTGGAAACCGGTATCCACAAATTTAAGAAAATTACATATTTCTTCTTAGAATAAACCGAGAAATAAACTCACCGGCGATAACCTGAGGAAAACTGAAGGTAGTTTTTTTTTATATCTTAAATATTGTCATAATAATTAATAGTGATAGCTCTTTCCGAGGTTTTTTCTAATAATTTTTTAAAGCTTTGTTTTGGGTTTTAGTCCTTCTAATTTTAAAACAACTTTTATAATCCGAAGTAGTAATCAAAAGCGTATTGGACTTTACTTTCTCTTTCTTTCTTTTTTTGGTTTAAAGTCCCGCTCTCTTTGAAACTGGTATCCACCGAATTAAGAAAATGACATATTTCTTCTTATAATAAACTGAGAAATAAACTCACTTTTTTTTTAGTTCTCTTTTTTAACTAAATTAACGCTTGTTTTAAAAAATATTTTCTTACTTCTAAGTAGTTTTTCTATTTATTACTTATCATCTCGGTTATGACTGTGGTTAAAACTGTGTTAGTGAGTATATATCTATGTACCTACTACTCCCTAATTACAACTCTAGCCCAGCTAAGTGACACCATAATATACCAGAAAAGTGATATTTTACTGTCATATTTTGTTTGTTCATTCTAGAGGACATCAATGTTCTATAAAGAAAACAGCAATAATTTTTGTTAACAAATCAAAGCTCAGTTCAAGTTCTTCATTGATTTTAATGCTTTTTTCAAAAGATTATGATAGCTAACAAGAAAGAAAAAACGTCTAAAGTCTAAAATTACGTACGGTTATGTGGATTTTTTTGTTAAGGCGTTAGACGCGCATAGCGATTTACAATATGTACATGCAACTCGTTGAGCATCAAAATCGAAATTTTTACATATGTTTATAAAAATTGTTGCTAAATATAACGTTTTTTGTGTTTATATCTATACATTAAAATATCCTTCTATTAACGTGAAATTCATTTGTAGAAAAAATTATGTTAGGATCATGAAATAAGACAAGTTAATTCATATTTTTTTATTTAGTTGTAGTTATATGTATTTATTATTTAAATTATTAGTTAAAGTATGAATGTAGGCATTTACAAGTTTTTAGCAAATACCTGATTAAACCAAGGCAATAAAATACTAGGAACCGAGCCGACCATAGAATAAATAAATTACACTGATTTGTTGATGAGTAAAACTATTTGAAGGTACATTCATTCAAATACGTATAATAAAAAATAATTAACTTTTTTCTGCCTAAAACGACACTAGGTAAGGACCATATTATTTACATAAATACTGAAGCTTTGATAATGAGAAATCCTTTCGGTTCTTTATTATCTGGTATTTTGAGTGGACTTTTAAGTATGTAATATTCAATAAACGTAAATATTTCTTGTACCTCTGGAAATAAACAAGCTTGATGAATGTAATGATCATACATTTACATAAGTAGTGAAACTTTGATAACGAGAAATCCGTTAGTTCTTTACCAACTAGTCAGTATTTTGTTATTTTTTTTTAATAAGTACGTTATTTTTAAATAAGCACCTCAGATTTTAGTTTTATATCTACAACGTTGGGAACAAACGAACATAAAGAGTTCAGTCAATTATTAACATGGCCATATCTTGCCTTTCAAAGTTTTAAGGTTACAGTAGCAAAATATAAGTTGCAGGAGCGTATAGATCAAATATAAGGAAACATGAGCTGATATAAGGTATAAAAATAATTTACTAAGTCGTTAAATAAAACATATCGATTTTTTATATTTAATAATTATTATTTCAATCTTTTGATATAAATAAATGTCCTTTCGCTTGAAACTATACTCTTTTTGCAAGTACAGATGCAGATTGCAGGATCCTGTTGAGTTGATTGTGCCCTATTCGATATAAGAATACTTTTCTGAGTATACACGTGCTTTGTTATTTTTGTTTACGATTTTGTTAGTTAATTAGTCGCGTGGTATTTTTAAAACAAACTTTTTTATAATCCAGAATTATAAATGTTTAATTTTTAATAAATAATTTCTTTAAATAGTACCTATATGACAAAGTTATATACACAGAAAAAAAATCATAAATAAAAACAACACTAAAAACATAAAAAAGTTGCCTAATATTCACGTATTAATTTGGCCAGATTTTGTTTTAATAAATAAAATTAAGATGGTGAGAACAAATTTAATGTTTTTTTTTAATCATAAAAAAACGAAACTTACACAAGTAATGTCCTCTATTATAAATAACTACATGTAAGTAAACATTTTAATTTAAAAACAAAAAACATTTTTTGAAACAGGATCAAAACTAAATTATTTGCCAAATTATGACGCAGAAAACTCGGCTTCTCTCCTTTGTTTGTAGATACGCTATTACGTTTTTTCTCACCAGACTAGGAGATAATCCTTTCGCTATAAACACGTAGCCCAGGCACGTATAAATACTTTTTTGCCTGTTTGGATAGGTATGAAAAAGGTCATGTTTTTCTCATTTACTAAATGAACTTTTTTCTTCTTTTAAATACATTTACATCGCTGCATTTTTCGCGAAGTAAATTGAACAATGGCATGAGATATCATCTAACATATTCGTTGAAATTCCCTAAACGTTTAAATGCTAACCTGGGACCCAAAAAGTAGCGATCCCAATATGAAATATTTATTTTCTTCAATGACCGAAAAACTATTTTTAAGAGTGTTGTATATTAAACAATTAAATAAATATTATAGGCGTCTGAACAAGAACTGACAATCAGAGTAGGCTAGTTTTTAATGAAATAGTTTTAAAATCTTGGATCGGGTTCCCGTTCTGGCATACGGTCGACATTTTTGGGCCGGTTCCGGTATCCGTATTCCCAAAAAGTGTCTCCGGCAGCATCATTAAAATAATTATTTTTGTAAGAAGTGCGCAAAGTGATACTTTCCTGCACGGAAAATCAGTTAGACGAAGGACGCAAAGCGTGTTAGGAAAAATATTTTTTTCTACGAACGTTCACAAATTAGAAACGAAAACCTTTAAATATATAAATTTTCATTTTGGTACAAAACATTACATTCTAGAATTACTCATTGTTAACAACACTAATATTAAAGAAATATTTTAAAATTAAAAAATTACTCCCTGAGGGAACAGACGACCGTTTATGATTTATTAATGTGAGGGAATGAGATGGAAGGGACCTATAATTTGAGGCATTTCGTATTTCATCAGTTTTTTGTAGGGCTGTGATTTAAGATCTTGTTGGATAGCCCTCTCTTGTATGTTGCTGTTTCGTCAATGTAACTCTCGGCTACTGCTGTTGATTTCCAGATTCCCAAGCATTTAGTGTCCGTGATTTTTTCTCCCGAATTGGCCAAAAAGTTACTAACGAACGTCATAGAGTTCAGGATTCGGAAATTTTAAATAAGCAGCAATTTCGGAGGGCGTTTTCCTAAAACTGTTTATTCCAGCAGATTGTGTGGTACATTTTCCCCTTTTCTAGTTTAGGAAAAAACGTTGGTTTAGGGTCTCTGATGGTCGTAAAGCAGTGTATTTTCTATATAACCGTAAATATGCACCCTTATTAGTTTCTTCCGATATCACGAAAAATCTGGAAGTATAATTTTTTTAATTCTCGAAGTATTACGATAATTAAATTGCCCTTATTTTCGATATTATTTATTTATACTTTTGTGAGTTCTTTTCTTCTGCAGGCACCGGCAAGCCCAAAAATAGTGGACACTTTTATTAAAAGGTATATTGTATCTGGTGTCGTTTGTCGATATTTCTCCTTTTGTGAAAATGTTTCTTTTACATTACATCGGACATTTTGTCTTTTCATCAAGGCGACCAGCTTATAAAATTGGCTTATATCAATATCTCTTGTTTTATCTTGATAACCCTTTTGAGCAGAGAGTATAGTATTTCCTTACTTAACTTAAAAATATATGAGTACCTCTTCTTTTATAGTCACATGCCGTTCTTCACATGCACATTTGGAAAACGATTCATACCGTTTTTCATACTTCTCCTTGATTTTTTCCGGCAGCAGTTCTAAATTAGCCACGTTTGCTGCTTGCAAAACATCTTCTGGAAGTTCTTTTCCTTATGTATTAACAATTCCAAAAGAAATTTAACTTTTATTAACGATTATAAACATAAGTTTTACTCTGAAGTGATAGTGACAAGAATGTTTGTACATGGTTTGTAATTTGGTTTTGATGGAAACAAACCATTGGAACAAACTTCTAATAATTTTTAAATTACTAAATGTGAATTAAAATAGTTTTTTGATTCTGATACTTAAAAATAAAGTGCCAAATTTTACTAAAATCCAAAACATTTTAATCTTAAAATTTCTCTCTAGACCCGTATTTTAGCATCAGCAAATAAAAATAAAAATTATTTTCAGTGCAGGAAAATTTTTTCCATACACGGGAAAAAAGTATTTTGAAAGTAGAAAAAATAATATTTCATCGTGGAACTTTGATTTTATGAACTCAGCGTCACACTAATACCTAATTATTACGTACATCACAAAAAGGAAATTTATGTACCGAATGTCTCAATGTCTAATATCCCAAGTATTTTATGTTTTTAGTAGTTTGACGCCGATGAAGACCAATTTTCAAGATGTAATAAAATATTATTTTTGACTTTTTTTGAGGTCGTTTTTTTTCACCCATTTTAGTTGTATTTATGACAGATTTTAATGTGAAGGTCAGTTTTCGTAGCCAAAATCTGAATAAAAAATGTTGGAGGTTTCAATATAAATTAACAATTGCAAATAAAATGTTCGCATCAAATATTTTATAAAAAGCACTATCTTAACATATTTATAGAGAATCAGAAATATATATTGTCAAACATTAAAATCTATAGTGGAATTGAATTTCGTGTCATTGCAACATTTTTTAAAATATTCTCGGTATGGAACCACTCCAGCAATTCCCTATATGTTTTTGATCAAAACCTCACGTAGTAATCATACATATTCAAAGAAAATCAGTAACACAAGTCGTCAAATCTCAAAATTATTGGAAAAAAGTTCATATCCCTAAAATGCCCGAAAACAATATGAAATACGATACTTTTCAATTACCCCGTTCTTTTCCCTTACCACTCACTTTTCCCTCTTTTTGAGATTTATAGTAACCTGTAGAGAAAAAAATCCCTCCCCACCTCTAGGCCGGAGGATGGACCACAAGATATGGCAGAACTACATTTTTGGTTAATTTTATTTCATACATTAAATATAAAGCTTTATGTTAAAAAATTTCTCTCAGAAAAAAATGATGCCATTCGGCCATTTTAATTTAAAAAATATAAAAAACATGACAGCTCTGTAGAAAATAAAAAAAAAACAGTACAACTCAAATCTAAATGTAAACTAAAATAATTCTGACAAAATGTAGCTAGACATGGTTTTTCACATAAAATGCCAAATGCCATTTTCTCAAAATTTAGTAAAAAGTGTCTATTTGATGGAAAAATGCAGTTATTTGCGATTAAAATAAAATTGAAGCTGCAACCTGTATAGGTGTCTCGATGCCAAGAAAAATCAAAATAACTGATCAAATTTTAAAAATCTTAAGTTTTAAAAATACGCTGTTCTTTTCGGTAGTTAACGGGGTTAAACATTTGGTAAAAAGTAGTTTTTTTAATATAGTAAAATCTAAATGTAACTCTCAATAATTTTCTTTTACTCAATTAAATAATCCTTTACTCAATTAAGAAATCAGTGTATTTTTCAAATTTAAGATCACAAAATAGTCTATTATAGCCACATAAATAGCGACACCTGTTAACTCAATTTTTCAAAATTAAATTTTTTTTCCATTTTTTTTCCTATTTTCTATTATTTGTTGTTAAGACATTGACTTTCGAAAACTGGCATTTTTGGCTTTTACGAAGTTATAAAATCTTTAAAAAGGATTCGGATTACAGCGAAATAAAATGGGCATTATGGACACTAATATATCTTATCTGGATATGGTAGTAAGCCTAGTTTTATAAAAACCTGAAACTTTAATATCAGTTTGAATTAGAAAGTAACTTTTTTTTTGGAACTCAAACCATTTAGATTTTGCAGTTTTTCAAAATTTAGAATAGTCAATTTTGAAATGTCAGTATTTCAAAAACAAGTATAGTTTATAAAAATGTACCTAGAATTTTGGACAATTCAAAATACGAAAAAACTATGTTGAGACACTATCTCTAAACATTTTTTAAATACGTAGAATACGGTAAAAATAATTTTTTTTCACTCCAAATGGGTTTCATCACAAGTTTTTATAGTTAATTCTATTTTTACTTAACTTCGCGTGGGAAGAAGGGTAATGTGAAGATATTAAAAGATTTCTTTTGTGTGGCACCAGTGCTTCTAGCTACGTGTGCTTAAGAAAAACTATAATGGCGAAAAAGCCATTTTATGTTATATGAAAAAAAAATTCGTAACTCATCGTGAAAGGTATTAAATAAAAGAATAACCCCCTAGAAACCCCTAAATGAATTTAAACTAACACCGAAATTTGCCATACCATTATTTTAGCTAACTCCTTTTCTGTTGGAAATATAAATATATGAAACGGTAGTTTATTAAAAGTTAAACGTTATATCGCCTTTCCTCGCTTGTCGTCTCCAGACTTTAACATTTGAAACTTAAATTGCGAGACAGCAGGCACCTTCTGTGAGATGAACCTTTTAGCTGAACTTGCGCCATTTGCATAAAAAATACAACGTATATACCTATATACACGTGCGCTTGGCGTTCACCTTTATATATATTTTCTAATATAACATTCAATATTCTCAGCTCAGGCACAGTGGGACACGAGGTAAAAAAATGGTAAAGATAAGTTTAGTAAAAAGTTCTAGTAGAATCAGTTTTTTATGTTGGTAAAATCGACCGAAACTACAATACTGGACCGTAGACCGATGCGTGACAATTCCCGAGTTACATAAAATTTCTATCTTACATATTTAATAAAATATTGCTACAATAATATTATAGTGCCACAATAGACCATGATACTGCAAGACATGCCTAAAGAATTAGTATCTGAGAAACACAGACAGATCGCCTACAATTCGTCGCGCATATATTTTTTTATTCCATAATAATATTTTGGTGTGTAATAAAATTTCAGAATAGGACGCCCTAAAAATAAATTATAACTTTTTAATAAATAGTTAAAGTTTCATGCACTCCCAAAGGATTTCAAACGACCACTCTCAAGCACGCCAAACCTAGATGCGTTTACTTTGTGTTATTTGATACAATAACAATTGTATCAAAAAGATTTTTTTTGGTGAAGTTAAGGTGAATGTTCTGTTTGTTTATTATGGAAAACAATAGTCCTACTTAGGTACTATAAATACTGCCTAATGTCGTTTTCGACAGTGTATCACCTAAAAGAAACTGATTTTCCAAGAAGAGTCGCATTCTGTGAATTTATTTTAACATGGGCGCAAGGAAACCGACGAAGCTTAATTTACAAAAATAATGCTTTTAATGGACAAAAATCCCCTTTATTGGGGGAATTTAAAATTACATGTATTTAAATGAGTTTTTTCGATAGGGGCGACGGTTCGGGCGTGAGGGGGGCGTTCGTGTATGGTCGGCGCGAAAAAAAGCAAAGTTTTTCGGAATCCTGCTGTTTAATATTTACTATGCAATAAAAAATGATGGCATTGTGGCACTACATGGTTTTATCAATTTTTATAAAAATATTTAGGCAATTTGCTGCTAGGTGGTCATACATGATGGCTAGATAATCGACGGTTTTTACAAGCTGTTTTTTCTGACCTATGAATAGAAAACATTGATTTTATTTGGCCACCCCGATCGCCTGACCTAACTGTACTCGATTTTTTTATTTTGAGCGCAATAAAAATTCGAGTTATAACACTTTAGTGACCACCATGGAAAACTGCATGCAGCGAGTCAGAGACGAGTTCTGAAATTTAAATTCAGAATCAATAAGAAAAGCAACCCATGAAGAACTGCTGCTTCCATGTGAAAAACGTCAGGAAGTTTAATGTCACCATTGAACATTTACTAAAAAAATAGTTTGTTTTTTAAAACGTAGTCTTATTTAATTTTATTTTCTTTTAATAATTTTTTTTTGCGGATATTGAATAGCAAACGGATCGCCTGCTCTTGATATCACTTTGCCACATTCTCCGTAAATAATAAACACATTTAAGTCTTCCTAGTGGGTAAAATTTAAGCGTCTTATCGTGATTATTGAAAAGTTTCGAATGGTACATAATGATATTGCTATAGCACATATCATTTTTGACATCAAATATCAAAAATGTCAAAAACGGTATAGAACATTGTATCCGAGATGTCTAAAATTGTACGTAGAATCCAAAAATAAAATAATATACGGGTATTCCATTTAAAATAAGCAAGTTGACATCTACTTCCGGTACAATCGGAAAAATATTTGCTGGATGGCGCCAATCGACAATTTAATATACAATACAATATTTTTAGATATATAGTTTTTCCGTGGTCGCAGTTCTCGGTGAGGGGACACCTGGTATATGTAACTAAGTTTTTGCTTAACATTTATTTTTGATATTATTCACATAAAATTATCCTCCAGTATAACTTTGGGTATAAAATAGAAAATTAATAGACAAATCAGTCTACATGTTGAGAGGTATATTTTTCTGAAACTATTCTTCATTTAATTTATCTTTATAATTTTTTTCATTTTTGCAGAAAATCCAAATCCAGTATATACTACTTTAAAATAGCTCTCCTTCAATTCAGGAGTTTTTTTACGTCTTCCCATAAATTTCTTTAATTTAACTATGCTTTGAACTCAACAAATAAAAAAATCTGTACCAAGTTTTATAGCAGCAAAAATATTTACTCCCCTTAAGTATGAAATTTACTGTTATATTTTCCTGTTATTTTTCAGGCTCTTTATTAGTATTTTCTCTATGCCAACCCATTTTGCGTTGTTTGTTCCCAGTTCGTGTGACTTTTGCCGCAACTTACTGAAATGTAAGAAAGTTTTATTTTACAAATTCGTATATTTAGTCTGTGTCGTTTCAGCAAGTCGGTTTACTTTAGAAAATTGAATTTCTAGGCATGAAGTCGAGTTCGTGGGAGCACCAAATTGGCTTAAAACTTTTAGTCCGTAGTTTGTCTCTGTTTGTTTTTCTCCTTGAAACTGAGGAATGTATGCTTTAAATATAAACTTTGAAAAATAAGTTAAACGTTTCATTTGGACGGGCAGATCGAGAAAATATACTTCTGATGGTCACTAATAAGCATAACGACGCCAAGTAACAACAACGTTTTATGTTATGCTTCAATAATGAAATTGTAAAATTAGAAATTGGGACATTATTGATGTGGTGTGGTTTTAAGATATAAATCCTCAATTTTGATTTTTTAATAGACCAAAAGCCGGTATTAATTTTAAAAGTATAAGGGCTCAGGACCGCCTTAACGCGTTAGGTGAGTAATGCGGGCGCAGTGCCTAAGAGCGGCCGAATTCAATATTTGATGCACTATTAAAAACTATAAAAAATATATTTGTTAAAAATTCCTTGTTAAAATACAATGTGAGTGGCTAGAGGGTTATAGTTATTTTTATAACAAGTACGGAAAGTGACGTACGCGACTGCTAATGGTGGAGTAGAATTCGGGGAAGCAGTCGAGTGGGGGTTAGAAATATCTTTATTTAAACTAAACTAATGATAAACGAACAATTACTGGCATTGTGCAAATTGATCGCTGATGCAAACTGTTGCTTCAATTGTAGCAGGATTAGCTGATACTAACTGACTATTTGTTATACTTGCAGACGAAGTGAATGAGGATGATTCGTAACAGTATATGGATATGGATTAACTGCTCAAAGTTAACGGGGATGATTCAATCTCTTGATCTGGAATTACAGAACTAAAAGTTAGAATCGTATTATAGATATCTTTATTCTGTTTGTCAAGCTCCCCTGCTACAGAAGTTGATTTCCAAACTCCTAGTCCCTTTATGTTTGTACCAACTTCGCTAGATTTTTTTAAGAATGCTGTTAATGAGCGACTAAAGTTATGCCCTAATAACATTCTGAGTTGGCTGGACATAAAAAAGCTACGATTTCAGTCGACATTCTTCCAAACGCTTTAATTCCATCATATTGGAGTGTTCTTTTTTTTATCTTGCTGTAGAAATAAGCGACGATGTGCGGTGGTCGAAGGTTGTAAACTTATTTTAACATATTTCCTGTAGAGGTTCAGAAATATCCCCCTATTTATTTCGTCACAGATAAAAAAAGACTTTGACACTTTTATAATAAGATACTCCTCATATCCATGATTTATTTAAGTTAAGCTTTTAACTAGAGAATAACGTGATTAAAGTATATTTGGCTTGAGTACTTTGCTGAGATCTGAAAAGTACGTAAAATTATTTCTTCTTTAAAGCTTTTATTACCTTTATTTTTACACCAGAATAAAAAAATTAGTGTATCGTTTTTCATACCTTCTTTTGATGGTAGTCAATAGGTCTAAATTTTCTTCATTAGTCAATAAGTCTAAATTCACTTCATAGCTTGGATAATAGAGTCCAGGTTAATGCAATCTACACCGATTTCAGCAAAGCGTTTGACAAGATAAGCCACAACATTCTGCTTAAACGACTTCCGGTGAGGTTGGAGTTGGAGACAGAGTCTTAAAATGGACAGAGAAATATTTAAAAATTAAGTCGCAGTTGATATATATTCAAGGATTTTGCTCTGACCCCTTTTCGACTTACACCGGCAGTTCGGCAGGTGGTTATTCTTTATATTTTATATTAATAATATTAAATCCTATTTTTACCACTCAAATTTCCTTTTATATGCATACGGTCTTAAAACCTTTAAAAAAGTACAAAACATCAATGACTGTTACATTATAGAGGCAGATTTGGATAGGGTGGTTGAGTTTTGTGGTAGAAATGCCAATTCATAAGATTTTCCCGAAATAAAGTTACCTTTGATATACATATTGATATGACCAAGCTTCAAAAATGTTAGGCTACGTTATGCGGAGGTGCCACATGTTCTTTAATGTAAGGTCTATAACGTGCCTTTACAATTCTTTTATGCTAGGAAAACTTAATTTTGGTAGAGTCATCTGGAACCCCAGATACAGTATTTACCTAAATACACTGGAGTATTTGCAAAATAAATGTTTAAGAATTTTATCCTATAAAGTAAATGATCGAGATGCTATAAATGATTCTGCCCAAGCTTACATATACCATATAGTCTATATAGTACCATATAGTCTTAACGATAAAAAGGATAAATCATAAATAGGCACATAAATCACTCAGATATTCTCTTGTTGATATATTTTAACATACCTCGGATTAATCTTCCAGTAAACGAACTATTTTTAATTCCATTTAGAAATACTATTGCTGTCAGAACTCGCCTCTGCCTAGGTTGCCTAAAAATGGTAACATATATAGCGATCTTTTTTTATTCTAATTCCAGCACTATATTAAAGAATTTTATTAACATATTAAGTGTAGATGTGTATGTATGTGTATATGTATATATATATATATATATATATATATATATATATATATATTTTTTTTTTTTTCTTTAGTTGTTTGTATAATACTTTATGTCATTTTGCAGAAACCTCTTTGAGTTCCTACCTGTTTGTATCCCTGATGTTCAGAACTAAATAAATAAATTAGCGGCTTCTAAAATGGGTTCTGTTCAAAAAACTCTTGAGAAAATTATAAAAGAAAAATTTGACAAAATATGACTTTGATAAATGAAAAAAATTACCTTGATGGAATTTTTTAATTAGTTATTCCAAAACTTTTGCTACCACCTACCACTTCGGAAACGCATTTCGGATAATAATTTACCTCATCTCGATTACGCCACCTTTCTTATAAACTTGCTCACATTACCTTCCAGTTGGGAAATGCCTGTGGGAACATTCGGGAATTCGAAAGACCCAAAAATAGGAAGAAGATGCACGCGCCATTTCTACAACTAATATAAAACTACTTCAGTAAATAAAGGCTCTACCACTGGTATATAAAGAAGTTGCGCCTATCTGAGTTACTCACCCTTAGAGCACTCCCCAGGCCTAAGAAGAGGCGCGTCTGATGTGACTATATATTATATAAGGTAATAATTGAAGAAATATTTGCTTTCCCGCACTAGTGTGGAAAAGCTTTGTATTTTAAAAGGACCAGAAGTTTTTGTACAACCGCCTCTAAAATAAAAACCAAAAACAAATAGATCTACATTTTTACTTATACTGAATAAAACTTCAGTTATGAGTAATAATAACATTAGTCAACGAATCCGAAGAAAAAAATTGCGACTGATGAATTTTCCACCACGTATAGATGAGTAATAAAATACATCAGTTATTTTTATTTTAGTCCAAAACTTTTATATAATTTTTATTTATATAAGTTCAAACCAAGAAGATCAAGGTATTCTAAGGATAATAGGTTTTATTTCCAAAAATACACACGAAAATACATTTTTAATAACTACTTTTTTACAAATGCTGACATTCGTTTATATTCATGATAGCTTTCTCTCATAAGAAACCAACTATAATCCTCCCATCATTGCTGGATCCCTTGCTGGTTCCATTGCTCGTCACTGACCTCACCCAAACTTTTAGGAAAATAATTTAAATGGCAGTGCAAGAAGTGTATTTTAAGAGACATACAAAAGCCTATTTTGCAGTAGTTTTCAAGTACCTAGTTCTTGTTTTCCAAAAACTGCTAAATAATAATTCTTTTTCAAAAGACCACCACGCAGCTAATTAAGCAACATTTAATTATTTTTCAAACTCTTCATCCCTTAGTGTTTTACTGATTTGTGGTCCAACAAATATTCCTTCTTTAAGCTTAGCATCATTTAGATTAGGAAAAATTGGTTAAGATATGTAAACGCATCTTCTTCTTTATCTAATGTTTTTACGACATTTTTCATCAATCCCAGTTTAATGTTTCTACTAACTTTTTTAGGATCATCAAGAGGTATATTCTCTGAAAACATTCGTTTACTTTGTACTAGCTCTATATTGCTCTTCTCTCTTAAAGACAGGATAAAGAAAGCGACAATATTTGGTACATCCACTCTGCAACCCTAGTAACAAGTCTATGATTTTTAGGTCACCACATATCTGTCACTTATGCCTATGACTTAATGCATTTAGAAAAAGTGACAAAATTCCATATGTTTCCTTCATGTCAACTGCATGCGAAAGAGGGATAGAGGGTCTCTAGTTGCCATTATGGAGCAGAACTGCTTTTAAACTTATTTTAGAAGAATCTATAAATAAGCGACTTTCGTTGGAGCTATGTGCATAGCCTGATTTTTCTATAACAATATTTGTATTAACACAAACATATATTTTGTTATGCATAGTAAAAAACGAAGATAGCTCCTGATTACGCTTTCTAAATATTGTAACTTTGGTTTCAATGGCTCGTACGTGCCATTGTTGTGGACAAGTTGTGTTCCCGAACTGGAACATTTAATTCAGTTTGTTCGATTAAATGGGGTGCTTTTTCTTCACATTCGGGAAAATAAGAACCGTCCTTTTCTGATACATTATCAGAAATCTTCCTCCCAATTTGCTGGAGGCACTGGAACCCGAATTTAATTTTTTTTTATTTCAACAAACATTACTTTTTAAAATAATGATTAAAATACTTATTCTTTTTCGCTGAAAAATCGTAGTGTTAGGAAGTTTTTGGTATGATTTTCACAATTAGCGCCAAAAATTAACAAAAAATTGGCTTTTACACCACAGTCGCAAAATGGCTGTAAACTAGTGTAATTATAAATGGATAGATACGGGTATTTTGCAAATTAATTAAAATATTTCATTAACTATATAACCTTGCAGATTTATTTACTTGATGTTATTACAAGCAGGCAAAAAGCACTATTTAATTTAGTCATATTTACTTTTAAAAAGCAAATGCGTGCGCGAGATTGGCTAATTAGGCATGGTCGTAGAAAAAAATCAATTTTCAAGCTAAAACCTTAATAAAAACCATTTAAGATCGACTACTTGTCAGAAATGGTGTTCTAACTTATAAATTGAAACCCAACAAATCGTTAATGATTTTGTAGGATTGAAAGTTAAGAAAACAACGTTTATTCCTGTATTATATTAATATTTTTATATGTTCTATTTATTTGTGATATTTTTTGCGGTAAATGTATTTAAAATTAGTGTATGTTTTTGTTATTTAAGGTAATAAAGTAATTTGTTAATAATTAATATAACAAAAAAATATAAAACGCACCCCAAATTTGGGCTTATATATAAATTTTTGCCAATATATTTTGGGTCAGAGATATAAATTTTTTACACGAAAAAAAGCGGGAGGTGCTGGTAGAAATGCGCATCACACATAATAAAATGAAGTACCAGCTGTATTCTTCACTTCATTGACAACCCTACTATTTTTTCATTGCAATGATATATATTTGTATTGTAATATATCTTTGCTTTTTGATTTTATAATGTTTATTGTTGAACATAATAAGAAGTCATAATTTGCACGATTTTTCAGTCGAATTTTCATTTCTGCTCAATTGACGTGTCGTTAGAAACGCCATTTTTAAGTTTTTCATATACAAAAGTGGCAAATTGTATTGTTAGGCGAATTGTATACGCTCACTAAATTTTGTGTTAATTGATTAAGTGGAAATAGGTAGATAGATAACTAAATATACGTTTTAGTTTTTTTTTTAAGGGCGGCAATTTTGTTTTGCCTCAGGACGGCCAACCTTTGCCACAGGCCTGTAGGAGCTCATTAAATTCATTAACATCATATGTGTTTACTTTTAATTAAACACTTCTGTTAGTAAGTAATATCATCAGATATTATTGACTCATTGTTGTTATATAATCAATGGCAATTTTTTTTATCGTTCAAATATATTTAAATATCTGTCTGTCATGTTTGGCGACATAGTTAGGCACGTTGACGTAGAATGATTATATTTATACATTGATGCACTCTGATTTTCATGTGTGCAATAACATGTTGAATATTAGGAGGTAATTATGGAATAATAAAATGTGTGCGGTCTCATATCATTCAGTCATTACTTTAGCAAATTATTTTTGACCGTATAGCCGGATTATAATTGGATTTTATATAATGCGTGTAATTAATAATAATGTGGCGGAAGGTGCTATAAACGAATGAACAGTGAACATTTTTAAGCCAGGCTAGATTTTACGTATTCAATTCCGTGTATTCTTTCTATATTAAAACTTTAAAGCAAAGCTATAAAATAATATAAACGTATAAATATTTTTTATAGAATTAATTTATTTTTTATATAAGTTTTGTAGAAGATTTTTTTGTGGATTAAGTTGAAATTAAATCAAATAAATCAGCAAAATTTTTTTAAAATGTACGTCAATTCGAATCCCGCTGCAGTATTTTCGTCTCTATCCATGTGGGTACTACATTTTCAAAAATTTTAAAAATTATTTATAACAATTATTTCTTTTTTTTTAACTAATATTTTGCTTTGTTTTTGTAAAATGGTTCTGTAGATTAAAAATAGATACAGGGTTATTTAAATATCTGTTGACGAAATTATAAGAAAAACTATAAATACGAAATTTGTGATATTTTTAATATGTTTATTGAAAAAGAACAGATTATCGAATTAAGAAATAGATGACACAAATTTAATCAGAAAGCATTTATGTTTAATTCTCTGCAAAATTCTAGGCCTTTTATTATAGGTGAATTATATTATTGCAGTTAAATGAACCACAAGATGTATTCAGATTACTAACATTGGTATTTTCTTGAATATTTTCCCAAAAAAATCCTCTTCTGAGTTGATTTGACATTAAAGCTCAATGAGAGCTACTTACAAATAGAAAAAATGTGTATTTCATTTTCGGAATCTTATAACCTCATATTTATTATTTAAATAGGTCCGTATGCCTATCTCTCTTTAACACATTGCTTTTTATGACGATTTTTTTATTATGCATTGCAGTCCAGGTCGGTGTTTTAAAAAATGAACTTGATGATGGCCGCACGGAGACGAAATAATAAATTTTAAATTATCTAATTTAATCATCTTCTTATGGTTTCCAAGATCCCAATGGTGATATTATATAAATATTAATGCCCTTTATTATTAAATGTGTGCTCTAATGCTTACCGCTCTGCTTTTCTTTATCATTCTCAAGCCAAATCTTACAAAAATTCACTAAAAAATGGAAAAACCGTAAAATTTCATCGATCGAAACCAGACAACGTTTTATCTAAGCAAAGTGTGACGTAATAGTGCACGCCTCTATAATAAAACGCTTCATAATCGGATAGATATTGCTCTTTAGCCAAGTGGTATTAACTTACTGCATTTTTTGTAAGGATATGATGACGTGTCATGATCGTACAACAAGAGATTGCAGTTATTTTGGCACTTCTGCGCTTTTTTCTTACCAATAAAGAGTTACTGCGTTTTTCGTAGTAACGAGCTTACTGCAAACTTTTTTATAATATTTAGACTAAAAGTTTTTTGTTGTAAAAATGTATTATTAGATGTAAATTTTAGTTTCGAAGAATCTGTTTGTGTCAAAATCTCAAAATCACTGAAAATTAACATACTGTGTTTTTAGATACGACGGCAGAGCAGCTAAAGTTATACATACCTGTTGCTTGCCGAAGCCAGGTCCAATTTAAAAGCTGAAAATTTTATGGAAACAAAATATTTATGGCATGGTTGAATGAACAAAATAAAAAAACGTTGTAGGTTGGTAAGTTAAAATCTGGAGGTAATTCGGTTACTTCTGGTTTATTTCCTGTAATTTATAAAATGCAAGAGCAATCAGGTTTTTATCAAAAGTTTAAAATAAAAAATAACTGTTGTGTTTTTTTTCTCAGAAATAATTTTAAAAATGTGATCAATAGATAACTAAATTATGAAGTTTCTTTCGTGTATCAAATTTTTTTGTAGTTCCCCTATTAAGATTACCTGAATACATCCCAGCGGGCTGGATTTCCACAGCGGTTGAGGTAAAAGAAAAAACACGTGATTTTGAACAATTGTCGATATTCTAACAAATTTCAAAATATTTACAGTATCCAGAGACTTTCCTGTTGTATTTTTCTAGGGCCAAGACCTATGTATACCTGATACCCGATTTTCAAACTCCTATTTCTTATTTCTTCAGTTCATTATTCTAAACCTGTCTATGTTGAAGGGGCATTAATGAACTTCAAAAACGCTATAGGGTTTTTCTTGTTTGATGAAGTTCTCCTGGCATACTCGTCTAATTGTTTTTTTACTTCTCTCGTAAAAGGGAAGTATTGTAGTCGGACTGTATGTGCCCGGCGCGGCGTAGCTAAAAAACTACACACCCGATTGACTTAACATTTTGGTGCAAAAATTAAGCGTTATATCGAGATGACCTGGTAACATTTTGGTAAAAATCCAATATGACAAAACAAAGTGGCGGCTTAATGAGATTTAAAAAAAAATATAACAAAAAAGTCACCTTATTCAATTATATGAAATTTTGTTTAAAAAGCTATAATGTAGGTATCAAATGGTAAAATTTTGCTACGAATCCAATATGACAGATCAAAATGGCGGCTTAATAAGATATATTTTATCAATTCCGTCGGTCCTTCAGTCGGTTTGTCTATCTCTGTGTCAGTTCGCGGCATAGCTTAAGAACTGTTTGCCATATTGACTTCAAATTTTAGTCAAAAATCACGGGTCATATGGGGATGACCTAGAACAAGACGGTTACCTAGTGAAAATTAAAAAATTATTACCACAAAAATAATTATCCAATTTGCCTCAAATTGTGTACAAAAATCAAGTGTTACATCGGAATGAACTGGTAACATTTTGGTATGAATATAAGATAACAAAACCAAATGGAGGTCTAATAAAATATTTAAAAAATCAGCCTGAAAAAACTACTTATTAGATTAATTTCAAATTTTGTACAAGCATAAAGTGTGATATAAAGATAAACTGGTACGGTTGTTATACGAATTTAAGATGGCGAAAGAAAATGGCGGTATGGGTCAATGTAAAAACTACTTATTGAATTATTTTAAATTATGCCCAAAAATCAAGTGTGGCTTAGGTAGAAACTCGTAAAATATTGGCAGAAATCCAATATGATGGAACAAAATGGCGCCCAATAAAAATGTTTGAAAATACAATATATATATATATATATATATATATATATATATATATATATATATATATATATATATATATATATATATATATATATATATATATATATATATATATATATATATATATATATATATATATATATATATATATATATATATATGTTACTAAATGACTATGTACTGAATTAAATTAGGTCCCGCTTCACTATTCCTAATAAACGGAAAGATTCATAACGGGGAAGTTCCGGTTCCGGTTAAAGAAAATTTACCCTTTTTTTTCAATTAACTTGAAAATGCCGTTCTGTAACTTTTTTTTATATAGTTTTGGAACGATTTGTGTAAAAGATTTTTTATTTTTCCATTCTGGGTGCTAAGGTAAACCTGTACGTTAGCCTTTATGTAAGATCTTGTTTTTTTTTCAAAATCTCTAAGCGCTGAACTGATATTTTGTGCTAAGCAAAGTTAAACATTGCCTATGTTTTCATTATTTTTAATTCGATTTCAGTGGTCAAACATTTGTTTAAAATTGATATAATTAGGGTCCCATATGAGCCATTAAAAGGGAAAGAAAAAAAATGCAAATAATTATTTTTGCTTGATGGTTTCGAGTAGTTTATCCTTGCTATTTGCTCCCCGAAATTTTGAAGAAAAAATTATTAATTGAATTGAATATGAAACTTATAGCTAACTACAAAATATTTTAACTTTAGAAGACTATATCCTACAAATATATAAACAAATTTAAATGAAACTCAGTTTGAAATTATTAAAATTTTAGAACACAGTCACAACAGACGTAAAATAAGTAGTTGAAATAATATTTAAGATGTATTTTATATTATTGGAAGGAGGGTGACTGACTTATTAGAATCACATCACTTAGGCCCCATTGCGTCTCTGGTATTTCTTGCCTGAGAATATCGCAAATGATTACACTAGCCGTGAACTAAACTGACAAAAATAACAGGACAGTCACATCTACACTCTTGCATTAGTTGGCGCCAGTTCTAACTAGGTTGTGTAGAGGGTTATCTCTGTACCTATATATATTAATTAAGGCATGTATTCTGTAAATCATAAGCAAAACATAAGAAATAATATAATTTACCTACATTTACTTAAATAAAGGAACTCCCAAACATATTAACGTGACGAAGAGGAACCTTATTTAATATAATATTCAAAGTGCACAGTGTATATAATATTAACTCTCTAAATTCATCTATACGGTGACCATTTTTTTCAGGAAAAAGTGCAGATTATATTTTAAATATAAAATATGAACAAGGGAGTCGATATGTTTTTCGGAGTAAGAGAAAATAGCACGACCATCGACATAAAAGAAAAAAATGGTTTTCTTACTATAAATATTTTGTGTGCAGCACCTTTGCTGCAATTCTAGCGTCGCCTAGGAAAATTTCATTACCATACTATTTTCCTAAATGTTAGATAATTACCCCACTCGTCTCCTTATTGAGAAACAGAAGCTTCATAAGCTGTAGTATTAAAAGTAGAAATTTTTGTTAAACCCCTTTTTTTTTTCGCAGACATAGAAAATTTGATCAGAAATGAATCTCGAATACAAAGCACATCCAAAATTTCCGCCATAAAAGTTTTATTAGAATTGTAGGAAAATTATTATCAAATGAAAAAAGTATCCTTTTAAATGGTTTTTCGAGGCTCTTTTGTGTTGTTTTGGGTTTACAATAGAAGATATATTTAGATGTAATTCATAAACTTTCTCCGGACAGTAGGCTACAATTTGAAAATAAATATATTTAGTCCTACTAAAATGTCATCTTTATGTACAAACGTAATTTAAAAAGAAAAAATATTACAGGCTACTCTAGGCATATATTTTTATAAGAAGACCATCTTCCTGTATACCTAGATTTGCCATAGCAGTGAAAGTCTGTCCCAAAATAATCTCCGGAGCAACGGTAAATTCTTTTATTCCAAAAAGGCGATATCCCTCTAGACCCATGACGGTGACTTATCGGTCTCCGGAGCCTGAAGGTGAAAATATTACTTCGTACTTTCCCTTATTTCTTATTTTTCTTTCCTTGTTCAATTTAGAAAAGATATGGTCTGTATTTGGGATCCATTTTATTCATTGGAACAAGAACTAACGTGGAATAAGTTTTATAACTCTAACTAAAAGGATATAAAGTTACCCATTCCAAATGTTTTTAGTTGTGGCTTTGAGCAATATCATTTTCTAAGTTTACATGGATTTTTTATTAAAGAAATGTTTCGAAAATATTAAAAAATTAGAATGGTTGTTTAATAATTAAATTTAAATTAAATTTTTTATTATTTACACCAACCGGCACAATAACGTAAACTATATTTATATACATTATTGTAAAATAAACATAATCTATTTGAATTGTGTTGTTTTGGCAGGGCTTAATACAAAATGAAAACTGAAATTGAAATAAAAATTCTCTACAATCTTTTTTATATTCAACTTCACCTATCTTAATCATATACCTGTAAGAATTATTATTTTGCATTTTAAGAACAAACTCACTCGTTATAAAAAGTTTTGCTTGCCTTAAAATTTCGAAAAGTAATGTTGGGGAGTTGTAATATAAATAACATTTCTTTATAAATTGTTTTAATAACTATAAAAATAAGAGTACATTATTCTTGGGGATCATTTAACAGCAATTTTCAAATATACCTTAATTTTTTATTACGCCTGTTTTAAAAACGGTTCTAAAAGACAATAAGGACTGTATAAGGTCCTTCCGTATCTTGACAACTTATTATCCTGATATTTGAACAGGAAAAAAGGGGTTAAATTGACCCGTGGATTCTGTTTTTATTTTATGAGATTATATAATATAATAAATAAAACCCATTTCACTTTTTATCATATTCTGCTTGTCCCATTTTCTTATGTTGAGGAGCATTATAAAGTGTTTCAGTTTTGAAAGGATGTTTTTTATCGTATTGGTACCCCTAATTATATTTGAATAACGTATTTATACATATACGTATGCATAAAACCTATACATTTTAATTTAACATTAAAACAGCTATTCAAATTAACTAAAAATATAGGTGTTTAGGTTTCACCGGAACTAACTTCGACTTTTTAAATAGAACAGACAAATCAGACTAATCACTAAAACTTAGCGATTGTATTATTCTGTTATCATTTCAGGTTCTCAGATTGATTAGTAGGGGTAAAAAGTTTTTAAAATGTCTCATTCTGATTCCGAATTGTCTCAGGATTTCAAAAATGTAAAAATATACAAAGAGTTCTATTTAAAAAATCGAAACTGGAGTAATTTGACCGAAAAGTGAAAAATATATGAAAACTCTCGTCTTTATGTACCATTTACCTATACGAAATTTCGTTTTGATACATTATATATATGTTCATTTAGAGAGCTTTTTGATCCATTAACCGTCATAATGGATAAAAGAATTTCTGTTCCCTCGTATATGAGATTTTATGCAGTAACTGCATTATCCTTCATAAATGGTTTTTTTCTTCAATTTCAATCAAAAATTACCCTCTTATTACAAAATTAAATATCAAGCAAATCAAGCTTTTAATGTTGATGTTATATCGTCTGTTAACAAAGTAGGAATAAGGTTTTTAATTTTTATTTCACGAAAGATGAGTTACGAGGCAAGAGAGGACCTCTCACGTCTCGCCTCAGGGCATTCTTAAAGAGACGAGAGACTTCCTCTCGCGTGACGAGGCAAGACTAGGCGTCATTACTACTTGTTAGGTGTTAGGAGTGCTTTGGTAGAATCATAAAATGTAGTTGATCTAATCTAATGACAAGAATATTTACTGTAGAATTCCAGTTCTGGTCCCAACATAGTGTGTGATATGATAATGCAAACATATCCTGAATTTAGCGTGTACAAGAGACACCTAACCTAACCTAACTTAGTGTTAGTCACATTTCTTTCACTTCAATACTCCAACCTAACCTTACCTAATCTGATGTCTGGTATTAATCTTTCAGCTCCATAAACCAATCGACGGCAAAATTATATATTTCTTACCAACGCCAATTTATGTTTACTCTAACGATTGACGGCCGAAAATACCAACACTTTTCTATGTAAGTGTCTTTAGTCTTGCGGTTTAAATACTAGTTTTTATATTAAGAATTTCAATTCAAAACGCATTATTTGTCTTAGTATCTTCCAGTTTTTATACTATTATATTCGGCAACTAATTAGGTGAAAAAATCTACAAAAGCAGATATAAATCGAGCGAACTGCAAGAAAAAGGAAGGGAAAGGGAAGGCCGCTTCATTTTAATGGGCCTTAAGTCATACATAATATTAGTTGTTTGATGTTAAAATATACACATTTATTTTAAAAAATAATAATATTGGTAGACATTTATATTCACTGCAGAGCATACAGAAATTACCATCGCCGAAACTAATCTCCATAATAAAGACATAATCAGTAAGCATCCATTTTTTATAACACAATCACGGCTTTTTACATATTTTTAAAATTAATTTGTGGATATTGCCAATATGAACATCCGGTTTTCCTGATTAAATATTCTATCATCGGACGTAATGATATAACGGCCTTTTTAACATGGCGGAACGATGCATTTTTTTGGCATTTTAATTATTCTTTATGGGCACGTTTTTGTATAGCCCATGCCATGCTACCTTGGCTATTGCTCACTAGTGCGTAGGTGCCTTTTGTGAAAAGAAGTTATTCAACAAGCGTGCTAACAGGTAAGTTTAATATAGTTCCATAGTGTTAATATCGCACCCACAGAAGTTATTATTATTATTATTTTATATTCTCCTATGTTGTTACACTTACACGGAACGAAAAATATTGCAACAATAACAAAAAAAATTAGCTTTAACTATAATTTTTAATTCTATATAGGACAACAAAGTATTTTAAAAGGACCGCAAAAAATATAGTAAACTTAAGTCACAATGATTCGTTTAAAAATAAAAAAACACATTGAATACATTTTATTATTTTTTTAAATAATATTGTGTAGTTTATTTGAAGTTATTTTTAAGTTCTATTATATGTTTTCAATTGTTTACTAATAAACTATTAATGGTAAAACCCATTTTTAGAAACCTTTACTATTAATTTCGGTTTTCCTCAAAAATTTAATGTAGACACCCCTACTATACTACATTTTAAAACTTATATTACATTATTGTATTAGGAAAAATATATGTTGTGTCGTTAAAAATACAGTTTTTGTGTTTCTAATATACGTCTTTGCTTATTTTGTCACTAGGTAACTGTAAATACTTATACTTTTTGTAAATTTTACTAAATATAAAATTTTAAAAATATTACACTGTAATCCAAACCATTCTGATTATAATCTGTAATAATAATTATTGAAAAATGTAGGAAAGAGGTGGCAGTCAATCAGATGCTGTTAGAGAGTGAGATCGCAAGACAATTTCTATAATACCTCTGTCTCGTAACTCTGCTCTTACCTCTGCCGCACTTTCCAAGACAATCTTTATATCAAAAACATAAATTCACACACACATAAATATATATATATATATATATATATATATATATATATATATATATATATATATATATATATATATATATATATATATATATATATATATATATATATATATATATATATATATATATATATATATATATATATATATATATATATATATATATATATATATATATATATATATATATATATATATATATATATATATATATATATATATATATATATATATATATATATATATATATATATATATATATATATATATATATATATATATATATATATATATATATATATATATATATATATATATATATATATAATACATCTGCGATATTAGCGCCCCTCAGCTATACACTATAAACTTATAACTAATATATCTATATTGTTACTTTCCCTTCCTAGGGAGTGGTTTGGAAAGCTCATATACGTGGTCCAAAAGTGAACTTGAACTTGAATCCATCCACTTTTTCACAGCAACTGTATAAAATTTGAAGTTAACAGGGAACAGAATACAACTTTCTTTTTCCATCTGCTAGTTCTTTCAAGCATTTAACGACAAAATTATTCTAATTATTCTTTTGGCCAAACAAATTTACGTTATGTTAGTGAACCTAGCGAAAAGTAATCTCACTACACAAAATGTGGAGATAAAATAAAGCATTTCTGTCTTCTTTTAGTACCATTTATTAATCCCCAAACTATTTGTCTGCATTTTTTTTATAAATAACTCGATAAATAACGAATCCTGACTAAATACTCAGAAAATTAAAATTTAAAATATAATTTAAATTAATAACTTAATCTAATGTTAATTTGCTCATTTTACCTCCGAAAATAACATAAAACCATATTATTGATAAGATACAAAAAACTTCCTTCCCATAGAATTAGTAAACCAGCTAACCCCCATTTGCTTAATATGTCACCTAAGTTCTATTCTTCCCCATGATTATATTTTTAAATAACTATCCAGAATTAACCAACACCTTATTAATATACATAATATATATAGACAAAGAATAGTTTTAAATCACACAAAAAAACACGTAGCAAACAACGAAGCACAGTCCCATCAAAGAAAAACAAACGCGGTGTTATTGTTTAACAGCTACCGTGCATTACCCGAAATATGTAGATTATATTATAATAATAATAATTTTAGAAATTGCCATGCTTTTTTATAATAATCATTATAATAATCATAATTTTAGAAATTGCCATGCTTTTTTATTAATCGCGTAAAATTAGTACATGTCTTTTTTATGTTTACCAAACATTTTAGTAACGCAATATAGCTGCCTTTAATAATTTATTTTTCAAACAAGTTTGGTTGAATGTATAATGTGTTTATTAAAATCTAATTTTAATTTAAGAAAATTTACAAAAAAACTTTCGAATATCGTACTAAATTATATAATAAATGGCTTTTTCTAAATTAGTGTTTTAACCATTAACATATATTTTTATAAGACCCTAGTTTTACGAATTTATATAGTTATGTTAATTATAATTTTTCATAAGAAGCTTTTACTAACAATCATCGGTAATAGGAAGCAAAATGTTTTATATTTAGTGCCATATTTTATTCAAAAAATGCATATAAAAATTTTACTAAATCATTTCATTTACAATATACTATATACTTTTTTCCGAGTATGTGAAGTGATAAAATCAAATGAACCGATAAAGAAGAAATCTTTGTATGTATTTATATAAATGTATGTACTTGAAGAGCAGGCACTATGGCTGTTAAATCTTCTTTGACACAAATTACTCCTCTAGAGCTCCTGCATTTTGAAACATTAGAGAACATAATCTCAAATTCCATATTTCATTACTCTATAAGATCTAAATTTATATAGAAAAGCGGTAAAAATATTTGTTTCAAGTTTGACTGTGGTATTAATTTTACAACAATTAAACAATTATTTCATCTACAAGAATTTTAAAAGGGAATCAGCATCTAAGGATAATATAGTAGATTTTCTAGAGCGGGCCAAGAAATACATTACTTTAAAACTTCTATGAACAGGACGACTTTAGTAAAATATCTTTTAAGCTTTTTATCGCAAAAGACAGTCCATAATTTAGTTCAGTTTAGTCTGAGGGTAAATTTATCTTTAGTTCTTTAAAGCATGACGATTTGGAAAGTATTTTAACACCTCCACATTTAGAGTACCTATTGTAACTCGTATTGTAAGGCATTTAAGGAATTTTAAAAAATGACAGATAGAAGTCTATATTTACATACAATGGGTCCAAAAAAGTATGCAACAACTGGAAACTTTATTATTATTTATTTCTCAGAAAATTTTATTCTTGATAGGAGTTGTTGCTAGAAGAAAAAATGGTTTTGGCAGTATTAAACTTTAGGTCAGATAAAAAAAATATGAAAAAGTGGATTTCAAAATCTAAACTTTTCATAAAACGCATTTTTGTAACGGCAGTTTTAGAGAGCACAGAAAATTGCTAACAGTAGTTATAGTTAAAGAGATATTTAGATTGAAAAATAGAAATTTTTTTTTTTTTCGGTGTTTGACCTTAAAAATCTCCTTTACTATAATTACCTAATATAAACCTTTTACTTAATTTTGTGTATCATTTTTTGTAGCCTTTAAAACTGCCGTCACAAAAATTTATTTATTTTTTTTTAAGTTTAAGTTTTTGAAGACCCCTTTTTCGTATTTTTTGAACACCCTGTATGTCTGACAAAAAGTTTAATACTGTCAAAACTGTTTTTCTTCGAACACCAAATTTTATCAAAAATTCAGTTTTCTGAGTAAATGAATAGTAATAAAGCTTCCCATTTGTTTAGACGATTTTATATCAGTGTCCTATCCGTACCGACAGAGTACAGTATCAGTGATATATCAGTATTTTTATGAAGCAATACTGAAGGTAAACATTTATATTGTATAATCAATAGACAACTGTTTAATTATTATGTTTATTATATTATGTTCTATTTATCTATATAAAGAAAATAAATTATTAGTCACGTACGATCGTTGTTTCTGTTTAAATCTCTAATGGTTTTTTTTTACTTTCCTTGTAAAAGGAAGTATTGTCATCGTAAAAAAATCACCCTATGAGATTTTCTCAGATCGCCGGTCTGCCTGTTTGTCTGTTCACGGCATAACTAAAAAACTAGTTACCCAATTGGCTTAAAATTTTAATAAAGAATTAATGGTCGTATGGGAATGACCTAGCGATATTTTGGCAAAAGTCCAATGTGACAAAACAAAATGGCGGCCTCGTGAAATGTTAAAAAAATTATTACTAAAAAACTGCTTATCCAATTTATCTGAAATTTTGCGTAAAAATCAAGTATTGTGTAGAAATCTATTGATGACATTTTGGAACGAATCCAAGATGGCGGAACAAAATGGCGGCTTAAAAAAATATTTAAAAATTCAGCCTGAAAAACTACTTAGGACTGACTTAAAATTGTGTGTCAAACCTAATTGTGGTACAGAGATGCTAATTCACGATGACGGAAGAAAATAGCGGGCAAATAAAATGTTTGTAATCGTCAAAAAATCACCCTCTGAGGATTTACATATCGTTAGGTTTTAGCGTCCCGTTTTATATATGAATATGTTTTATCAACTCCGTCGGTCCGTCTGTCGTGGAATAGTTTAAAAACTACTTATAATTTTAGTCAAAACTTGAGGGTCATATGAGGATGACCTGATGACCCCTTTGGTAAAAATCCAATTCGCCGGAGCAAGATGGCGACCTAACTGAAACGTTAATAAAATTATTAGTAAAAAACTAATTATCCAATTTACCTCAAATGTTGCACAAAAATCAAGTATAACATATGAATGAACTGATTAGATTTTGATATATGAATATAAGATAGCAAACAAAAATATTTTAGAAATCAGCCCGAAAGAACTATTTCAAAATTTGTAAGATTAATAATATAAAGATCAAAATTTGTGTAACAAAATATATTTTTAAATCAACTTAAAAAATGCTATTTATTTCATTTTTTTTTGGAAAAAAATTAAATTTGTATAGGGATAAACAGGTACGAATTCAACATGACGTAATGAAATGACGGTGGATGTTTTTGTAAAAACTACTTATTGAATTTATTTTAAAAATGGTAAAATATTGGTAGGAATCCAATATGATGGAACAAAATAGCGCCCAAAAAAGACCGTATATATATATGTTACTAAATGACTATGTACTGTACTGAACTAAATTGGGTTTCACTTCACTATTTGTAATAAAAGGAAAAATTCACAACGAGGGAAGTTCCGGGTAAAGGAAATTTACCGATGTTTTGAAACATGCTTTTATTCGTTAGTATTTCAACTGTCCAATAACTTTACTGCCTCCCCTCAAGCCTTAGAGAAAATGGTATGGAGCAGACGATTAGACAATACAAAAAGGGACATTAGAATAAGTGGCTCAACACACAAGGCCTGATAAGCGATAGCAGAGATTATTGTGCTAAGCGAAGGGAATTATAGAGCCGAAATTCCCCTTATAAACCAGTTTAAAAAAGAGCGTAGTTAGTGCGTGGTGTTCATTGAAAGTATATAGTGATATAATTTTAGGTAATGCACGTATATTTATTACTATCAGATAAAACTTAATGTTTACGGTCATGGAGAATTCTACAGAATGCACATCTTGAGTAAATTTACTCAAGGTGTGTATTATATGCGTGCTATTTGTGATATATAGATATTTAAAATGCTCTATCTTAAAAATGAGTTAACTGAGTCTTTTTATGATTACGCCTTGTATTAAATTATTTATTTACTTAATAAATTATCACAAATTTTTTCCGTTTACCTACATTGTTAAGAAATGGATTTCAAAATATATACTGCAATTTACTAAATATTTATTGATATTTTTATTCAGATAAACTGCGTGAATATATAAAAACTATATAATGGTTAAAAAATGTATAGGCATATATTTCGTCAAAACATGTAATTCTGTTCATAAATTTCATGTTTTGATTATCTAAATAAGAGCAGTGTTGTCATTACCGCACTATAGATTGTTATGTATTTAAGCTATCTATTTAAGTTAAGCGCTCATGCGTCATAACGGCTTTTGTTGAATTTTTTAGACTGCATAGACTAACTGTTATAACAAAAGAAATTAGAAATACTTTTGTTATTAGGTACTTCATGCAACAAAACGTATTTACAAAACGGCACTTTTCCATTTCATAATATTTTAATTAATAATTTAGTTAATATTTACCTATGTGGCGTTTGTTTTTTTTTCAGTTTGTGAACTCTTTAAACCTTCCGAACATTTTAAGGCCAAATTCCTTGTTCTGTAGTTATTAAAGTGAAACACAAACGATATTTCTTTGGTAATATCCGAGTTATCATATAAATTAAATAAGCTCCCGCATTGCTCTTTTTGCATTGGATAGGTTATTTTCAGAAGAAAACCATGTTGTTTTATGTATCTATGTATGTACAGGATGTGCTATAAAACTGTGATTTTTTTTTACTAAAATTTTTTTGAGGTCGAAAAACTCGAGTTATACGAAATTAATTGACATGATATACGAAATAAAGAAAAAAAGTTTTAATATCTGACCTATAAAATTTGCAATTTTTCGATATATGCTTTTTTAATAATATATTTTTTTAACATCTTATATAGCCCAATCACGATATACAGTTTTTGAAGGCTGTCACCCGAATAATATAATTGTGAACTTTTTTCGCTAATAGTACCTCTCAAAATTGTCTAATTAAAAAATGTATATTATTCCCTAAAAAAAAGTTGTTTGTTTTTTTTTTACACTCCTCATAGTCAGCTTCTTAAGAGATAGCAAGATGCCAAAAAAATGGCGTTTAGTATTTTGCACGTTCCCAACACTTTAACTACTGGACTGATATCTAAGTATACATTTAAAAATATATTATAATTTATTTTGAACCGTGTTCAGCCAAGCTTCAGGGGCGTTCCCAATGCAATTGTATACTTTGTAAATTAATTTTCTCACTTACCCAGATGTGCATTTATCCTTCGTTTTCCCTATTGTAAATAAAAAGCTGTTCTCGTTTTAAGGAGATTAAAGAACGGTTTTTAGTTTTTTGGAAAACGTCACTATAGGCTAAAAAAATATAATTGGTATAGCAACCAAAGATACATTAAAAGACCTCAATGTAGGGCTTATTTAGAATATACAGGGCAACTTAAAAATCATGGCAGGGCTTATGTTTCTGTTTTTAATTATGACTCATTTTAAGGGTAAAGTAGACGAGAGCTCTAAGTAACAGTTTGGGCCCTAGTGGTCGTGAGTTATTATTTATTATGAAATTGAGCTGCAGGGGGCTTACCTAATAATTCGCCACCCGAAATTTCTTTTAATCCTAAATTTTTTTAGTTAAAAGTTGTTGAGTTCATTACGTAGTAAACAGAAAACCAATAATTATCTATAAATCTGTCTCAAATTTGTGTAGCAGACCCAACATACATTTTTACAACAAAACACTCTGTGTATTATATGTCCATTAAATGAGTCACTTCTTACTGATTTTAAATATATTAGGTTTGATACGTTTATCTCTAAAGACACCCGATAGATTTAAGAACAGCTGTCATAAGAAGCAATATATTGCCTCCTGGTATATTTAAAATCAGCAAGAAGATACCCATTTAACGGACATATAATTTACAGTAAGTTCAATCTTAAAAAATGTACGTTGAGTCTGCTACACAATTTTGAGACATCCTGTATTCATAATGTATGATGTTTCTATAAATCACGTAATGAACCCTGCTAATTTTCTATTAATTTATTAATTATTAGTTTTTCTACCTCCTAAAAGAAAACCATATTTGGGGTTGCGAATTATGAGTAAAGACCCTGTATATATTATTAAATCACTACCTGTAGGACTGGATCGTATTTCTTTTTCCCAGGTAAAATAATGAGAGAAGCCCAACCAATTTGTCGATTTATTAATTTTAGAAAATAAAAAAGAATAACGTGTGTCAGCCTTTTGCCTCGGCATCAGACGTCTAAGATATTTTGAAAACTATTGAAACTGAACTAATGCATATTAGTCAAGCTGTTTCTTTACGGACGAGCCAAGAGTAAGATTGTATCATTCGGAAGCCCATCTAACAGTCTGCTAACTTCCGAATAAAAGATTTATTGAGAAAAATATGGCCGCAATAGATGCTTTTGTTAATGGAGGAATAACAATATGGGGTGAAATTATGATCAATAAAAAGATATATTTTTTTATAAAAGAGGGCGTTATCAATACACATGTTCACTGGAATAAGTGTTTTTAAGTATTGTTGTGCCTTTTGCTTATCACTTTAGTTACCAGCTCATTCTTATAGACAATAACACTCGACCTTCAAGGCTTAAATTATTGCTCACATATTGGAGCTGACGTCCGATTTAAATCGAAATTAAGTCATTTTTAAAACAGAGACATACGTTATTATTATTACCAATTTTATTATTTGAACTTATTTTAAATGTTTTAAAGTAAAAATGCATATTTTTAAAAAAAATCCTACCTCCACCTATGGTGACTTTTCCCAAAAAACTAAAGAACAGTTTTGTTATTTTACAATAGAGAAAACGAAAGAACAATGTAAATCTGGGTAAGTAAGAAAAATTGAATTACAAAATGTACAACTGCATTTGGCACCCTGAAAGTATTCAAATTAAATTATGATAGATTTTTAAAAGCAGACCTTATAAATCTATAAAAAGTAAAACATATCGAATTTTTCGAAAAAAAAATACATTTCCAATAACAAAGTTTTGAAAAATTTCTTTCTTTCGTATATCACATAAACTAATTTGTATCTCCAATATAAATTAAAAAATATTTTCGGCCTTAAGAAAGTTTCAGTAAAGTCACATTTTTTATATAGAGCTTGTACATACAAATTTTGAAAATATTAAATAACTGAAAAAATATAACTTTTTTGACGAAATAATAGCCTATCCGCTAGCATATTTAATTCATAAGTTATGTTAACTTGGAAATTACCAAAAAAATTAGCACTTGCATGTCAATTAAAGAATAGTTTAGAAGTTATTTAGCAAATGTCTATTCATAGGTAGCAAATTTATGGTCATAACTCATGTAACATACTAATATGCGAAAAATGGTAAAATTGCAACTTTAATGCATTAATTATTTTATTTTATTTTTTTATCTTATTTCTTCCTTTATTTTATCTTACTTCTTATTTTTTAGTTATAAAAGAAGGTGTTATTGTATTATATTGACACACACATTTGCGGAAAAAAATGTATACACATTTTGAAGAGTTTTCAAAAAAAATCCAAATTAAACAGATCTTTTATAAAAAAAAATAATTTGCAAAACTAAATCAAACGCCCCAATATAACACAAAATCGATATTCTACTAAAGAAATTTCTCAGATAATAATACATATTGGGCCTTGCCTAGATGACAATAAATGCAATTTGCATTGCTTAGTGGTGTTTCAGAAAAACTGAATATCTGAAGCAGGGTCGACACGTTATTTCAATTATGAATTCCTATTGCTACTTTTGGTCTAGTCCGGCAAAACATGATATTAAATTGATAAGCTAAGTCCGCACAAAAAATAAAGCAACGCCAAATAAAAAAGAACAATTTTGATATATAGAGCTAAAATTTCCAAAAATGGTTATTAGAAATAATGGCAAACTGTGGCAGTCCTTGTTTCCGCGGTAATAGTATTTCTTTTTTTTTTTAATTACTTAATAATGAGATTCCAAGATGTTACAGATGGACTTGCATTAGGTGCAGCTATTATAATATCAACGTTTAGAAATGCGTTTATATTGAGCTACTGACTAATATAAATCTGTCTAATACTATTCGTTTTAGATAGAAAGTTCTAAGTTCCGGAATATTTGATAAAGCCCAGCTAATCTTGAATAAATCAAAAATCGCGAGAAAAATACTTTTTCGTTGCTTTCCAAGGATTATTGTAGAATAAAAAATAATTTTTATTCTAACCTGTATACTAAGGAGTTAAATTTGCCAAAAATGCTTCCAAACCAAAATATAATATCTGATTTTATTACCGCGATATTTCAGTTTAAATTTTACCACAAAATTTACGCAAACTGTTTCAAGAGGCCAGCAGTTTAAATAAACGCAAAATCAACTCATATTTAATAATAATCCTGTAATAACTAACCCAAACCGAAAAACTCACAATTCTAAAACTAATTAAATAGAAACAAATAACCAATTCGATCCGGAGAAAATCTCCTCTCAACAAAATAATTACCTCGCGTCAATCTTCTTCACCCACACCTTAAATTTAATATTATTGGAAGCGAATAAACGCAAGTCCAAACAACCAATATTGAATTAAATGAATGAAACATGAAACCCGCTGGATTTCATCAAGAATTTTATTTTTGTCGGGCAGGCAGAGAGTAGAGCAACGTCGCCATCTTATTAATTTTAATAGATATGACAAATAGATATTCAGGCGTTTTTGAGGGTAGGAGAAGTGAAAAAATTCCATACCTATTTAAAAAAATCGGGAAATATCGTTTACTTGGAACTTCTCTCAAAACGTTTTATTAGGAATAGTGAAGTGTTACCCAAATTAGTTCTGCATATAGTCATTTAGTAACACATATAGTGTCTTTTCTTCAAACATTTTTATTGGGTGACATTGTAATATTCCATATTAGATTCGTACCAATATTTTACCAGTTTCTACATGTCGCACCTAATTTTAAAGCAAAATTTATAGCCAATTTAACGACGGGGTTTTTACTTTAATGTTTTAAACATTTTGCTTAACCGGCATCTTGTTCCCCAGTATTGAATTCGTAATACAATTTTACTAGTTTATCTCTATGTCACACTTAATTCCTGCACAAAATTCGATCTAATAAGTGGTTTTTTCAGTTTTTTTTTAATATGATGTTAGATCGGCTTTTTTGCCATTTTGGATTAGTACCAAAATTTTACCAGGTTATTCCTGTGATACTTGATTTTCTTGCAAAATTTGAGGTAAATTGGATAAGCAATATGTAGTAGTCATTTTTTTAAAAATTCATTAGACCACCACCTTGTTCTGCCATATTGGATTTTTACCATAAATTTACCATTTTATCCCCATATGACCCTTATTTTTTAACCAACATTTGAAGTCATCCGGATAAGTAGACTTTTAGCTATGCCGCGAAAAGGTAGACAAACCGACAAACAAACAAACCGAATTGAGAAAACATGTTTTTTGGCATCTAGGCACCCCGAAACGTGAACATTTGAAAAAATTGTTGTTAATTTTATTTACGACTAAAATAGGCTCCAACTTTACGTCGGCTTTTCGGCAGCAAAACGGATACTGTAGCGCTTCAAATAACTTTTTTAATCTTCGTTTTTTTCAGGGTAGACAGCTTTAGTTAACAATACATTATCCCAATTGCTCAGTTGGAGGCTGCTTGCGAAAGCCGAGAAAAAATCGCTTTGTATTTTAAACATGTAGATTGTATACACTATGTAAGAAATGTGTATCATTTTCTTAGATACTCTTTTATCGAATAGTAAATACAAAAAGCTTTAATCAAACAAACTCGCAACTTCAGCTATATAGCAAGCAGACACGTTTTTTGAAATAAACCTCAAAGCCATAAATCGAAAGTAAAGTAAACCTTAAATTTGTAGATCGTAAAGTAGGTCAGCATAAATGCAAAATATATTAACAACAAATTCTTAAGAATTGCAAGTTGTTGTGAAAAATGTGCTGTTTGTCTTTGTTCTATTGACAGAAAACCAAACTTTAAAATAAAATACTTCTAGGTTATTGAAGAAAAAATTTCAGCACACTTTCCTAAGTCCACAGTCCTAATTTGATTCATCTTTAAAAAATTGAAGGAAGACCCCTTATATTTGATTGATTGGTTGATGTATAACAATTAATAGAATTTTTTCAAAAATCGCTGAAAAATTCTTAAGAGAAAAAGTCAATAAAAAGCCAATAATTCCTTTCAGCTAGTCATTGCCTGGCAACGGAAAATAACTGTTAGGAAATAATTATTTTTGTACCGTAAAGAAATATTATTTCTTTACAGTGATTTGTATACCAAGCAAAATGTTAAGTTTCACAATCCAACATAGCTTTGTTTCCATAGTTACAAAACAAAAATATTGCATGCCATCTTTTATTTGTGAATAAAATTAATAATGCGTATCTCAAAATTTTAACAACTTGATTGTAATAATTTATGCCCTTTCAACAATTGTCAATTTTCTCAAAAATAGTTTGTATAATTCCTAGAAAAAGTTACACATTCCCGAACTTCGTATTGCCTGTCTCGGCTTGCTTCTTCACCGGCAGTCTTTACGGTCGTCCGGGAAAGTTTAGCTTTTCGTAATAGGTATACAATGTACTATTTATTGAAATGTAGAATATTGTCTGAACAATGAATGTCACGCATTGAAAACTGCTTGGTAAAAGTAATTTGGGCTTCTCATGGAATAGTACTTAAAAAGATATATGTAGAAATAATTGCAAAACGCGTTGTCGTTTCAAGGTCTTATTTATCGACGAGGAAAAAGTTTTAAGTGAAAATTTGTTGTTTTTAATACTAGATATAAGTACATATTTATAATGTTTTTATTTGTTGTTTAGATCCACTTAACTATCATTAATATACATGCTAATTCTGCGTGAACTTACTGCGTCTCCCAAACAATTACTCAAATTGTTATAAAATAAATACTAAATAAAAGAAAAACTAGCTGGCCAGGCAGACCTTGTTCTGCTTTTTCCGTTAGATGGCGCGATTCGTTTCCAGTAGAATTTTAATAATATGGGGCGCATTGACCACATTGTCCAGAAACGTTATTGAAGAAAAACTTATTGGATTTATAGGAAAAATACGCAATACAAAATACAAAAAGAAGTGTTGAAAGGTCTTGGTAACCAGACAATCATTAAAAAAAATGTAAGTTGGTGTACAACTCGCTCACGGACTTGCTGGAAAATCTGGCTTAATGTTTTAAATATATAGATAAGTATACATATAGATCCATTGCAGTTTTGACAAATTTAATTTCTTCGTAACATTCATTAACTATCCATCTCGGGACAATTTCGTTATTTTTGAATTCTTTCTCTAATTATAGAAAATTAGTCCAGTAATCAGGGGTTTGGGGACGTGCAAAATACTATGCGCACTAATTTTCTTTGCACATGGTACCTCTTGAGGGTCTGTTTAAGAATGTGCAGAGTATTCATACGTAGGTCGCCTGGTTTACAAAAAAAATGACCAGATAGAAAAAAAAAGTGGTTTTTGTCCAATATCTTCCAAAATATAGCATCAGATGAAATAAAGTTGTTGCGCGCGGACAAATTATGCCATAACTCCAGTAAAAATTGCTTTTTATTTATAATTCAAAATGCTTATGGAAGAAGGCATCCGTGGATACATAACACACCTTCAAAAAACTATTTCTTTAAAACTCCATTTTCACAAAAACTGTCAGAATTGCAGGAAAAAACACGCATACCTTTTTTTACATAATAACCTACGTTTTTTAGTAAAACAATTTGGTATATCTGCGATAATTTGAAAGATATTGATTTTGGTTTTTTTTTGCCATTTTTTTATGAACCAGATGAGCACTATGCACATTCCTAAACAGTCCTCGAGAGATACTATTAAAAATTGTACAATTATATTATTCCTGTGACAGCCTCCAAAACTCTCTGGTGACTGGGCTAAGTATAATATTTTAATTAATATATGCGCCCTATGTTTTTAGTGTGTTTTCCAGTTTTCTAGATTTTGATACACGATATCTGTCGAAAAAATTAAAATATTTTAAAATTCTCAGAAAGCGTACGTCTATGTAGTCTCCCGAACACGATTTAAAATGGGCTGGATCGAAGTTTTTTTTTAATTTTTTAAACTTTTTTTTTAGGTCAGAAGCAAGGGTCAGTTGAAACAAAACGAAATCTAAAGAGATTCGGAACGAGAAAACATTCTTGTCGTTAACAAGTCAAAGCAAAATACGGTTATCGAAGCCTGTTTGAAAAAGGTGAATTTGTTAATTTTTTTTCTGGCTTTTTGCTTTCGTTCGCTACAAATTAATTTTATTGAAACGTTCTATAAGACAAAAATAAAGGCGGAAAAGTATAAAGTTTCGTTTAAAATTTGAGGCTTAGTGTTTCACAAAAAGGCCACTTAGTGTAAAAAATTTAAGTTTTTTCTCGTTTACAGATTTTGCTCGCCACGGACCAACATTAAATTCTAGTATAATTGAGCCTCCAGCTCCTGCCAAAGAACTGTAAAAAAGATAAAAACTAAAAAACTTACCCTTTGAAGCCGAATATAGCCTAAGTTATTTATACTCTTTTCGCACAAAAGCAAAGCAGATCGATAAAATTCAATGTATAAATCTATAAGAAAATCTAATTCGAAAATAATGTGCTCTAAACTGCCATTTTTCTGCAAAGTCAAAAAACTCAAAAGTATCAAGTGGCCTTGGATAAAAAGTAGTTACTGCTGTTGTCAGAAGTAATAGATTTGAGACTGACAGGATAAAATATGGATGTTTTTTGGGGGTAGCCACATCAGGGTGAACAATACTTTTCACGAGATCTTAAGAACACTGGCTGTCATTTCCTATGTATGGTAAATGCCAATATACATTTCATTCGAATAACTTTTTTAGATCAGTTAAAGCGTGAAGGCGCATCAATGAATTAAGAAAAATTGTGCTTTAGAATAGCTTTAGAACAAACTTTAACAACAAGCCAATTAATTAAAAAAAATTGTACATTACATAGAACGTTAACCTTTTCGTAGTGATAAGCTACTTTAGCAGTCTTCTAATAGGCAATGAGCTATCTAAGCTAATTTCCCAAAAAATTCACGGAATTGTTTGAAATAAATGTTTGACTATATTATATTATATTATTATGCAGTAATCGTACAATGCTTCATTAAAATAGGCCACGCTTATAGTAGTTATACGTTTATTGTGGCGTATTTGTTTTATAACGCTTTTGAGTTTCTTCAAAACTATCCATAAGAGAAACTACAAATTGCTTAATATTAATTTTGACATAAGGTTCAATCTCAACATCTCTATAGGACGAGACAGTGAGCTTTAGAGCTGTTAGAAGGTGTCAACAGGGAGAAGTGTTATCGCCCTTGCTGTGGTCACTACTGATAGACAACCTTCTGGCTGTGGTTCGTCTGTTGCAGGTTGATCTGCAGGCATATGCCGATGATCTAGTTATCATAGTAAAAGGAAAGGCTGAAGAGGAAATCTCAGCAACGATTCAGGAAGTCCTGAACATCACACTAACATGGTGTGATAGGGAGGAGATGTCTATCAACCCTAAAAAAATGGTACTAGCCCCCTTCACAAAGAAAAGGAATCTGGAGAGACTTCGACCACCTTTCTTAAGGGGACAAGTGATACCATTTTCAGCTGAAGTGAAATATTTGGGAATTATCATGGATAAAACGCTGAACTGGAATGCTCATCTAAATAAAATAGTTCTGAAAGCTAAACTATCCCTGTGGACCTGCCGTAAAATCTGCGGGAATTTATGGGGTATGAGACCAAAACAACTGTATTGGCTGTACCTAACTGTCATAAGACCAATGATAGCCTATGGCTCTGTAGCCTGGTGGAGCAAGGGACAACAAAGTGTTGTCCAAGCCAAACTGAGTGGACTGCAGAGACAGGCTTGCATGTCAATTACAGGAGCGATTCGCTCCACTCCGACAGCGGCCGTGGAGCTCCTTTTGAAACTTCCATCACTCCACCTATTTGTGGAAAGGGAAGCAATGAGGACAACATACAGACTCCATCATGTTACCAACAGCATGGTGGATAGCACGAGTCACATGGAATCATCCAACATGCTGAAATTTGTGAAAAATCGCTACATGGTGGGAATGCCATCGGACCTGCTACCAAAAACTGTTAGTGCACAGCAACCCTACTCCATGATCTTCTCAGGGAGAGAGGAGTGGGATCAGAATAAATCTGATCTATTTAAAGGAGAGCTGTGTCTCTTCATGGACGGCTCCAAAACCAATAAAGGTGTAGAAGCTGGAATACATGGGGTAAGACCGAAGGTTGACGTGTCAGTAAGCCAGGGAAATAACACCAGGACATGCAAGTTTGGAGCGAAATGAGTCTGCGGACCTTCTAGCAAAGAAATGACCAGAGACGAGATTCGTGGGACCTGAACCAGCTTTAGGAGTATCTCACGAAACAGCCAAGCGCGCAATTTTGGACCTGGTTGAGGAAAAAGCTAATCTCTATTGGCTTGGACTGCCAGGCCTGTCCCATGCAAAGGCATTTATCTCCCTTCCTATGAAGAAAAGGATAACAGAAAGTCTATTAAATATGAACAGAATTAAGCTCAAAACAGCAGTAGGCCTATACACTGGCCATTGTGGTCTAAGACATAACATGCACAGGATGGGGCTTGAAGACGAATCCGAGTGCCGCCTATATATGGAGGATGACGAGACAGCCAGACATGTGCTATGTGAATGTCCGGCAGCTGCCAGGATAAGGTTCTTTATTTTCGGAAGAGATATCCTGCTGCCCCAGGACTTGAGGAATACCTCCCCAAAGGCAGTAATAAGACTCGTTGAGGATTTAGAGTTGCTTGGGGTAGTGTAAACAGAGGTGTGAGCTACAAAAGACCACAGAGTCGCAGTGGAGGGTCGGTTTGATCAACTCACTTTTAACCTAACCTAACCTAAGGTTCAATCTACCAAATGGTTCAAAAATGCAAATTCGTCAAATGACGGTTTTTTAACCTTTTTATTATTTATTGAAATGTGATGCTCATTTAAAGGAAATTGGTATTAAATAATACACGAGAACTACCGGTAACTCGTCTAGAATATGTCGTATTGACGAAATAATCAAAAATGTTCCAAACATGTAACTTTGGTGTTCTACTAAAGTTTTCTTTTACCTTGATTGATTGATGATTGATACAATTTATTATATTTTTTTTAATAGTAGATAATAATTAGTTATGTCGTTTTGCCATACTGTGAATAAAAATAAGAGTGGGTAATAAATATAACACAAATTTGGCTATTAATAATAATTCTATCCTTTTGTATTTATTTTTGATAAATATGTGTATAATTTTTATTTAAACTAAAATAAGATCTCTGTCAGAGAAACAGAGACAGATTAACCACAAGACATACGGGACACGTGCCTAGGGTCTGGTAAACAGGGGCACAGTTTCGTAGGTAATTTTTATACCTTAGTGGTCTTGCTAAAAGAAAGAAGGGCCCTTAAATATGTTCGTCTGCGGACCGAAAAATTATTAATGCGGCACTGCAGCGAAACATTATTTAGGGTTACGTGCAAGAGTTAAATATCCGACTTGTTTCTAATTCCAGCTAAAACTGCAAACCGCTGCATGTTAAACATGACCAGAATGTTAGGTATGCATTAAAACAATTTGAATGCAAAAGCAAACATAACATCACATCTCTACTTCAGGCGAATCGTAGGCACTTACTCGCAGACTACTTTGGTTTGAATTCCTTGGGTGCATTTTATTTCTGAATTACAGATTGCAGACTCCTTTACAAATTTTGTATACATTTCAGTTAAACAGATAATTACTATAATTACTATTATCAAACCTTGAACTTGCCTAGAAAATACTACGCCAATATTTTGAAGCAAGTTGGATTTTAAAGTCCGATTTCTTGTTATAAATAATATACGACCCAAGGCGA